>JBAMIG010000007.1:22548750-22562044 GCA_037177335.1 Kiunga ballochi
TTTCTTTTTTATTCATAATATATATATATTTTAATAAAACATTTGTGCTTTATTTACTCATCCTTAGTGCATCTTAATGGCAACCTTATAAATGCTACTCAAGATGTTGTCAAATGATTAAACTTCCTATAAACATCCACTAATAACAGATTTTGTTACAGTTAATTTGGGAACAAAATTAAGATGTAGCACAACATGAAGAAACTAGTTTAAGCACTTTGGCAGCAGCTGAAACAATGCTGATGTTTATTAATGTCTAGCATGTCTGTGTAGGTTTTAATTGTGCAGATTTACTGTATGAGTAAATATACAACTGTACAGGTTTTATTCAGCTTCTTGCTCTGGAGGAAAAAGTCTTGTAGATCAAATGTTAAATGTGGATCTCAGCAATTTAAAGCCTTCAAGTATGTACAAAACAACCAGCTGGAATTTTTTTTTTTTTTTAAATCCATTTATTTGTACACAAATGTATGTAATTTCCAGTTTTAGATGCACACTTGCACATTCCCTGCATTTGCATAGGCCAGATGAAAAGATTAAACATGGCAGTTGACATGTGTACAGTCAAATACACCAGAATATTACAAAACACTGACGGTGCCTTTGCCTGTGTGATCCAGCCTGCAGCAACACAACAAAGACTTCTCAGAGAGCACAACACTTTTCAAAGCATTTTTGGTCAAGTGTGAGAAGCTACTGGACAGTGTTAGTAGTATTTTACTTTAAACAATCACATTTACATGTGGTTTTGGTGGGATGAGCTGAACTGATAGTAATGAAAAGCATGGCTCAGTTTAGCTTGTAACATGAAATCACGGTAACATCACTGATTGTCAGTGACAGAACTAAGAAAAAAGTAGCAGTCACATTAAATACTCAGCTTCTGCAGGCTCAAAAATAGGCAAGCCTAAGTGGATACCTTCTGGAAAGACCTCTTAATAGCCACCTTTAACACCTTCAGACACTGAGTGTTAATTATGAAGTGCAATCCTGCAGTAATAAAAAATAATGAGAATAAAATCCTGCAAACTAAAATAAAATCCCTCACATTTCTTGCTACATATATGAACATGTGTCTTTCATTTTAAGCATAATACCTACAGCATGCATATCATGTTTTCACTAGATACCTTGAGCCCAGCTGAAAGCCACTATCACCCCCATTACTATTCATACATGAGAGGCACAACTATGCAATTTGCATCTTTTCTTACTTACTATAAGACACCTTTCATAGTTAATTGCGCTTTTAAGAGGCACCGTGTTCTGTACAAAGGCTGCAATGTAAACATTCAATATCCTTTTTAAAATAAATACTAGAGGACTTCACATTTCCCTCAATATCTAGGATATTTAAATAATGGAGAAAACATATTTAAATTCACAGCTTCAGCTGTTTCAAGTGGATGAACGACGCATGAAAACTGAATCTACAAAGCACAGGAAGCTTAAACCTCACACTTCAAACCTGTTCAGTACACCCTTTCTCTCACTATCATCGGTCCATCTTTTCTCTCATTGCACATCCATGTAAATACAGGGTCAAGTATTTAGTCCCCCAGTGCTGCAGCTTTTTAAAGACAGTTTGAGGCGGTCCTTCACTGGGTGTAAATGATGGTCCCCAACAGCTCCCTGAGTTCCTCCTTCAACCTCTAGAAAGACCATACGTTAAGACCATTAGGAAGAAAATATTTTGGAAGAAGTTATTAAAGAAGCTGTGGCAATAAACTTAAAAAAACAAACAAAAAAAAAACAACAATTTACCTGTTTGGCTTTTTCTGTCCAGCAGATGGAGCCAAAGCCGCTTTGGTTCTCTGTATTGAGTTCACATGTGGGCTTTTCACATTATGTGGTTCCTGCTCAAAAACAACAAGTCAGGTTTTTCATTTAGGTGGTAAAATACAAATATAAGTTACCAAATACAAATGCACATACTACTGATGGTTTGTTGACAGGAAGAGGTGGTGGAGGTCTGTTTGGAGGGTCTGGACGACGTCTATTTATTGCTGAAGGCTGCATCTGGCTTTTCATCTCCTGGGTAGGTGATGCTGGAGGCTGTGATAATGCTGCTGAAGCCTGTTGGGCTTTCTGTCCGCCCACCTGAGCAGGTTTAAAGGGTGGGGGGCGCTTGTGACCCTGAGGAGTGATTGGTTTCAGAGAAGAGGCGACAGGCTGCACTTGAGGTGGCGATAGCTTCTTCTTCTCTGAAGTATAGGCAGGTATGGGAGGAGGCTTCACTGCTGGACGCACAATAGCAGGTCTGGGCCGACTTGGGCAGGATGGGCTTGGATGAGAGGACTTCCCATGTGAAAAAAGCCCATTTATTAAAATACAATAATCTTTTGTAAATTAAAAAAAACTACATGAATTATTTTAATGCATAAATTTAGTTTCTTACCGAATCCTGCTTCTTTAGCAAGAATGTTGGGTTGGTGTGACCGCTGACCTGAGCGTCAGCCTGCAGAGGCTTATTCTCCATGGTGACCAAACATCTAAATATTAGAACACAGATAAACACCCATCTATCACAGTGGCTATCCAGATGACCTGTAGACTTAGAAGTGAAATAAAAAAGAAGAAGAATATGGCATATTTAAGAAGGACGTACTTTGGCACTGGTGGTGGAGCAGCGGGTTTTAGCGGACGGAGTTTATGTTTGTAGCCGCACCAAACTCCAAGTACAACCAAAACCACAACGGAAGACAGCAGAGTGCAAAGCAAGACTGGGAGGAGATTGCCTTTTGGAGATGAATAAAGAAGAATTAGAAAAATGAAGTGATCCGCAAGAACAGTCTAATAACATTATGACAACTGTATGATCTGTAAATCATGTGCAGTGCTTAAAACAGGCCTCACTTTGGCTGAGGACAGGTCCACTGTCCACGCTTCCCCCTGAGCCCTTCTCGTTACACCAAGGTGGAGCCCAGCCTGGGTCACAGTGGCAGTTGTGGTTGTTATTGCAAAGCTGGTTAGAGAAGCACAGATTTACTGTAATGTCTACAGAAGTTATAGAGGTCTTTGAATGAGTGGATCCAAACTTCTAGTTAGCAAAGTTTAGACCTTTTTTAACACGTGTTGTTCTCACTCAGGAACACCTAACACATGGTTAGCTCATTTTGTGCTTTCAGAACTTGTCTTATTTTACAGGGTGTTTGAAATAGTCCGCAGAACATTTTTCCTCTGTAACATGGTACATTATCTTGCTGGAAGTAGTTATAAGGTGGGCACATTGTGAGATAAAGGGATACATTTAGGGGGATGATCAGTGAAATACCCTCACACCATGACACCATAACAGCAGCCTGGACTGTAGGTAGGATGGATCCATGGTTTACCATCTGAATATTGTTGCTGAAATGGAGTCTCATCAGGCCAGATTACATTTTCCAATCTTTTACTGTTAATAATAGAAGTGTTTTATTATAAAATACTTTCATTACTGTTTGGTACATATTTATCTACTTATGCTTAATTGATATTATACATTTATTGAAGGATTTTTGCATTATTTTTGTTGATACTTTTAAATAAATAAATTATATGTATAGCTCTTGCACTGCTGCCAAGGTTGCCAACTTTCAGTAACTGCAGAAAAACGGTCCCATGTTTCCTGCACACACCTGCATGTCTCCTGGGACACATAGAAACTTACTCCATGTCCATGGCACTTAGCATTGCACTCATCAGCTTTGAGAAAAGATGTATTGCGGCACTCTCCATTGAAGCACATCTGTTAATAAGGAAGAGTGTGATGAAGAGCATTAGTGAAGTATTTAGAAAAAACAATTTTGCAGTAAAAAAATACTGTTTGCTAAATACAGCTGAAATATAAAAAAAAGCAGTATAAAGCATGCTCTTTTACTGTTTGTCTCACCGAGTCATCACCACACTTGGTCCCCGTCATAACCAGGCCCGGGTCCAGAGTGTCACTTTGTGGCTCCTCGCTTCCCTGGCTGAGCTTGTACACATGTGTTCCCATACACTGAATTTTCTTGTTGCCCAATGTGACCGTGGTTTCTATGCGGACTGCGTTGTTCTCTATTGGCTTGGAAGCTGAAGTTGAACACTGGATTTTACCACATTTGACATCCCTAGTATTTATGGAAATACAGATGCATTTAAAATTAAGAAGAAATATTGAGATTTCTTGTTATAATGGGAACTTTCTTGGTCTTCACCTGTCCTTGCAACGCCTGTATTTCCCAAGTATGTCTTTACCACAATTCCCATACATGTCGCCGGCTTCGTTTACCTCCTTAAAACACAGATCAGGGGCTGGATGGCTGTCTGTGGATTAAAAAGATAAATAAATACACCTATAAACAAATTGAAGTGTAGTGTAAATTTACTAATTTTAGATTAATTTGTCTGATATGCTGAAAGACTATTTGGATGACTAAGATATTCTGCTGTTGTCAGTGAGCTGTATCTGTTGTTTTAAACAGTTGCAATGCTGAAGAATTCAGACTGCTGTAATAAACAGAACTGGAACAGTTTAACAAACACATACCTGGCTCCTTTTCTGTATGCTGACCGATACAGCATCTTGTTTTCTGTGTCAGCCTAAGCTAACTAGTCCCCCTTGTTATTGACTAAATAAGTGCCTTAAACTACTTTGTTTAATTTTAGGGGTTAATGTTGTCACATATTTATATTTTGGCATATCAAGTTGTCGAGAATTTTAATGAGGCAACAAATTATTTCAAGTTTTCACCACAAGTGGCACTGTTGATTCTCAAACAAACCAGTTATTGTTAGGATTTTATGTGGTCTGCTAAAGCTGATTGAAAGCACCAGATCAGCCGCCAAACAGGAAGGGAAGAGACAGAGTAGTCATCATTGCCATGCCAAGCTAAAGAAACTGGAAACTTAGCAAATTAGAGCCAATAATCTGATCTTATAAAATTAATAGTGTGTTTTGGACATTGTCTTTGGTTTGGTTTACTGTTATCCTACAATGCATAAAAATAATATAGAGGTAGCGTTAAATTCAGGAACAGAGAATTCACAGATGACATGCATTTGGTTTACGCACCTCGTCCCCAGAGTGACCGACACTGCTGCTCTAGAGTCAGGCACATGCCGGTGTAACAGTAGGCCCTCCCCCCTGCACACGATGCGCCATCCACTAAGTAAAAATTAGCAGGACAAGACTCGGCCTTTCCATCACAGTACTCTGGCAGATCACACGGCCCAGACGGAGCGCGGCACAACACGCCTGGGCTCTTTAGCTTTATGGTGAGACATAAAGACAGAAACAGAAGAAAAACTATGCTTGTAATGTTTTCAAACAGTAGACATTACAATATTAGGATTGCTGAAGATAAAAGAAAGTCTAATAAAAGCATTAATTATTACTTTGCAGTCATGACAGCAGACTCCGTGGGCACACTCAGCTCCAGCTTTTAGGGTGCAGTTGCTGGCATTACAGCAGGGACTGGTGCATTCCTACATAAAAAGGGTTGTACAGTGAAATGTCATGAGGCGTGAGAAAAACGTCCAGTGTGAATTATTACTGTAGACACGGACTCCTGACCTCTTCCTCTCCACAATCACATTCCTCTCCATCCTCTAGGTAACCATTGCCACAGCGCTGCCCTCCATACATCACCCTCGTATTTGGCAAGTTAAAGAGACACTTCCCTCCTCCGGAGCTCAGGTAGCTTCTCAGTTCCCTCTGGTTACAGCCATTAAACACACGAGGAAATGGATCCCTGTGCCGAGAGGAAAGAAGAAGTGTAAATACAAAATTAGGCCAAATTTCAGCTTAAAAATCTAAACATTTAACCAACTGCGTCATACCCAGTGGCAGCGGCCATGATGCAGCCTCCATCTTCTGCTCTGGCCTGACAGCAGCCTGCGCTGTCATGGCTCATACCAAAGTTGTGGCCCATCTCATGAGCCATGGTGGCTGCAATACCAACTGCTGACTTTGAGTGGTCCTGTTCAACAGAGGAGTTGACTCTTAAAGACTTTGAGACACTGAACACAGCTAAAAACCCAAAAGACAGGATTTATTCATCTCATTTCTGATAATTGAGCACATATTTACTTTAGCAGCAGATTGTCTCATCAAAGTGTTTCTTTTAAATTAAACAGCAATAAGTAGATATTTCATTTTATCTCTAAATACATTCACTATTAGTTTGCAGTCTTGTCTCTCACCGTGTTTACTCCACCAGACTGATAGTCAGAACACATGGCTTTTAAAGGTGCCAGTCCTATGGTGGTACCCTGGAATGGCTTCCCCCTGCAGACAAACAAACCACTGGTGATCAGCTTCTACTGGTCAGTCAACGAGCGTACTGACGACCGAGAGATGGTAGATACTAACGTAATAAGCTGAGCGTTATCGTTGGGAAGACTGTTGAGCTGTTTGCGTCTCCAGGACAGGAAAGCAGCCAACGTGCTGTGTGGATTATCAGACACGTTGATCATGTCCTGGGTAGTCCACACCTCCAAAGCGATCAACGCAACACGGATACTCAAAGCTTTATAGTACTGTTGATGTGGAGTGAGACATGGAGAGTAGCAGAAAGGAACGGATTAATCCTGAAAAAAGGTGGGTATAACGTGGGAGTCCAATTTGTTACCTTATCAACCAAGTTGGCCGCATCCAATAATATCTGCTTGGTCTTCTCGAGACTGCTTTCATGCCTCTCAAACTGCACACAACACAAACCACACTGAGCGCATAAATGGACTTAACATGAACTTACTTTTTATTATTTGCATTTTCCCATGAAAGGGGATTTCTTTAAGACGCCAAATGAGGAACAGGATGTGATTCAGAGCTTTTAATGAGTAACAAGCTATTAATAGGTAAAGCTATGAAGGTAAAATCAGTCATACAGTTATTTGATGTAGACAGCTGACATCAGTCAAATATAAAGGTGTGATAACAAAAAGTATCATCTGGATGAAAAGTGACCACATGTAAGCATGACAGCATCCTCACCTCAGCCTTATCTGCTACCAGCAGAAGCTCAACATACTTCATCGATTGACTCAGCTCCCTTTTTTCCTGTCAGACCAGACAACACGGTAACATTTTGAAACATTTTTCTTAAAGTTCTTGTAAAATGTCATAGATTTTGCTTCTGTTTCTGCTGCCTGAGCCCACCCTCATATTCGGTGGGGACATCGGTCCATGGAGGAAGTCATTAAACCCTTCTCCATGCTCTCCGTTGTCATAGCGATGCAGGCAGCTTCCCTTAGGTAGATGGAGGCTTTCTGCTCTAAAAACAGCATGCTCCTGAGCGTCCGTGGAGTTAGGAAGAGGCTCTATTAGGTAGCTGACACTTGAGTTCAGAGAAATCATCCCCCTGATAAAACAAGACACCATAGATTGGTCCATCCAATCAGCTTCAAGCAATCAATATAGATCACATACTGCTTGTAATAACCTCTCCTCTTTAGATTCTTAAAACATAACATTGAATTAAATCTAAAGCTGTATGGATGTGCAAGCAGAAGGACATGAGACAAATCCAGACATAATCATCCTGCTTCTACTCATTTGAGTGCCTGTACTGAAAGACACAAGCAAGCACACAGCAGTGGGTCACACAGCTGCAGAAAACATCTGGAGAATGAGACGCCCACATGTCAGCATCAGTTCTTGCTTTGTTTGCATTCCACCAGAGAATCTATATTGAAATGTATTCATTTGTTCATTCTCCAGATGCAGAGTGATGACCCCACATAAACACGCATATGGCAAGGATTTTTGGCTCGCGGGCTCTTCCTCAGCTGCCGGTCTCTCTTTACTGACCGTCTCCAGCAGGACACATCAGCTGCTCTGCAGCCACATAAGGAGAAAAGGGCAGGATCTGTACCAAGCTGTACTCAATGAACCAAGCCCAGAGCCAATGAACTATTAACTTAACTACAGACAGATGTAATGTCCCTTGTTATTATTCATCCAGAGTATTTATATGGATGTTTGTATAAGTCTAAATTGTTATAAAATAAGATGCAAACTAGGCAACAGTTTGTAAGTTCAGTACAATGACTCACTAGCTATATTTATGTGAAATTCATCAAGGAATGGGATAAAAACCATCTCTGTAGAGATAAGCTTTCTGAAACAGAAAGTTCTTTAGTGATAAAGAACTACTTCTCAACTTTTTTTTTATATAATACATGAGCCTGACAGAATAGAAAGGTAGCTAGCATTGAAAAAAGGTCAATATTGCAGATAATCTGCTGATCTTGAATATACGTTGTCAGAAAAAATATTCATTTCAGGTTGCAAACTCAGCATTTTTTAAATATATTCATAAAAACTGCTGCATGGTTGAGTCTGTGTTTACATTTACACAAATATTTATTTTTGAAACAGAAGAGATTAAAATCTGGATAGACTAAATGTCAGGTCTTTTAAATAACAAGCTCACTTGAGTCCTGAGCAAGTGCTAACAGCAACACTAGAGCCCTCCATGCCCACAACCTCGCCATGGTAGAAACAATGTCCCTGAAAGAAAAACAACACAAAAAATAAAAACAATGCGGCACAAAGCTCCATCTACCATAAAACCTTTTGATTTATTTCCCTTGATGATGATTTTATAACACCCATCTGCAGTTAAAACCATCAAGCTGTCTTATCAGACTTACAGTGTTGGATGGAGAAGAGGACCTGCGAGCGCCGTCGGGAGTGTACCATATTTCCTGATACCCAGGGGCCAAAAGCTGTCTGATGAAAGAAAACACAAAACAAAAGACAATGGCATGTTAGAGATTCCTTCTTTAGCAAAAGTCCAAATATGGATTCCTGATGGTCAAGATTTTTGTACCTGAGTGAATATAAATGAATAACAGATGCAGAATAGCAGGAGAGAGTCTTTCCTACAGCACACATTCAAAGCTGCTGTAAGGATTTAGACTAAGAGCCTTACATAGATAGCATGAAGACTCTATAAGAATACCTTATTGTTGTAATAAAACCGTATGTTTCTGAATTAAGCCATTAAACCTCATGAGGAGTGTCAGTTTCCCCAGGCTCTTTCTATACAGCATTAGTTTGACAGTTATTATTTTATAAAGTTTATAAAGCACTGTACAATAAAGTCACCAGAGCAGACACTGATAAAATCAGAGGCAAATACAGATGTATGGAAAGTTCTGTTTAAATCAGAGATTACAGTCATCTTATCCTCCATCTGTACATTTGAGCGAGTGTCTTTGGACTCGGACCAATACTGCTGCTTATTTTCCTGTCTTACTCCTTCCAACTGTGTCTCAATCCATTCTTCCTGTTTTCATTCATAAACTTTGTGTGCCTCACAGCTGGTTTTCTTTTGCTGTGTATCTAAATGTCTTCTCATCACTCCTAGGGTCTAACTCTGGTCCTTCCAGCAGGCTGCAGCTGCAATGAAATTGTACGACAGAGAAACTTGCACGTTGTGGATCAGGCTATGGCTCTAATTCAAACAAACAGAGGAATACCTTTTTCCTGTGTATAAACATTTTTTTGTATCTTATGTTAATATTTCAACATAATAGTTATGCATGACTTCTGTCCAAAATATGGTGATGTTAAAAGATACCTTTAAACATTAGATGGGTAAACAGTGCTAGCATAAAATGTGTGTACTGAATCAACTTGTTTGGTTTGACTGAATCCACTTAAAAATTATTTGAAGTCCGATCAAATTAACAAAACTTAAAAAGAAAAGGGAAAAGCTCATTTGGCTAGTTGTAGCCTTGATGCTAAGCTAACATCCTGCTTAGTGCAGCTTTAGGACATGAAAGTGAATCTTATAAGTATTTAATTAAGCACATTTTCCAAAATGTCAAGCTGTTCTTTTAAAGCAGGAAGAGGATAAATGGCAGGAAGAATCGCCTCTGTCCCCCCTATTAGATACCCTTAAGGAAGACGAGCCTCGTGAAACAATGACAGCCTGTTGATGCTATCTATAATAAAGCATGTCAAAGACAGAGGATGGCAATTTAATCCTTTAACAGATCACCACTCAGGCAGAGGAGAGGATGTGTATTCTCATACACATGCAACAAATCAAAGAAAGGACTTCAAAATGATCAGTCAATGGTAATATCCGGCTGATGTCACTCTAGACAGGGTAACCCCCTCAGTATTGTGAGTTGACCTCTTGACCTCATCTGGCCTTTTTCTTGTTTTCCTGCTTTAACTCCACAAAGATGTCCACCCCTTCTCCTCTCAAATCCCTGTTTTACTTTCCCAGGACAAATTAATGGCTGAATAACTGATGACTGAACTTTACCCAGCTGCTGTTTCACAATCATAACACAAGAAAAACAAATAAGGACTTGGTCTCTAGTCTCACTTCTGTTCACATGCCAATCATAAGCCCGAGCTAAACTCTGCTGAC
Source organism: Kiunga ballochi (assembly GCA_037177335.1). Taxonomy (NCBI): domain Eukaryota; kingdom Metazoa; phylum Chordata; class Actinopteri; order Atheriniformes; family Pseudomugilidae; genus Kiunga; species Kiunga ballochi. Next base: position 22,559,106 of record JBAMIG010000007.1, read on the forward strand.
TTACAATCACTGGAGATAATAGTGTGTAAAATAGAACAATGATTACTATATTACTCCATAAGAGGGGAAGGTAGATTCAGCTATTAAAGAAAATAAAAAACAATGAAAATATCTATGTAATATTTAAGATTTATGAGGTCATAATTATATTTTTATTTTTATCCTTTACAACATATAAATAATGTCTGCAATAATGATCATACTATGCGTTGGCTAAAACTAATTGGCATCAACACATTGGCCTTTGCCAAATCTATGATTCAGTACTTTATATTAGAGACAGAAAATCTCCATTTGCTTCTGATTGCGGGGTGGTATTACCTAGTTTGAATAAACTTATTCTAAAGACTGACCTGACAAATGTTGGAAAAACGAACACAGAAAATATAGTTGATTAATAAATGTTTCAACTGTTTGCTGTTCATGTTACAGTTATATTAAAGATGTCATGTTATTCATTACAAAAAAGAACAAAATTGTCCTTTTTTTTTTATGACCTCGAGCTCACATTATCTGAGCCAGCATCGAGTGCTGTCAACCTTACTTTTAAGTGTCGAGTCAAACAGCATAAAACATTCCTACTCCCCTTTCATAAAACACCACGGCCATACGCCTAAATTGGATTGGGTTAAATACTTTAAAAGCTTGCAAATACGGATAGTAAAAAACATTGTGATGGTGCAAGTGCTGCTCAACAATGTTTGGAGGATATCCAACACGCAGACACATGCAGGAATTGAAAATCACAGAGCTGGCTGCATCAGGGCTGTCTGGCTGAGACAAAGAGTTGGTTCAACATCAGGAGGAGAAAGAAGGAGTGTGGGGGAGCAATGCTAATGTACTTGGAAGATATCAAGGGAGGGGGAGAAGGGGATGTGGGGTAATGCATTAGGGTCACTGGGTTGCATTCTCTCATAGTATCAGATGACATCATTGCACTGGGGTGGGGAGAGGGAGAGGGAAGGCTGATGCAAAGTCAAAATACCACTCGGCAACAGATGATGAAGAGGCTTTTATTGCAAAGGGAGGATGTGTAAAAAAACAGGCTAGATTTAGACGTCCAAGCACACTGGACTGCAGCACTGTGAGACTAAACAAACATAGGAGAAACAAGGACAACTGGACATATCCCTCACTCCTCTGTCTTGACCTGTAGTCCATCAAGCCTGTCTTTCAAGTCTTGTTTGTGTTCTTTTGGGGTTCTGTATGTGTAAAAGTGAGTTTGTATATGTTATCTGTCTGCGTGTGGCCACTGACTCCTAAACTCTGACCGCGGGGTACATTTGGGTGGGGGGGTGTATTTGTACTGGAGCCCTAGGGACTATCGGAAGAGGTGAGAGGAAAGAACTGAGCAAGAACGGGACGCTCATTTCTGAGCTGGTAAGTGAAAGAAATATGACGTGAGGACAAGATAAGAGGAGACAAAAAAGGAGAGGAGAAACAATGCTGGCTACATTTCCTACGGGAGTGCTTAATACAGGTTCATGCACTCAATGGTGAGCAGGAAGGGCATTAAACTGAAGAACAGAGAAAGTCATGCAGAGGAGGAAGCTGACATATCCACACAAGTCAAATCTGAAGCAAAGGGCCATAACTCACACCCAAGCTGACCTCAGCTGCCTCTACTTTCCTCTTTCCATGGCTTGTCTCACCTCAACCCCTCTCCTCCGGTCCATCATTCACTTTCTCACAGTTTCCTCCTGATTTCACTTGGTGTTCCCATCACTTTTCCTGCTCTCATAGTCAGCACACACACTCTGGCTCCTGCCTTGCTTTTAACTGAATCAACCCTCCCTGGGTGCGCTGTAGCCTTTCATTAAGATAAAAGCTCAGGCAGACACACATCCATACAAATGAAGTGCAAACCCATGTGCGCATGTGCACATTGACAAGCATGACCAGGGAGGACAGAAATGGATTGGATCTGGATCCTAGCCACGGGGGAGAAGTGATGCCCGCAAACATTCAGAATGTTTTGCTTCAAGCTCTGATTAGTTTGTTTGTTAGGTAAAAAAGTAGATGAGGTGAAACTAGATAAAAAAGGAGGACAGATGAAGAAAAAACAGCTGTAGAATGAGATTAAACTAGTGTGGGCCGACCTATTATCCTAGTATCAGAAAAACTGGTTTTATGTGCAATGAGGAGACTAAAGAGTAGCCAGGACACAGACGTGGGTATTGGCAGCTTTTTCTCTGGCATTTTTCCCAGTCTGACATTAATCCTGCTGAACACAAAACCACGCTCTTCCTCAACCCAACCTTTATTCTCTCATCATTATTTGTGTCTCCACGTCGAAGGAAAAATCATTTCTGACTGGATTCTTTGACTGGAACAGAGTCTAGAGGAAGATTAATTTGGTCTGTTCTCTCTGAGCGCTTCTAGTTAAGTATGGAGGCTCAAACAGGTCAGACACTGGACTTTAATACGAGAGACTGAGGTTTGTATTTTACAAAGTTATTTGTTTATATTTGACACTTTTTTTTGCACTGACATTATGAATGTGTTTGGAAATGCAACAAAAGATTCAAGTCTTGATAAAAATCCACAATAATGAAATTAGCAGATTATTGTGACAAAATAGGTGAGATTTCATCTTGGATTAGAAACATTTATATCACTGATTTTATTATTAAACTAATCCAATGATGCAAAACTATAAAAATTTCTAATGATGACCTTCTCACAACGACAAAGAATAAAAAAATCACATCACTGAAGGGATGTCTGGCTAAAATTGCAAGAAGTGATTTATGCAAGTAACACAACGTACACACCTTTCCTGTCCCATAAAGCTGGGAAATTGCACAAAAATGATGTCATAACGTGTCTTTTGCTAAGTTAGAGTACACGGTGTGGGTGCGAGTTGGTCATGTTGTAAAAGTTCAGGTTTTCAGCATCAACTTCCTGTCACTCCGTCTCTGTTTTTTCACTGCACACAC
>JBAMIG010000007.1:22571229-22589090 GCA_037177335.1 Kiunga ballochi
GCACCAAAACGAGTCGCTCTGAAGACGCACCTCAGAACAGGGTTATAAGGTGTGTGTAATAAGTGTGTGAGAATAAGCAGGAATTCAAACCAACATACAGATCTACATTATACAGACAATAAATGAATGATTTGCATGTTAAAAGGAAGGATTTAAAAGTCTCATATAGCTCCTTTAAATTAAACTAATTATATAACTGCAGCTGACATTAAAGATGGTTTGTTGAACTCCACAACAAGCTTGTAATAAGCCCAGATACCCAAGTATAACAATAATCTAAAAACATTACACCTTTATAAATAGCACTGTTTGCTAACAGCATTTTTACAATTAGCAAACATTTCCGCAGCTAAAACAAGTGATGCAAAAATTAACATCTTAGTTTGGTTATTTAATAAGTCAACTTTTCTATTCCACTGCTTGTTACATTTTAGTGTCTACGTAATGGACAAGCGCTTTCCGCTGGAAAGAAGGGAAGCCTATGCAGAGGCATTTATGTAGACTTTGTGTGCTGGAGCGTAATGCAGCGTCACCGCCATATGGGATGGATCTCCGCATTCAAGGCTCACTACAGGAACAACTGCAGACTACAGAAAGTAAGCAACTATGTCTGTATTCTGTGCAGCCTACAGTTGCAATACCCGTCATCAAAATATATTTATATAAGATGCTTTTATACCTTCAAATGGTATAAAAAGCATGTTCTTGTTATTAAAGTCCAGTTTTCATTTTGTTCCTGAATGATAGATATAAATATTTTATTTTAAAGAAGCAAACTCTGATACTGACTTAAATGAGACACACCTAACAGTTTTACACCTGGTTTAGCAAAACAAAACCTGTGTTGCTGCTGCTCTACCTGTGCTGTACTACATGTTATGAGTATTTTTAGTAACATGCTTTCAGTATCTGAAAGCACAATCTTTATGTGACAGTGACCTGTATTGTAGCAACAACCACACCCTATGTTAGTGAAGTGTTAGTGAAATTAGTGAAGTGCATAAAACATACAATAATAAGCTTCATATTGTATTTCAGTCTTACCTTTAAACGCTCCTCTGCCTGTACAGTTGTGAGTCCTCCTTTTTGTATTAATGTCCAAAATACTGTGTTGTACAAGTTGTTTATGTGACCTGAAAAATATAAATTAAAGTGAATTCACAAAGATCTTATGTAAAATCACCTTTCGACACCCCTAATTTTAAAAATAAAAGTATAGCATGTACTTACAATCGGCTTGCCTCCAGCTTAGATAGTCTCTAAGGTTACGGTTGCTGGGATACAGGATCACACGCCCATCAAAGCCTGGGGGATACAGAAGGGGCTGTTCTCCAAAAAATTCCTTCCAGTAAAACACATATGAGGAGGAGAACTGGGATGTCACGTGGGTCATGAGCTTACTGTCAGGGAAGTAGAAATAAATCTTTGAAAAAAGCATTAAAAGCTAGAGATAAAGTAATGAGAACATGAATAAAAATACCTGGCTCTTCTTTTAAACCAGGTGGAAGTTCTTTTAAAAACAAAGCTAAACTCATCGCTTTGACCATAAGCAATGATGATGTCCTCCAGCTCTTCCATGACAGATTGAGCACTTCGGCTCATCAGTCCTAATGCCCTGTTATCATTGGGCTTTGTAAACTTATGCTGCTCTGCAAACCTAAAACAAGTTGAAATGCAAAACATTGAAACAAATGCAATCATTAGTAAAAACTAATAATTACTGGCATTATATGAACTCACTTGTGGAAGTTACGACCATCTAGTCTGACAACAATGTAGCAATTCCGTAGACAAGTGTCGTCGGTTTCAAAATTGCGTACATATTCAAACTTGCTCTTGGCCATGGTGTTGGTAGTGGTGAATGGACGGAAAAAAGCTTGTACAACACAGGAACCGACTCTTTCACCAAATCTACAGACTTTTCCGGTCCGCATTAAGGAGCTTCAGAAAAGAAAACACACATCATGCATCACTGTAATCGTATTTGCTGCAGTAATGTGGCACCAAAAAATCCCAAGCCACTTTATGTCAACATTAAATCTGATAAAAGATACAATTACTGTTAACGTAACATGCAATGGACGTTTGCTTTACCCAAACATGTAAATGTCTTGTTAGCAGTTAGCTTCTTGTAGGTGCGTTTATCTGGCTATTTCTCTACCTACATAAATCCAAATATTTAATTTGGAAAGGTTTGAAACATTGAAGTTAAAATCATATTATACAATGTAGCTCCCCCATTCCTTTTCGCACGTTGGTTTGTGTATAGTCCGTCGATCAATTCTGTCGTAATTCAGCTACCCAACACCACGAAGAAAGGTTCCGATTCCGAATACACAAATGTATAAAGTAACATTTATATTACATTTATAGTAGAGTTTTAAATATTTTCTGTTTTTGTTCTGTCACCACATATCAAATATAAATATGTTTTGTACGAAGAGTTTATCGAAACAATCGGATTTTCACTTAATTTAATCCAAATTGGTGAAAAAGCGCCACCTTGTGTTAAAAAACTAGAAGGCAGATTTTAACCGCGTAAAGAAGGTGGTTATGGAACTTGTAGTTCAACGACAGACTAAACCTCTTTTTTCAGTTTTATGTGAGATCAAAAATGGGTACATAATCACAAAAATATCACATAAAACCTGGACTAAGTTATATTTTTATCAAGAATTCAGCTACAGTTCATGATAAGCAAATAAAGAAAACTCAGTCTAAAACATTTAATCAACTTTCCCAGGATTCCTAGCATGACGCTGTGACTCTTCTGCGGCTGTTTCAAACATGGAGGAGAGGGAAAGAAAAAGTGCCCAGTCAGATAGTAAAGATACGGTATCAGTACCCTCTTCTAGTACTCTACCAGATGCCGAGAGTGATCCTAAAGCAGAGAGCAGCGCCAGGGACGATGCCGCAGATGAAATTAACGTTTGCTCTGACAGGTTTAACCCGCTTTTGGCCTTGTACTCCCCGTCAGCTCCACCGCTTCCTTTTCCAAACATCAAGTGCTTCAACAATGTGGCAGAGTACGAGGGCTTTCTTAAAGGTGGCCGGGGCCGAGCCAAACCGGAGAATGTGGAGAAAAAGCAGCGAAAAGCGATGAAAGGGGTGGCCGACCCGGAACGTATTGCGAGGCTGAAGAAGCTCATGGTGAACAACCCGGTGTCGGACTCTGAGAAGGGAGAAAGCAGCGGCACGACGCCGGGGAGGAGGAGGCAGAAGTCCCCGAAAAATGTCCTTACAAGGATGCCCCGTAGGTCCCACAAACACTTTAGTACATCAAATTACACGCTTACCCAGGATGCCTGTAAAGATGTTGACCTCTTTCATGAAAACAAACACACTTTATTATTACATTGTCACTTTTTGGAGTGAATAATTAATTATGATTATGCTATTCCATAAATGGCAAATAATCTTCATATAGCTTGGATCAAATTTAATTAACACTTGTTTTCTATTAATTAAGTCGCTTTTTACTAAAATAAACTAAAGTTATAGTTAACTGCACTGGGTGTTGACTTAGGCCTATTTTATGGGGTCTGGAGATTCACCACACACACACACACACACACACATACACACACATCCTGGTTAAAGAGCCAGATTTGAAAAGAAAATAAGTTGCTTTTATCAAGAAATGTGCATGTAGTGTTTCATGCTATTTAATTATTCATCATATCAGAGAAAACAGAAGAAGCTGTTTTGTTATGTGTTTGCAGTGTGTAAGGGGAGTCCTTTGGGGGAGCTGTATCGCTGCGTCCAGGAGAGGATAAGAGTCAAAGTTCACATCAGGACCTTTAAAGGACTGCGGGGGGTGTGCTCTGGCTTTGTTGTGGCCTTTGACAAGTTCTGGAACATGGTGAGCAATCTCATCTGTTTGTTGAGCTTTTGTTTTCTTGACTTTTCTCATGCTGAGTCTGTAATAATCTGTAGCCGAGGTGCCCAGGTCCAGGTGTGTTCGGGAAAGTGCACATTGAAAAGTTGCAGCTCCCAAGGACTGGACCTGGTTACCCCTGATATATAGCATGCTTGTGACTGAATTTCACATCTTTACTCCAGGAAGTCATTACTGCTTATTTGTCTTTTACAGGCTATGGTGGACGTAGATGAGACGTACAGAGAGCCTTTATTTGGAGAGGCGTTCTACCACGAGAAAGCCCTCACCATTTCACGGGTTTGTCCTTCTTGAACATGTACAATGGCAAAGTTTGGGCATCCAGTTCAGAGTGTTTGTTTATGCAAATAGCTGTCCAAACTCGCTAAAGATTGCATATTTCTTTCAAAAGTAAAGAAAATCACAGAGATTAGGTTATTATTTTATTTTCAACTTTTTTGAGGGAGTTATTCATGACCTTCCTCCTTCTAAAACTAATGCCGTATCCACATAGAGATGAGTTGAGGTGTATTCTACGTTTTGGAGCTTGTGTTCATGGATACTGAAAAAGCAAACTTGAATAAGTTTGAGGGGATGAAAATCTGCAACACAATGACGTTTGAAAACATAACGTTAGTAAAAACTAATATTATAACTGGCACTTTAAACATCCAATCAGTTTTCATGTACTGTGGTTTAGTGAGCTCAATGAGCTGGTGAAGTGGACTAGTTCATATCTGTCCTTGTAACCTAGATTTTTCCTAAAATATTTCTCAGAAGTATCACAATGCAGAAGATTCGTCACCGTATTAAAAAAAAAGTGTGGGAAAATGTTGATAAGTTACCTTAAAGGTGCAAAACAAAACCTTCAGACCTTAAAACAGTGCGTCCTGACTCCTTTAATGGCATTAAAGTCACTTCTCAGCAGCCTCCTGAGGCTGAGACTCTGCACCATTCAACTTTTCCTTCCTGGATGCCGTGTTTTGCATTAACATTAATGGTGGACGAGAGGAAAAGGGATCAGGGCAAGAGATTAGATAACGCTGTCCTTTACTGTCTGGAGACAATACAGACAGGATGCCAAATTAGCATTAGCATCAACAGAGGTTATGTCCCTGAAAAATCTGCTAAAGTTCCTTTGTAAGTCTTTAACTTTGGTTTTTTTCAAAGCTGATGATGTGAATCAACCCCATTGTGGTGAGAAGCAAGTTAATGAAAGCATATAGCCAAATTAGGTTCCAGTAAAGGGGAAAGTTGGTGGGTTTGACAGTTTTGGCTCCATGAGAGGGGAAATGCACTGGGAACAACTTGTCTTGGCTTTTTCAAGCAAAGAATGTAATGCAATGAGTCAGAACTCAAGGGGCTTTAACTTCACATACAGAGCTTTTGGTGTGGCAGCCGTTATGTGTGGACCCACAGCAAAGTAAACATAAACAACTAAGAGAATAGTAATCCAAGTTATAAGGTACAACAATTAGATACCAATGGAAATCTGTATCATCAACCTTTGGTTACATCCTGCGTCTTTAAGGCCAATTTTCCCACAATAACATTTACATCTGGATGTTAGCAATCACAACAAATGATGACATTTCCATACATTCTCTCACCTGAAGCTAAATATGAGAAGTTAAAACAATCCCTGGATGAATATTTCCACAGGAAGTCCAGAGCAAATGGTGCAATTTGTATCGTCACATGTGACATCTGTAAAACGGACATTTCAGGTGCAGGAGCGAATTTGCCTCGAGAGAGATGTGAACAAATCATTCATCGTAAGGAAAAAACAGTTTATAGATTATCATTTAAATGAGTATGACGTGTTTTAAAATGTATGGAGGGCATAAAACATTTGGGCTGCGTTTGGAAAATGGCTAGGTAAGCAGGAGAGTAGATTAATTGTTCATTAGTCTTGTACTGCAGCTATTGACCCCCGGAAACATAAAAACAATAAATACCAGATCATCAAATCTGTCAATCATATGTATAAGCAGACAGTTTTACTGCATAAAACAGCAGTTCAGACATAATCAGTGTGCATTTGTTGATTGTTGCTGTGTTAAAAGTTGAACTCATCAACGCTAATAAATTTCAGACTTATTCATATAAACTTTAAAGCTAATTATTATTATTATTTTGTGATCTATAATTTGACTAAAAATATGCCTGTGTCTGAAATGTTTCTACAGCTCTTTGAGAAGCTAAATCTGCAGGAAAGCCGAGAAAGCAAGGAGCCGGTGAAGAAGCAGGAAGCCAAAGGAAAATCCAGCGAGCCTCAACCTACAAATCCCAAAGCTGCTCTGAAAAGCCGCAGCGCTGAGCCTGCTGATAGGAGGAGGGGAGGCAGCGCAGCACAGCCTGAGCCACCAGAGGCATTTAAAAGCAAGCAGGATCAACGCAAAGTCCCGGTAAAGGCCTGCGATCTGAAAGCTCATCCGAAGAAGGAATCCCACTCTTATGGAAAGGTTCACACTCGCCACATAAACCAGCTTTTCATCCGTGGCGAGAACGTTATCCTAGTTAACCTGCAACCAGTCTGATTGATTTTCCCTCCAGCTGGAAAGAAGAAAACAGCAAGTTTTCTTGAACACTCAGCATTTTCTTCTCTCCACACATCACTGTGATTTAGGTGGATTCAGAAGAATCAAACACAGTTTTATATCATATTGATGTGGAAGATTTTCTCAGTTCACTAGAGAAAAGATTTTACTTCTGTGAAATAAAATCTTATTTCTGATTATTGTTTTTTTTTGGTTCTCTCTCTCTCTCTCTAACCTCTCTCTCAGCTGCCATCCATCAAGTCTGTGTTGTGGTTATTACCCAGCAGGTGGCAGCATAAATACATCACAGCCATCTGTGAGGCTATTGTCAGCTCAAAGAGCTTGTCCCTTTATGTTTCTCCTCCCGTTAGTTTGAACGGGAATGACAGCGCAGTCTCAGCGGACTTCATAAATGCATTATGAATAATTGAGTTTGTGAAGCTCGGGATTGCAGATGGCACTCAAAAGCTGTCATTTGTCTTGACGTCTCAGATTGCTTTTACTCTTTAATGGGCACATTACCCATAAAAGCACAATTTACTGCATCTCGTGGAAGTTGTAAAGATGTTGCTTTTTTTCCCCTCTTTAAATGACAGAGGTTCATTTCAGATGACGAGTGGCAGAAGGATTTTGGTGCCATTGTGTGCAGCAGGGATGCATTTTCTTAGTTTCTCTTAATTTCCCTGCACATTGACCCCCTTTCTGTGTGTTTTATATCATAAGTGGGGCATATTTTATGAGGAACTGAGCTTAGTTCATTTACTGTATATACTGTTTTTCATGTAAAGTATCAGAATATTATTAGTATATCCCATTAACAGTCCTCTCCTGAGAGGAAAACGGGGTCAATTGTTTAATGCAGTCGTGTTTGTCACAAGAGTTTCAACAAACCTTTGTATGATGGAAGGTCACAGCACTCCATGTGTTATCTGAAGAAATTAGGTCATCTTTCTGGTGAAGAGTAAATCTAAACTCTTTATTACCTAAAAATGTTAGATGGAGTGATTAGTTAAGCATTTGCAAAGTGGTGACTTTTCATTGTAACATTTCTGATAACAGTTGTTTCAGTTCTTGTCTTGCAGGTTAACTACTCGGTAATGTGCTTGGCATTTGTTTACTGCGGGCTTCTTCATTACCCCAAACAGTGGAGTTAAACTCACATTAAGTTAATGCAATTTCACAGCCAAGCATGTTAGCTTTGCTTTTGCTGCTTGAAGCACTTTCCAATGAGTCTTAATGACACAACAGACCAAATAACACACATCATTAATAAATTTCAATCAACGGTTTAATGTCGTCCATAAAGTATCTTGATGCGTAAATCAAATCAGACTGAGAATAATTCAATATTTCATCATTTCAAGAGTTTTTTTTTACAAATCTGCATATACTAGTGTTGCTGTAGCAATACCATTTGACAGGACCAGAATGATTTTAAGTAGAAAAGAAAATGTAGAAACTATTTCTACTGATATAAAGAAAAAAATAGCAAAGAAATTTTGGTCATAATCGTTCAGACATCCATAAAAGGATACTACATGTTAGCATATTAGTGTGCTCAACTTATTGAGCCCTTAGAAGAAGAAAAAACTTCAATCCTTCGCTGCCCTCTACTAAAGTATGAAGGATGTATCTAACTGGTAACGCATCAAAAAAGTCAGATAGTAATGATTTAATTTTGATTATCACTTGTTACAAGAGTCAGGAGGCAACCGGAGGAAGGCACTTGAACCAGAAGGGCAGAATTATGTACATGTAACAAAATATCTGTTGTACAGCTAAATGGACAGATTGTGAATCCAAACCCACACTAGATTTTCATTTACCCAGAATCACATACTGGTTGCATTCAACCTGCAGCTGGTCCTGTGCTTCCTCTTGCATAATAATCTGTATAGGTTGCAATACACACAGAGGGTAATGACAGAAACATGTCTAAAATTGTTAAATGTGCAGCATTAAAAGGTGGAAGGCAGCATTTAGCAGATGAGTTTGACAGTTTTAACAGTCTGAAGCCACCGTGTTAAATTAATCTCAGGTTTCCTTTTGGTGTTTTTGCAGCTTGAAAATCATCACTGATCTGAATGGACTGGTAATGAAAAAAAAATGCATAGAATGAACATGAAAGTAAAAACAAACATTCATTTGATTTGCATTAGATATTCAGCAAATAGCACACTCGGCTTAAGGCCAAAGTATGAACATACATTGTACATGGTACAGAAGCTCCACTGTGGCAGTAATACGTCAACAGTCTCCTCCCAGTAAGCTGAAGAGAAGAGGCAACGGTCTTTCAGGCACCATGTGCTGTAATGAACCCACAATCTGTGCAAGAGGTGTTTCTACTGATTTGGACATAAAACAATAATATTCTTTATAGGTAGAATATATATATATATATATAGATATTTCCCACTAAATAAGGCCACAAACAATGATCTGTTAAAGGCGCAATTCCTTAAATTAATAGCTTTCGCTGCAAAATAATTATTACCCCAACTGCTCGGTCACATGTGGAGTGCGGGCATTTACGTACAAAGAGTGCATTAATGTGCATCTTTTTACTTTCAGATTTGGTTCATATGATACAAATCGTTACTGCCTCTCATGTGGGAACTTTATAACTTACTTTAAGGACTCCAGACTTCTATTTACAGATCAAATAGCGAAAGGGGACCACACTCCTCAAAAGCAGGAAAAAAAAATAAATAAAAAAGAGGTAACTTGACATTTTTAAATGTCTGCTAGAAAGTTAAAATATCTGATCATTTTATCCAAACTTGCTGTCACTGAAAATTAATCCAAACAAAAATTATGCAGCTACTGATTTCCGTTTTCTTTTGTAATTCTGGTGATTTTAACTGATTGAAGTTATAAAGCAAATCCTCCTGAAATCTTTCTCAGTGGCACTTTTTCACCAACGTCCAGCCAAAGAGATCATCAGTTTGTCCATTTAACTGCCTTCCCTGACCATACAGATCATTGGTTCAATCAATACACAAACACGACTTTAAAAAAAGATTGCAGGGTGTTGGTGATAAGATAGTTGACATTATTCAAGTACTCTTTGTTTGCAGCTCACAACGATCTTTCACCAATGGACGGAGAGAGACTGCCACCTCTCCTCATAATCTTTGCTCTCCAGTTCCATCATTTCCCAAAGTTTCCGAAGTCAGCGAAGGCATCGTGCTTGGGCTGTTGGACCATTGTAGGATTCATCCCCATTCCCATCCCCATTGCACCAGGCATCCCCATGTTCATGCCCATCCCCATCATGTTTGGGTTTGGGGCCATGCTCATATTCATCCCCATCCCCACTCCAGTACCAGGGTGCATCATGGGATTACCAGGTGGTCTGACTGTTGTAGGTCCAAGATTCATAGAGGAAAATCCCTGTGAGAGCATGTTGATAGGTGCCTGAAAATGGCCTGAAAATAGAGGATGACAATGAATAGAACAGCAAGTTTCAAGTCAAATCTGACTGATTTAAAAACTGACCTTGTTGGAGGGTGTGGAGACTGGGCTGGCTGGGCTTAGGTGGCTGCATGCCATGCCCCAAGAAGTCCAGGTTGATGTTAACCGAGTGATCCGACCAGGTTGATGGAAGAGAGGCTTTGGCTTCCACACTTTGAGAGGTCCCTCCCTGCTGCCCTGGCTGGGGCTGTAGAGGACTTCCGAAGCTCTGGATGGGCTAAACAGACACATACATATATAGACAGACTTGAGATTTTTTTAAATGACTAGTTCATGCCATAGTTTACAGCTATAGACTGTGGTAAAAACACAGACATTTCCAACACTGAACAAAGATAAGCTGCAGTTTTCCCACAAATTAAGGCCTCCAACCTCATGCCTGACCCACTTAATCCTGATACTGACAGAGGAATCTGCTAGAACTCATTAGAAAACATACCATAAAGAGTAACTGCAGAAATCAGAAGAGGTGGGCGTTTTCTCTGATTTTATTTTTTTTAACTAGGTCAACAACCTTTTAACATGGAAGTGCTGTGATCATATGCAAGCTTTTGTTGAATTTTTAAGGTTTTTGAAACTCATATTGCATTCTTTCATATTGTGAAAGTAACAGGGAGAGTGGGTGGTAAGTGGGTGGTCTCTTGGGGAGATGAGCATCTGGTGAGGTTGCACATTAAGCTCCACCATCATGCCTTCAATCACACAAGAATGTCTATCAAACAAACTTACAGACTGATGTGGTCACCAAGACATACACATTGTGGAATACAGGACCAAAGAGTTTTGTGCTTAATATATAATCAGAAAGATTTTTTTTTTTTTGCCAAAGGCCATCACTGATGAGCCACAAAATCAAAACCACTGGCGGGCAAGGTAACTGATGTTATTTGATAAAAGGCATAAAGGGGACCCACCGAATATTGTGTAGCCGTCTCATGGCTGATTACAGTCATTTTTACATTTATGAACAAACTAAAATATGTAGGTGAGCAAATGGTTTAATAAGGTGAGATAAAGAGATGAATCTTAAAAGCACAAGATGAAACAACTATCATCTAGGTCACCGGTGTCCTGAGAGCAGCAGCAATTATCTACATTCAAACAGCAGAAAAGCATCTTTTCTTGCCGTATAAAGACTGATAAGTGATGATGGGGGCAAGCCGTTGCATGTAGCATATACATTTGTCGTGATGATGGTGGAAGCATTGCTCTCTTTGAGATCTTTCATGTTTATAACTGATGACCAGTCAGGGTCTGAGAATGGTTGCAAAAAAACCAAACAAAACAACTTATTTTGGGTTTTTTGTGACCCTTCAGTTTACTTCACACACCACCATTGATGGTAAATAAGGTCTAAACACTCCAAACAGGATTTTGTTCCTCCTATTTGAATGACCTCTTATTATAATGTCATCTAAAATCTCATATCTGCAGATAATACATTTTACTAACATATTTTGCAAAGACTATTAACACTTTCTCTTCTGAAATGTAAATAAAACAGAGCACCCACACTAAGCAGCATAATAATTATGTGTGCATCCAAAAAAGAAGGAGAACAGTGATGCTAAGAACACATTGTGCAGAGAGAACTCCAGCTGTGCCAGAGTCCTGAACACCAGTGTGGTGACCTTCCACAACATCTTGCATGGAGGAGAATAAAAAAAAAAACACAAAACAAAACATGAAGAAATTATTTAAAATCCAGTTGTGTGTGTGTGTGTGGATTAGATGAACGCCTAGCTGTGTTTCCATTATTTAGTTGTTCTTCTAACAGCAGTAGCCTTCATCAAACTCTTGCATTAGACCAATATTGACTAAATACAAAATGTTTACTAAATATTTGATGGTTATTGTTTTTGTCTCACAGACCTTCATAGCTGAACAGAATCGCTTAACAAAAAAGGAACCAATCAGGCCTCGAATGAGCTGCTTGAGGTTCACAAAGTTTATCTACTCACATATTAGCTTAGAAAAGTGATTTGATATAACTTTTTAGTTTCTTTATACTTGTTTTGTAATATTTAACTGCATTTGTCATCAGTTTTAAGGCTGGTTAATAGTGACAACCCCAGCTGTGCCCCTCTGGTGGTGCTAGAGCGCTCTAAATAAATATGTGAACAGAGTCGGACTTCCAAACTGAAACCATTTAGGAATAGAGGCTGCTACTGACAAAGCAGAAAAAAGGAACATAGTTCAATAGGTAGACAGATTGTGCTGTTGTTCTATTTGGCAATTTCTCTTATATTTCATGTTATCTTCTCAAATCAATCTGTGTTGCATTTTGTGTAAGTTGGTCTTACCCTGAGGTACATTACGCTACATGACCAGCAGATATTTAGCTTCCAACTGTTCTCTATTTAAGATCAAAACACTTGTAATGATATGTATATAAATAAATAATTAAAAAGGATGAGAGTGTGCATAAATGCGATCATGCATACCTGTGACTTTGACTGGGGAAGGCCTGTGGTGCTCATGCTCTGCATGCTGCTCATGCTAAAATTTAGACTCTGAGAAGAGGTGATTGATTGAGTTGGCCCCATCAAATCAAACAGGTCTGCTGAGGCAGGACCAGTGCTTGCAGCTGGAACTGGGGCTGTGGCAGCAGCAGAACCTGTTGTCATTGGCCCAAAAAGGTTGTTTCCACTGATGTCAACACTCTGAGCAGCGGCTGGGATCTGACCTCCAGGGAAGGCATTCCATTCTCCAAATTCTCCATTGGTGCTGGAGGGCGATGCAACTGCAAAGCGAAGAAGAAAAACATGCATACCAGCATTAATGGTTGTTCTTGCTGTTCAGAAAATTATCTGTAAACATTATCTATACAGAAACGGTAAATCTGAATCTCAGCATTAGAAAGAATTCAAGTTAGTTTAGTTTGATGTCGAACATTTTCAGTGACCAGTGTTGCTGCATGTTAAATTTTCATTGAACTGGCCCCGCTTGTTCCCCTTTTCCTTCACTCAGAGCCTTTTCCACCCCCACCAACAACTTCTTCTGTCCCCGTCTCCTTGTCATCCATAACAGGAGTTGATGTCTGTCTGTTCTTATTATGCAGAGCAGGTAGCAGGCTCCATATGGCTAGGGCTCCTTCGCAGCATCGCTCTGAATATTCTAGCAGTAGGACTGCAACAGGACAGCATACTCGAGCATACACCAACATTATAAAAAGAAAATATAAAATTAAGGAAAAATAGAAAAGTCTTAAAACGAACCAGATCCTGTGGACATCACAGCAGAGGCAGCAGGTGAAGCAAAGTCAGCAAATCCACCAATCAGGTCTGTGTTAAGAAACAAGCCAAAAAAAAAAAAAACCTCAGACTGGAACAGGTAAGCTCCAGGTGTCATTCTTGTATAGTTAGCATTCCTTCAGTGTGTGGGAGGGGTGGAAGCAATAGGTAGGTGGAGGAGGCTGAACATCTGCTCAGCACTCCAGCCCTCTCTGTTCACTGGGGACGACTCCTCCAAAAACAGAAAAAAAAAAAAACAACAACATCTGCTGTAGTTAGTTCCTATACATCAATTCCCTCCCACTGCCGCCCCTAAAATCTGAAGCTAGTATAAGCAGCTGGGCATCCACCCTTCCAGTAGAGTTTATGGTGTGCCTCTTGCTACTTAACCCTTTAAAGCCCAACCTAAGAACAGTTGAACAGAGAAGTCCAAATTTTAATATCTTGCCTTTATTTGACACAATAATCTGAAAAATTAACAAGTGTTTCAATGTTTACTATTACTGTTTTTTATGTTCACCAGGGGGCAGAGGATCAGGATCATTTGGTGTATAACAGGACATTAAAAAACATTTCTACAACAAAGTGATGCAAACTGAAAAACTATGTGTTAAAAATGACACGTTTGGCTTTATAAGGTTAAGAATATCTCATTCTGGCTACAACGGGACCATCTTGTGTCAAGCATATTTGGAGCTACATTTCTGTGCTGAAACCACAGAAATTAAAGTGATAACATTAATCTACCTGTGGCAGAGGGCTGACCTGGCACCGTGTCCACCATGAATAGGTCAGCGAGGCCTTTACTGGATGGCTGTGTGGAGGATGCTTGCTGGGTCTGGAAAAAGAAAAGAAGACAAAAAAAATCCAATTCAAACATGAAGAAAGAATGAGTAAATTTCTTATCTCACTCTTTTTTAAATCGGGCTCTTGCTACCTGTTTGGCAGCAGTGTCTGGACTTTTGTCTCCGGTGTAGTTAGCTGCTGCCCCCAGGTCTACTTTTCTGGTTGGTACACCTCTCTTCCGTGTTGCTGTGGTCTCTGTTGCTTGGACAATGTGTACACTCTTTGTAGTAACAGTCTCCTCTTCATCTTTGAACTCTTTTCCTGACTGACCATTGCGAGATGAACGATCCCGGTCCTCCTCATTGTCACTGCAGAGAAAGTTACAGTTCAGGTAAAATTAACTTCTTTTTTTTTTTTTATGTGGGCCATTTTGAAAACGGTTACATCACAACTATAAACTATCTTGTTCAGAAAATCTGCTCAACCTCAGATCTGCAAATGTTTAAAGTTGGAGTAATTATTTAAAATGCTTTTATTTGTCCCTCAGTGGGGAAACTATGTTCCAGTACAGCTGCACCAAACAGGTAAAGACTGTCCTGAGATGCAGGCCAGCTTGAAGCAGCATACCGTTATTATATTATTAGATCAATTGGAGTCAGATTCTTGTTGTTCCAACTTGATCATTGTAAGTGATTTAGTAAAAAACCTTGAACAGATTATTTTAATAGTTGATTATACTAAGTTTCCCATTGCACTACGCATAATGGTTGTTTCTCTTACCTGAACCGATCCGGTGAGTCATCTCGGTCCTTCTTTCTAAACCGATTTATTGTATCATCAATAGTGCTGCCAATTTTGTCACTGATCTCGCCCAACTTTTCGCTGAAAGGAAACGGCCCTTTACTCTTGTCCCAGTCATCATCCCACCTTCCTCGATTATCACTGGAGTCGTACCTATCCCCCGCTACAAATGATAGTATTACAGTATGTATCCATCTGGAGATAAGACATGGCGAAAGATGAATAAATCAAATAGCGCATTACTTACAGTAAGGACGGTATCCCATACTCTCGGAGGATACACCGATGTACTTGTCTTTGTTTTTTTTTGCCTTTTTCCTTTCTTCCCGAAGCCGGTCATCATCCTGAACAAATTCCACCATCTCCTTCACCTTCTGACGCACATTGACCCCTTGATCCTTCCCATTTTCATCTAAAATTAAAATAAATTATGTATTTAGTAGGGAAGAGTTTGTTAAATCCACATGGAACCGAATGTCCTCACTTTAATAAAAACTTTCTATACACATGTTTGCATTGAGTGAAAAGTAAATGGTTGTTTTTTATGCTGGTTAGCACCTTTATTCTTTCATTGCAACTGACTTGTGAGGTTTCTGATAAAAACACCACAGTACTGATGTGCAGAGATGAAGATGTAGATTTAAATGACACCATACCTACAAAGTGGTAGCTTTCTAATGATCTCAAGTCATACAGATGTTCCCTGGCACTGGTTACAACCCTCTCTGATCCATTCCTGATTAGATGGGCCAGCAGCAGCAGGGACTGTGAAACAGAAGCACAACAGGGTTTACAGAACTGAAGCTCAGTTTTGTTGGGCAACAAATCAATTCAATAAATCTTTATTTAAACTTAATCAAAACTTTATTAAGCACTGAGGTCTTTGAGACTTGTGTCACAATAAAGCATTTGGCCGACCTTATAAACTCTCCTCCAATTCTTCTTGTTGTCCCTCAGCATGCGGGTCCACAGCATGTTCATCACCTCTGGGAACTGCTCGTACATGAAGGTGGCTCTGTTTACACAAACGTTCCCCAAAGAATAAAAAAGCAGAATTTAGACAAATAGTTAAGCCTGAGAAACTGGGGGAAAAAAAAAGTATTTTAGGTGTTACAAGTAAAGAACAAAGTAATGTTCACAAATTTAGCTGAAGGAAGGTTTAACTAGACCTACGGTATTAACATCTTTATCAGTCACATAAAAAATAAAACTTTATTCTTTTCTGTGAAAAAATACATAAAAATGAGAAACTCTTAGTTGTATGTATTTTTAATCTATTTTGAAATTAAATAATCAATTATATTTAATTACATATAAAGAGTAATGCAACAACTTAAAACTTCCAAAATACAGAAGCAAAAAGTTACATAATTTTTATTTTGTTCTATTAATAATTAACATTTATGTGCTCTTTAATTTGGAAACTTATAACATTTATATAAGTAATTTTTACTATGTTTTGCAATTCTGTCTGCCTGGTATGCAAATGCTGTCTTGGAAACCAGGCCTGTTGTGGAAATGTTTAAAAAGGTAAAATAAGTTTGCTTCAAACAAAATTAATATTTTCTACTGAAGATATTAAACAAAAAGCTGGAAATGTAGATAAAATGGGCTTTATGTTGTTGCAGCTTGTGATGCTTTTCAGCGTGTTGTGTGTGTGGAACAGGATGTTCTTCTTACCTAGAAATTTCACTCATCATTTGTCCTGATGGTCCCCAGGGGTCATCATTGGTGGCTTCTCTGACTTTAGATTCCACTTCTGAGTAGTTCATCACCACATTAGTGCTATGGAGTAAGATAAAAAAATATTTCATATATGCACACACATACATAGACACACACACACACACATTTACTTTTTGCTGCTTATTCTCTTTATAGTATTTTAAATCAGCGTGTGGCCACCGCTAAGCTCCCTAATGAGGAATAAAAGGTGAGCGCATGCTGACCACACCCATGCATTTCTCCTTTTATAGGCTACATTAACATTAGGGTGCGGCTGTGAAAAGCACAAACAAGGGGCCAGATAAGCAAATGCAAATATGTATCCAGTATATGAATGAAAGTTAAAATGGTGTAGCTGCATAAGAGCCGTACTGACTGTGACCGAGTTGTTTCCTGATGCCATTTTAAGAGATAAACTACAAAAAAAGAACTTCTGGTTAAAAATAAAACACAAAAGTATTTCTCTTACAGGTGCGAGCTAACAGAGAATTTGCTTCATAAACTTATTGGATTCTATATAGATTAGATGTTTGATCATTCATTAATTACAAAATTATAATTTACACATACCAAAATAACTCACTGCAGTACAATATGTATCAATATACAACAGCATAAACTATTTAAAAACAGAGAAATGCATCTAAATCTATATAGAGAATGAGTCAAGAAGTTGAGGGAAAAAAACTTGCTGAAAAACGGGATTTTAGGGAAATTCAAATAATGTGTGAACATTTTAGTTTAAACTATTGTTTGTTTACATAAATCCAAGAAAGGCAAGAACACATTTAGAGAAGAGATCCTGAATGACTAATCTTGCTTTATGTAACAGATTGAATCAATGTGAAGTCTGACATTTATCCAGCAGTTACTGGATAAGCTGGTTATCACCCACATTTTTGTAATGTTTGCTTGACATGTATATCCAGTTTCTTTGCACCGTGCTCTGCTCGGGGCAAGTGTAACACACACCCAAGCCACATCCTACAAGCTTGCAAGGTTTCTTACACACACACAAAATGGTAATTATTCTATTAACTCTTTGGCAAAATAAATAAATGCTGAGAAAAGTATTTACACAATCATGTCATGCTTTTCCACCACTAAATAAAATCTGTTAGAAGTAAAGCATGGTTCACAAAGCTACTAAAGGTCACAGAAATTCAAACCTTGTGGGAAAAGGAGGAAACATTAAAATCACACAATATTTGGTTACGGTCTGACAAAAGCTTAGTCTATGCTTTTCTATGCTTAATTTAAGCTAATCTATTTTGTGAGACTACTTTGTGTGTTGCTTATTTATTATATATATATATATATATATATATATATATATATATATATCTCACGTTTCCCTTTAAGAGTTAACAGTAAAGTTCATTGCACTGATGAGAGCAGAAATCCATAAGATAATGCGGTGCTGCA
>JBAMIG010000007.1:22592292-22629289 GCA_037177335.1 Kiunga ballochi
CGTGGGTTCTCTCCGGGTACTCCGGCTTCCTCCCACAGTCCAAAGACATGCACCTAGGGGATAGGCTGATTGGAGACACAATCTGCACCTGGGGTCCTGCCTGGTATGGTAGATCTGGGCCACGACCGCTCTGGTGCTCAGGGCTTGCTCCTGTGCTGCCATGATTGTGCACATGATTGTGCCTCTGTACTGTCCTTCAGTCCTGCCCTCTCCAGCCACTGATAGGATGTGTGTATATCGGCCACTTCGCTGATCTGCCTGTGGTACATCCCATGCAGAGGTTTTTCCTCCCATGATGGTTCTTCTATCTTGTGTTCCTCCTGATGCCATTGTCTGAGACATTCACTAAGTGCTTCATCCCTTGGTGCCCTCTTCCTGATGTATTTGTGGTAGTCCTCTGCCTCTTTCTTTGCAATTAGTGTATAGTCGCTGGACACTATATATATATATATATATATATAGTAAAGGGAGAGAGAGAGAGGTCCACCTATCTATCTAGAGTAATATTTTCATCAGTTACCCCATAATAAGTTTTGTCCAAATATGTCCCACCCTCTCCAGAACCGTGGCCTACATGATAGTCAGCAGGTCATCACTATGTGTGCCCGTCATCCCTCCTCATCTGGCATTCAGGCATGCTACAATGACCCAGTGATGCTGTGTGACAGGCCAGGCAGGGCACTTGCTGTTTGTGTCAATCCAGATCAATCACTCCCTCTTCTGGACAGACTACGTCATCAACACGCACAAAGGTCACAGGGTGTACTCAAGCCAGGCCTGATGTGGTGAGCAGGGAGGTCAGTGCAGAAATTGGACACCCTTGAATGACTGTCATCTTAAATATACACACGGTTGGCTTGTGAATAGGATCAACCAGTGTTGTATGATTTTTTTTTTTTTTAAATGAAGGAACAAAGTGACTGGCAGTGGTCATTTTATTTATTTATTTTGATTCTCCTGTGACTAGGAGAGAGAAAAAAAAGTATGAGGACTGCATGTTATATTGATTGTTATCCCAGAGGGTAAGATAAGCCCTTAAACGCCCTACATCTGACAGGGTTTCTATCCTCTAATGATACATGTAAATATGGCCCATTGCTTACACCTCTATAAGACAGCAGGAAGAAACAACACAATAGCTAAAATACAACCCATTTGAGGAAAAAAACAACAAGAAACAGCACTTAACGGCCCAGAATGCACTGCACCCAGGGGAGCAACCTCAATTACTGTTACACGTCCGAAAAGAAGAACTCTGGAAGAAGTGATTGCTTAGATGGAAATGGGTGTGTTGTGCATGTCTGAGTGTGTTTTTGTATGTGTGTGTGTGGGTTGGGAGAGGATGGATAGAAGGCACTCAGTAAAAAGATCTTTCAGGAACACTTTGCCTCTGTGACGTTGACGCGAGTTGTTGATTGACGTGCACTTCTCGACAGAAACCAGAGCTATCAACCTATCTGCCACGCATTAGGAATGGCACGGTCCTCGGGGAGGGGCCTAAGTGGTAAATGATGTTGCTCAAGACACTCTCTGTCAACAACGTGTGTGTATTTGTGAGTATGTGAGTGCTGAGGATGGCAAAGCATTCAATCAAAGCTTTGATTGAAAAACCCCTGTGTCCTTAAAGATCAGAATTCTGTACTTTGATGCAGTGGCTGCATGTGTGTGTCAGAGGAGAGGGTCAGAGGTTTGGGTATTTAGTTTTGTGTACAGTAAAACGAAGTATGCAGTCGAAAGGAAACAGAAAGAGCCCCAGGCTTAATTGCAAAAGTCTGATCTTAAATTAAATGAGTGAAGTTATGATGTGCTGTAAAAAAACATCCACAGCGATGTAATTTCCAACAACAAAGAGGGACATTTCTGTAAGAATGCCCATTGATCAGACTTCTGGCTCTGCATATTGAAAAATGTTAGATTTGACTTGATATTTCATGTTCTATAGTCATCATCTTGATCATCAATGTGGTCTGCTGAGACCAAGTTGTCAGTAACGTCTTTTGAGTAGCAGGAGATTAAATACTGAGTGAGATACGGTACCAGATGTACCGGTAGCAGAAGGAGCACTAGGGGGCACTCTTCTTTTCTGGTACCAATGACTGCTGAGTGTCACACAAGGGTGAGTGTGTTCAGCATCTGCACAAGAGAGAGAGAATGTGTGTGTGTGTGTGTGTGTGTGTGTGTGTGTGTGGGGGGGGGGGGGGGGATAAATAGCTTTGCTGAAGTTCCCATGACAAAAGTGGTCAGAACATAATTTTGATCTGGGAATGTGTTCAAGCAAGATGCTACTTCTATAACTCAGCCTTTCTTCTGTCTTCACAAACATCTGCTTCCAATCTACCAAAAGACTCAAAGCTGTCTTTTGTTTCTTTTTTTTTAATTTTTTTGCTGTTTTACAATGTCATTACAAAACAAAGCTCTTTGTTTTGCACATTAGCTATGAATTAGCTATCCCTCCGATCTTTGTGTCTGCCTGTTGAAGAGTTTCTGATCTATGGAGCCACTCGCTGGGGCCCAGCTTTCCTCCTGTCAGTGTGAGGGTTCTTTCACTGCTGTTATATTTCAGGCTGTTATTGTTGGCCCTCTTTCAACCCCCTGTAAGATCTTTAGTCCTTTTCCCAAGTGATATAACCCCCACACACATCACACAGTATCTGACCCCTGTCTGCATGACACATGACAGGTCCACTGTGGTGAGTGTGTGTGGGCATGTGAGCAAGGAAGGATAGGTTGGGTGTGGGTATTTGCTTTCATGTAAATGTGCAAGTATTTGTGTAAGTGAACAGAGCATTTCTGGCACAGTATGTTGGTATTGAATATGCTAAAACAATGAGGCCACTTGTCACATGTTCAAAGTAGCAGAGACAACCCGCTGTGATCTCAAGCCACACACACACATGTTCCGAATGGGACTAAAGTAGCATTCACATTCCTGTGGAAAACCAGTCTGTTTATTTTTCACTCTAAGCTGGAGTGGATTGCCACTTTCCTTGGTGAGAAAAAGGATGGGGATGATTGAAAGAAAAAAATTAATGTGAGAAGGCAGATGAGAAAACTTGCACCACAGTTTGGATCTCCAAAGCCAGCTGTCACTACCTCTAAACCAGCAAACCGCAGAGGTGGTGATTTAAGGGTGGCAGTATTACTGAATGTAATGAAAGTTGATGCCGGTGGTGTGATTCTTTAAAAGTTAAGCCACTGTTGTCTTATTCCACTACACCAGCGAGTGAGCTTGGAGTAATTGTGACACATTATATTTACGAGTCAGGGTGTCACAGTAAATCCTGTAGCTTTATATGTACAACCAGATCATATACACACGAGAAGCTCACACAGGTATGCTGAAGTCCATGAGAGCATCTGCTCCTTTACAGCCAGATTGAATTAGCAATTACAAAGAGTAAAAACCAGAACAAAACATCTGGAGCTGTAAGCAGCAGAGGTTATAAATCTGGGCGAGGAGGGGTATGAAAATGAGCCAAAGAGAGATTCTCAAGGACAGTGTCTCAGATTGGCCCATTAACATGCCAGGGGTGTCAAAAAGGACCTGAGGCAATGGGAGAAATGGGACAGAGCAGAGGGCTTTAGAGGGCATGCATAAAACCAGTGAATAGAGAGATAGAGAGCATATAGTAGGCAACACACTGCTGAGAAGTAAAATTCTGTTTGTAAAAAATAATATAACTAAGGAGAAATAAATGCTCTATGTCCTAACTCTCACTACATAAAAGCCCCTCCACAAACAGAAACAGAGCTGTGGAAAAGCTGAGGGGAAGTCATGAAATAAGATGTAGAAGGAGCTGGAAAAAACGTCTTGATTTGTGTGTGCAGGAATAAAGAAACTGATGTCAAAGATCATTACTTCTCCAACCCACAATTAGACATGTTTGGATGCTAAAGGGGGGCTGGGATAGTATGCAGAACTGTTTTTTAACCATTATATCCAGTTTGTTTTAAGTCCATATAAATGTGAGGTTGGAAACCCAGAACACCCTTTCCACATCTGTTTTTGCTATTATTGGCACAATAAATTACGTAGACAATTTGTTTGCGCTGTTATTAGAGTAATAGAATCAAATTATTTCATGCTAGGGAAATGATTATGTACGAAGCGAAACCCATCAGGGATTCACAAAGCAATCAGTGATGTAAGACAGAGCTGAAATGTTGGCGTTTTGCACATCAACTGTTCCAGCTCCAATTACGTCATTGGAAAGAACTTCTCCAACCCCGGACTGAAGAAAGCTGTAAGTGCCTCACACAGAAATATTTTACCTACTAATCTGTAAGTGCTAGGAAGCGCTAAGTAAGTGCAAAAGCCCGGTGCTTTCAGTGGCAGTAAATCTCCAGTCCAACATCAATCTGGTGGAGCTGTATGAATAAGCAGAACAAGAATGGAGGACAGTCATACCTGAAAGAACCTAACACACTCAAAATGAGAAGTGCGTGGAATGAAGGACAATATCAAATAAGCCTTATCAATTAAAAGCCAGGAAACGATGTTTACAATCCCACTCCATGGCAAAAACATTGGGTGAATGTTTCAAATAGGTCAAGGTTGAAGAAAATAAAAGTTAGCAGATTAGCAGTCGAGGTGCAACGCTCCTAATTTGTATGCTAATCTGGCAGATCATCATATCATGTAGGTACTGCCTGCGATTCTACATCTGCACGCACTCATTTAATTATACAAACACAATTCACAAAAGTCATTGGAAACAAACCAAACCAAAATATAGCAATTTGCATATATTTAAAAGAGCAGATAAAGTCCCTTGGGGTTGGTTAATATTTCAGAGGCATAATAATAATATGCTAAATCATTCACATTCTATCCTGCACCAAAACAAAGTAGCATTGTCGATGTAATTAGGGTGTTTTAGAGTTGAATCACCCTGGCAAATGACCATGTTTTTCTCTCTGGAAGACCAGTGTGTGTATGTATGTATGCTTCCCCCTCATATCTTTGTGTTTGTGTGTGTGTGTGCCTGCATTGTATTGTCAATGCTCCTCCGTGTGCACGCAGTCTTAGAAAAGGATTGATTAAAGAGAGAGTGTCTGTCTCAGAGCAGTTAATGAGGTTTAGTCCCATGAGCTGAGAGGTTTGGGTGTGTGTGAGTGCATGCACATGTGTGTTTGTGTGGGAGCATGTGGACCTAGTGGAAGACGTTGTTAATTGGCTAAGACTTACTTTCAGCAGAGGGATAGTCAAGGGCACGATGCTTCCACATTTGTGGGATGTCATTTGTAGAACACGATGATACATTCACTTTCTATATTAAACATAATTTTGAGAGAATGATGAGTCAGTAATATGCTGACATGAAGAAATATGATTGTAATTAAACTTTGAAATTTGAACATTTGTATGTGTGTTTAATTTGCATATAAAACACTTTTGTTTGAATGATTAAAAAACTGAAATAATGCAGTTTTACTGTTTGGTGTCACTGAAGTGAGTAAAAAAATATGAATGAAATTAATGCCTTTTGCTCTCTGGGGACAAAAGCAAGAAGAAGAAAAGAAAAAAAAGAGAAGAAGGTGGAAAAGGTAGATGAGAAAGATCCACAGAGACGATGGCAGAGATTTGAGGCACAGTGGAAAGAAAGCGAGAGAAAAAAGCCATGATGGATGCAGCCACACCTGCTTGTCTCCACGCAGACCTGTCCATCTACATGTATATGCAGACCTGTACGTTCCGTTGCAGTGCAACATGCAGCTCATCTCCAACAGCAGGAAGCATTGATGCTTTCATGTGGAGCACAGCCCAAAGTAGAGCAAGATCATAATGTGTGTGTTGTGTGCATGTGCATGTGTGTGTGCATGTGCATGTGTGTGTGAAACCCAGGCTTTTCCCCCCATGGGACCTGCACAAACACGCTTCCCATCTTTCCTTTGAGTTTCACATTCAAAGGTTCTTCTCGTTCAACTGTCAGTCATTCTCTCAGCCAATCAAGGCCTCTCATTCTCAGTCTGTTTATAGATCAAGGATGGTTTAAGCGTATGTATATGATGTGACTGGAATTTTTACCATGACTAATACTAATACTGTAAATATTCATATTTTTTTTACACATCAACAGTAGTGTCAATCAAAATCAAATTTACTGTGGTGTACTGCGAACACATTGAAAGCTTATAACTGTTAATGACTGCAGGTCCTGGAAACCCATTGTCACGGGTACTAGAAGAATTTTAGAAACCGCATAAAAAAATTTGGACAAAGAAATAAAAAAACTCTTCAAACAAATAAATTGCATAAATAAGTTCCTGGGTCTATGTAAAAAGAGAGGGACATTTGTTTAAAAGATGCAAAGACAGAGATTATAAAAGAAAACAGTGTATTTGTGGGTTAGGTCTGGTGTGTGCATGTGCACAGTTAGTGTGCATTTGTTTTCAAAAAGAAACTTAGCACTGTATAGAGGCATTAAGAATACTGTGAAGGCTATTGCAACCCAGATATGTCATGCCTAATTTAGTGGCTAAGAGTACAAGAGAAAAAGGGAGGAAAAAAACTACAAATTACTGTGAATTCCACGATATATCTGCAAGCGTGAGTACATCACACCATTTGCTTTAACATATAAAGAAATTGACAAGGAGAGAAAATTAGAAACAGAGGAAGATAACGAGAGAGGCAAACAGACGGAGCATCAGGTGACAGCAGCTGTTATCAGATCTCACCTCTGATTGCTGTCTATTATTATGGAACAATAGTTTCCTGTGGGGTCATGCTAATGACCTGGATGTGTCAGCAACAGGGGAAATTAACCCAAGTTGAACTGTGCTTGCTTTATTCCAGGAGGAAATTTGACAAAAGGAAAGGAAGAGAAAGAAAATAATTCACACACCTGTTATTTGATGATATACAACTACCATATGTCTATACCTTCACTGAGGGGGGGAATTGTTGTTGAGTAATAGTCACCAACAGAGGGCAGCAGAGGGCTTCAGAGCTATGCTGTCCCTTAGAGGACAGGCCAAGAACTTCCGCCACAAACTCACATATCACACGGCCTAGGCTATATATATGCAGAACTCCTAAAAATGTCCAAGGAGCACTTACTTTATCATTAATATAAGTCCATTCAGATGGTGGCAATACTTGCATGTAAAGGAATAGTTGCTTTCATTTGAGCTGTCATTGTCAGACATTTGTTTGTGTTTGTCAACTTTTCCCATTTCTTCCAGCTGATACAAGGTGCCAGTGATGTTTAAACTGCAGGCCACCAGTAATGGCAGAGCGAGTGTTCTACAGCACGTCTCAGCAAGAAACTAGCTCGATCTATTCACACTACATGCAGAGCCGTGGCCTCCAGGCTTGAGTTCCTGCTTCAGTAATGACTCCGTTCCCCTGTGGAATGTAGAACATTGTCTTTCCTCAAATGAGAGAAGCACACAATCTCTCTCACAGAAACTCACACACACTAACACACACACACAAACATACACATAGGCATGCACTTCAATATGTATGGAACATGCAAGGTTGTAAACACAAGCAGACAAAATAGTGCATGTTTGCATATAAGCGCACCCATGCCCTCACACATTCTCTCACCAGTATGTCCCCAGTCTCAGACACATTGATCGGGCTGCTCTCTCAGGTTTGCTTGCTTCTCCACTGATCAATCAGTGAGTTTATAGACCACAATGTGTGGCAGCCCGCATTGCTCTTTCTCCCTTTTCGTTACCGATCAGAGAAAATCCCACTCTAAGCAAGAGCAATGCACATTCATACAATTTTAATGACTCTTAAATTAACCATCATATTTTTTGCTCTACTCCTTCACTGACTAAATCACTTAATATGCATCAGCACTGGCCTCACTTGTGGGTTTCAGCATGACATTTTTATAATTCCTGTGCATAGGCATTGTGTTTATTTATGAGTATGTAGGATTTTTTGGCTGATAAATGGCACAATTAAACAGTGCTCAAACACTCAAGCAGGCGATTCAGGTTGCCGACAGATTTTTAGTGTCCTCTTCCTTGGCTAACGATGAAAGTAAATAATGCCTTAACGAGGTTGCTGGAGCAGTTGTTTGAGGATTCATTTTATCTTTTACTTCTATTTGAGCTGTGGTGGTTGCACAAAGCACAAAAGCAAAGTTCACAGCCTAGATTTTACACTTTGAACATAATTTAGTAGCTTGTTAACAAATCCTTTACAATTATTACCAAGGTTACAACAGAAAACTGAAATTTGTCTGGAAATTTCAGGGTTGTGAATGCAGTTAGCAGACTAATAATGAAAAACATTTTCCTGAAGAAACAAATATAACGGCTGTATTTTTAGATGTCTCTTTACCCTATACTCTTTATTTTCTGTAACATGATATTAATGATATTTCAAATAAGACAGACAACAACAGGGTTTAGTTGGAGCATGCAGAATGCATCAGATCTTGGACTCTCCGACTTCCTGAATGCATTATTCAAGGAGCCCTATTGGCTGCTGTGAGTTTAGTGATGAAAGCAGCCTGACGCAATACTCCGCAACGGTGTTTTACAGTATTGTTTTACAAACTATTGTAAGGCATGGGTAGAACAAGCTAGAGTATTAGCCAGGCCTTGGGAGGAGGGTTGCTTTATGAGCCCTCTGAGGCTGAGGGGAGCGCCTGAGCTCCTGTGCAGTTAAGCAGTCGGCTACAGAGCTACAAGCTGCCCCTACATTTACAGAATGCCCTTGGACGGAGGATGTGTGTGTGTGTGTGTGTGTGTGTGTGTGCGTGTGTGTGTGTGAGTGTGTACGAGGGAGAAAGTGTGGGGCTTGCATGCTCATGGGCTAATGAGTGCATGTGTTAATGTCTGTGTGTGTTTTTGTGAGTACATGTGAGTGTGCATTGGCGAGATGTTGTTGGGTTGAGTCAGTCTCCAGAGGGAAGGAGAAGGACAAATGCTCCTTAAAAATAGCCCCTGGGCAGCTGGTGTACACAGTCTATCAGCAGTCCGTCCCTGGGGCCAAGGAGGGAGGGAGGGGGCGATGGAGAGAAAGACGGGGAGCGGGAAAGAGACAGCGGATGGATGTAAGAGAAAAAAATGTGGTAAAAGAGGGTAGAATATGAGTGGAATGCAAAGCGCAAAAGGCATTGGGGGGGGGGAAAACTGTGATATATCGATGGATAAAAAAAGATAACCCTCTGTCCAAGAAAGAGAGAAGATAGTTAAAAAAAAGTCATTGTCCAACACTCAAAAAGAGGAGAACAAGCTAGTCAGCAAAAGAGAGAAGATGGAGAGTGTGTCCCAGTCCCAGTTGTGAATGCTCCAGAGGTCACAGTGGAGGGATAGGGTTTTAGAGAGAGCAGATTTGTCCCCAGACGTCTTCAGTTACTAATATACCAGAGTGTGCTTTGCTAAATCGTTCCCAGTCGGCAGGGGTAGAGATCCCCGAGACCCACTGAGACCCTTTATGGAAATAACTCTACCCCATTTGCTCTCAATAACTTGCAGCAACAGTGTGTATCTGTTCTGGAGGGATGTGTGTTTTGTGTTTTTGAATTGAAGGTGCTTATTGAACATTTATGTGCACAATGGACAATGCACATAATGCGAAGATGGATTTTATAACTGCTTAATATGTAGAGAGCAACAAAGTTATCAAGCTATTAGACATTTATGGTGCTGGAACAGATTTGTAGGGCTGCAGTCTGTGCTTTTTTTGATCCAGGAATGAGTTCAGGTGTGGCATTTCCATATAATAGAAAAATTTGATTAAGTCAAAAACAAAAGAAAGAGACGCACAGAAGGAATATTGTGCAGAATAGAGCATACGGCATGCAAGTGGGAGGCTTTGTGGGAGTACTTCAACTTTAAATGAGAAATAAAGAGCTGGAAGTCAAGCTATGGTTGCCTGAAGGATCCCACTCGCTAGCAGCATCATCAACACACCAATTAGAGGCACAGACTGGGAAAGGATCAATGCGTTAGTAAGTGTGTATGTGTGTGGGTGGCGGGTGTGCGCATAGATAGATGTGTTTCGTTAGTTCCTCCACCAAGCTAATTGAGCTGTTTCTCCTCAACAGTTGGGAGCTCTTAGGCTGCGGACAGATGCCCTTGGGCACAAGGTGTGTGTGTGTGTGTTCTTGTGAGTTTGTGAGCATCTGAGTATTTGCAGCATTGAGCATGTGTTCCACGCCAATGCCGTGTTTGTAAAGTTTTTTGATGCATGTCTAGATGAAAACCCATGTGAGTGTGTATGTGTATGAGTATGGCATGCAGGCTGTTGGTCTGTCAGTGGCGTATTTAGCGGTCACCGGGCGTCATTAGTGGCCTGACTGTCACATCGGGCAGTCTGAGTTGAGCTCTTTATAAAGCTTTGTTTAGAATACTCCAGCCACATGTGCGCCGCTGCGACTGATGAGCCCTGAGCGGGTGCTGATGGAGTGTGTGCGTGTGTGTGCGTGGAAGTGGGGTGGTGATGGAGCAGAGCCATCCTGACAGAGATGTTACCCAGCAGCAGGATCATGTGCCCCACCCCCTTCCTATATACAAACACGCTAACACACACTACTATTACCTACTCAAACAGCCTGGCTCTCAATGTCAACGTTGGGGTCATGTTTGACTCAAGGAAAGAAGATATACTTTGTTTATTTCAGGAAAAGAGTAGCTGACACTTCCTTGCACACAATAAATGCAGTTTGAATGTATGAAACAACAATGGTAACATTACACTTCAGCAATGTAACATTTATATAGGTATGAAGGTCAAGTATATTTTGACTTGTAAGAACTTTTCATGGGTATTTTAATTGTATAATTGTCATTTTATATCTAATTATAATACAGTGATATTTCTTTGACAATGCTTTCTTTTGAGATTTTAAACAGTACAAAACAGTAAAAACTCACCTCCTGTTTTTTCAGTGTGGGTAATAAATCAACACTACTGAACTTCGGCATATTTATGAGCTTTGGTGAAGCCACCCTATGATTGATTGATAATGATTCAGGATTTTGCATCCTCTCTCTTCTCTAAGCCTTTTGAAGCCAGTAAAAGTCTGATATTGACTTTTTTCTGTTATTTTCTTTTCCTCTCCCCCCTGCCTTGCCTTGTTTCTCAGCCTCAAGATGCTGCAGGAGAAGGTTGGAAACTTGTTTAGTAAAAAATGTGATAATTTGGTGTGCTGTAAGCTAATATAGGCTTCTGCATGCTTTTTGATTAAAATTTCAATGAATTAAGTCATGCTCCAGCCCCAGGATGATCTTCATGTATATATGTATATATAGATACCTTCTTGGTAATCATAATTTTATATTTATTATTTATTTTAAATGAATATTTGTTGCTGGACCCAACCAGAAAAGACAGAGAAAGGACAGAGAGATAACAGAAGGAAAAGGGAAAGTAAACACAACACAACACAACACAAAGAGAAGAGAGAGAGAGAGAGAGAGAGAGAGACCACAAAAGGAAACACTGCAATCCAACCAGAAAGTTTGAAACGATTGTTAAAATGATACGTCACGTTTTTGAGTCACAAGTTAAAAACCTGTTGGCACCATTTTAAAGAGGATTTCTCCAAAGATACTTGATTTTTTTCTTTTTTTGTGAGATGTACTTTGCTTTTCCACAGACCTAATTTTGGACTGCAAAGAGGTGAACTGCTCTGACTGTGCTGTGTATGGACTAGTTCAAAATAAACCAACATCTTCATGTTCTTAATAATCAAGAAACGTGTCAACCTCTGCAACAGTTTGGCTTATTTTACACATTAATGCAGCACTATGAGAAAAATGTATCAACTTAAGGTTGACCAATGTTCAGTGTAGGGCTGCAGTAGTATAAAATGTTATATTACATCACAAGGAAGATATGGGACATTGTCAGCCTAATTTGAGGCTCCTTACATTTAAACTCTGAAGAATCCATAATAAGTACTCAATTCTTAACGATACAAGCACCTCTGTACCTTCACATTGTAAATGCAAGACGTGAAGTGGGTTCAGTATTGTATTGTTACTTGTAAGTAAGGGATCGGCAATCTTCTGATACTAAAATATGCAGCAGATGTAAGCAACCATGGAATCAACAAGTAGTCTACGGTATTTTCAAGAAAACTTCTCATTGCGTCTAGCTGGTGTTAGTTGTCTCTCTTCACCAAGGCAGCTGCCTGTGATGGTTATCTCTCATTCATTTTCAGACCTACACACACCCATACTCACGCACATTTGCACACCCATTCCTGCAACTCACAGTTTCCACCATTTACACAGTTGTACATGTTCACACACTTATTCTTTCAATCCCCTCCATCGTTTTTTTGCAAATGCAACTTCCAGTTTAACTTCTAGCAGAGATGCACCTCTCACAGCCTTCAGCACAAGTCAATATACTTTGAGCTACTCTGGAATACAGTCTAACTTTCTAGTACAAGACTAGTCATTGAGTTTTCCTCCAGGGACCACTGCTCTATAACTTATACTTACTTTACAGGACTACCATATCAGTGGAAGGCATCTCTCTGAAAGCACTAAGGTAAGAGTTGGGATAAAGCTATTTGATGCTTTGTAGCAAACGCATCTGAGGTAATGGATACTGTGTGAAAGGGTACGGCAACTGGAGCGAAGTGACAAAGTTAGTTTGGGCTTTACAGATCTTTAAAATCCCCCTGGATCAGTCAAACTGCCCCCTTCTACGCTTACTGCTCCACTGATTGTGTGTGTTTATGTGTGTGTCAGATGATTGGTACCTGGGCAAACACAGAAGAGTCCCTCAGGTCCTTCTGTGGAGGTTCTCAGGTCTGGTCAGTTAACCTCCATCTCTCTCTTTGATCGCTGCGACTCAGACGACCCTTAGGGAAAACACAGCACACTCAAACCTCGATCAGACCTCTTTCTGCAGACATACACACATATCCATGTTTATCCTCAGCAGACAATTGAAATAAAATGAACATGTAAAGAAATAAAAAAATACTTTATTATCTCTAAGGGAAATTATAATGTTGTAGTAGGATTGTTTCATCTTTGAAAATAAAAAAATAATAAAAGTTCATTAATATATATATATATATATATATATATAGTTTTTCACAAAGAGGGATAGCTGCTGGCAGGAGAGGCAATGTCCAGTGCCTTTCTGTGTTGCATTGAACTTGACAAAACCTCATATTTAGCAGACTGTTGTTTCTTCACTGTGTTGGGTAGAGGATGTAAAGAGGATGTGTTATTTTCAGCTGCCTGTGTTGCATTGTTTTCTCGACAATTAGCTTCAACAACTCTAGAATTGACCACAGATCCAGCCTTCATAATCAGCTTGTTCAGGCTTTATAGGGTTCTGGCTCTCAAACTGATTCTGCTAAACTGATTGCACTTTCCACAACAGACTAATAGAAAAACCTCTTGGAGCAGACAATAAATGATCTTGGATTTCTTAGTAAGTAGAGTCAACTTTATCCTTCTTGCAGATGGCTTCTATGTTGAGTTTCCTATCTTGTCTGTTGTCAAGCTAAACTCCATGGTACTTGTATTCCACCAACACTTCAGCCTTTTTCCCCACGATATTAAGATTTTCTTTACGCACCTCCTATAGCTAACAATCATCTCTTTTTTTTTGTTCAAGATTAAGTGTCCATTTATGCATCATCTCAAAACCTGACTAACCAGTTATCTTTAGCCTCTTGCCCATCACTGATGCATCCCACAGCTGCAGCGTCAGAGTGTATTAGCAGACGTCTGAAGTACAGTGAGAAGAGCGATGGAGAGAATGCAGGCCCTATGTTGGACCAAATGTTTCTCATGTTGTTTCCCTGTCTCCCAACCTGAAAGTATGAAAAAAATCTTTAGCAGCTTTTTGAGCTCACTGATCCTGGACATTGTAACGGGAAACCCTATCACTGTACTTAATTATATTTCTTCACACATTAGTTGACACGATCTATTACACACTCATGACACTGAGATCATTTTTATGTGATTCACAAAGGATAATCCAGCCTGTGGCCTCAGAGCACCTTTTCCAAGCATGTTCAGCATTATTAGACCTGGTTTTAATTGGTCTGTGATCACTGGTTGCTGCTAAATGATGGGTTTAGGAGGTGGAATAAAAGCAGATTAAGATCTGATCTTCCTGAAGGAAGCAGAACAGAGGAGCAGTATCCAATTTTAACATGTGCATGAAACAAGTCCAAAATCTTCAAAAATTGTTGGAATTTTGATAATGTAGCAGAGAGGGAAGCATCAATGAAGTCTCCAGAGATCACAATAAATGAAAGGGTTGACAAAAAGAAAAACTTGCCAATGTGCCAATGCAAACACTCTGTGATCTACACACACATGCACTTTGCCACATAAGGTGTAATGCTATCCAGCCAGTGTCAGTGAGAGCAAGGTACTTAAGGTGCTATTACACTCCCATTACCTCTACTCTCATGTGCAATCAGTGAGAGGTGATGGCCTGTATTCTGGCAACACACACCCTGTTTCCCCTTCTGACAGCACTGTGGACAGAAGCCTGAGGCACCGAGCTCCAGCATAGTTAGGTAGCTAAAGCGATAAGATTTAATCTGAAAGGCATGTGTCATACCATTAAGGTAGATGAGAGGAATAGCACAGGTTGGGCTAACATGGATGGAGCTCATCTTCCTGTTTGCAGATGATAATGATGATGGATACACAGAGTTTCATGTGTTTGTGGTGCTATTTTAATGAAAGGCATGAAAAGAAAACATCTTCACCCCCAGCCCCCATTTTCTACCTGTTTTTTGTGCCCTCTCTCTCTCTCTCTCTCTCTCTCTCACATACACTTTCTTTCTCTCTCAGCTGGCCCCAGATAGTTTTGCTCTTCCCCCAGCTCCTCTGGGACCCCTTCTCTGTGTCGTTAATCAGAGCTCCTCAGCTCAGCTTCTCTTTCTATCCCCCTTTTTCTTTCTTTCCTACAAACGCACACTTGCTCGTGCGCGCACACGCACATAGGCAGCCTCACAGTCTCTCTTTTCCCTCCTCCCCCATGCATCCTCAGCCCCATCCATCATAAAACAGCAGTAGGAAGGTGGGGTTTTGTATGTGTGTGTGTGTGTAAGTAAGTGCAAGTGTGTAAAAGTATGTTTTTTGTATGTGTGTGTGTATGCATGCACTTCAATGTGTGTCTTCTCATGTATGTGTGTACCATGGGCACACATCTCTGTGTCTCCTCAGCAAAAATGAATTGAGACTTTACAAGAAGAAAAGCAATTAGGCCAGGGCTTTGCCCTATCATTCACTGGCTAATGTATCAGAGGCAAAGTGAATATTATTAACGGATGGGGAGGGGGGAAGCTCTGTGGGTTTAACAGCCAGAAGGTAGGACAAGAAAAGACTAATGATTGTGATGAAGTAACCTGGAGTTGAAGGGTTTTAATCACTTGTAGGCTTTGTGGCTTCACAGTTGACATGCTCTTTATGATAACTGTATTGCTTCCAGCTCTCAGGCTCTGCCATCTACTGAACACCAGTGGGAAAGAATCAAATGAGCCATTATGGAACATGGTCAAGGATGGCTGAGTACAATGCAACAAGATTACTCATTCATCAGGATATGAGAGTGAGAGCCATGGGGCTGAGGGAGCAAAGACAAAACAAATTGGGAGTCAGAAAAAAAAGGAAAGTAGAACCAGCAGAGGACAAAAAGACACATTATGGGAGACAAGGAGTTGGAGGAGGGCACAGAGACAAAAGTGCAGAGAAAGAGTTGCCGGAGGTGGAGCATTGATGGACAGAGTCAAAAATGAGTGGTTAAAAGAGAGAGGAGGTGAAGGAGCAACGTCAGTGATTCAAACCACTGACAAACCATTTGCACCTCAGCAGCAACCATGCAGAGTGCTCTTGACTTCTGTGTGTGTGTTTGAAATTGTCTGTGTATGTGTGTGCTACATGGGTTCAGATCTACAACGGGTCAGACTGTAATGGCGGATTTTTTTTTTTACAGCATTTTGTTTCACATCTCTACTAGCACTCTTAAATGTCATGCAATTTAAAAAAGTTGAGACTCTGCAGGTCATGCTGACATTGATGTGTGTACTTTGCTCCAAAAGGAACCTTCCTATTTGTGATTTAAAGCAGTGTTTGGTGCTCTCCAGTTACATTTGTTGACATCTCTCAGCCACAACGGCAAATGTGATATGATAACTCAATCAGTCTAGATGCTAAATATTGAGATAAGCCCATTGTGACCCTGAAGAAAAATACAAGGCCAATCGGTTCCAGCCCGTTTCTGTGTAGCACTCTCAATTACTGGAGATTACAGCCAAATCACTTCCACATGGGCGCAATGAAAACTTTACAATCTCCCCTACAATATAAGATGAGGTGACTTTGTTTGGCCTAATACCAAGAGAGGAAAGAGGAGCAGAGTGGAAGGAAGTGAAAAGGAGAGAGGGAACAGATATTTGGTGGATAGGAGGGTTTTTATAGGGAGATTATTTTTTAAGCCATCATGCAACCATTGGTTTCTTTGCTAAGAATTTCACTTCCAAAATCTTTCAAATTGAAAACAAATGTTGTGGGCGAGACCACATGAGAATAGAAAACATTCCTGCTGTTTCCCAATACACCACCAGAAAAAAAGCTGGCTCAGAAGAAGAATAAAAGAATAAGCAAGCAAAGACGAAAACTGAAATCAGCTTCAAGATCACAGCAGAAGAGCAAATGCTCCATGACAGACCTTTGATGATATATTTGGATTGGAAAAAAAAGAGCCTCCAGAATAGTAAAAAAAAAAAAAATTTCTTTGTTGAGCATGTAGATGGTACCATAGCGGTTTGGGTAAATCATATAGAAAACAGTTTTTATCATTTGGCAGATAAAGTGACACATAGACAATTAAAGGGTCTTTCATTGTATTTCTATGACATTTTTAGTGGAAATGGAGTTCAGTCTTGCTCAATACTTAGGAGGAGCAACAGTGACTTACGGTACAGTACGTTTACTAAGAAAGTCTGCTTTGTTTTGGAAATTGTGAATGTGCAAATGTACTCTGATTCCGATCAAAGAAGAAAACTCTGGTCTGAAAAAAGGAAGGTCTCAGTCCACTTGATGTAAAGCAAATACAGGAAGCACGCTGCAATGCCAAGAGCATTGTGGGTTCAACAAAGAACATTATGGGTAAACACAACCAAAACATATGTGTGAGCGTAGGTGGCTATGGTTTAAATATATAGCAAACCCAAAGACCACCAGGATTTGATGCTCTAAAATGTTGGAAAAAGACATTTCCTTGCATAAACTTTTCTCTCTGTGTCTCTCGTTGTTGTTCATCTTTTCCTGCAGTAATTCTTGTTGCAGCGCAAATCTGGTGTTTGAAAAAGTGCAGTCTTAGCAGGGTAAAAATTCCTGTCAAAGAACAAACTAAAAACAGAGTTTCCTTTGTCCAGAAAACTAACCGCTGGTGTCTCATTGTTGGTTAGATGACCTGGAATAAACCGACTCTTTTACAGCATCGACCATGATTTATAATAACTATTTATTTCTATCTAAATCTATTTAAATCTGTTGTTTAAAAATTGTTTAAAAAGTTGAACATGCAGTAGCAATTGTGGTATTTGAATCATTTTAAAAGTGGAAGATGGTTTCCATTATCTGGTAAACGCAGAGGGAATTGCAGAACGTTGACAATTTAAAGGCAATTGTTTGTAAAATACAGGATATCACAAAATGTTTTCATGTGATCTATTTTCTCTCTTATTAGCCTGCTGAGCTAAAAGAACAAGACAGGCAAAAAAAGCTAAACAAATTTCAGCAACTTCCTGTCTGTGTGACCCGGCTGGCAGGACATACTTGCACCCGGATAAATCTTTGATGGCTGAAGGCCCATGTATGGTCCCTTATGTAAGGATGTGTGCATCTGTTTTAAACATTTTGTGAATTGAGACGGTTTATTGTGTACAAGAACTACCCAAAGTGCTTCAATCCAGACAAAAGCAAAAAAACATGCCTTTTTTTGTGGTTTCAGCAGTTCCATTTGCACCTGAGCAAAGCCTCTTAAAACTGTGAACCTGTTAAAGACTGTAAACAAGTAACTTTGGTAACCATATGTTTTAATTATATAACAGCATTAACACAATGGCTACACTAAACTAAGCAGACCCAGGACATCCATGTCCTTAGACCCCCCCTTCACAGCCTTAAAAAACAAAGTTGGCTACAAACATGGCGGAACAGGGTGGCGTTGAACTTTTTGTGATCTAGAGGGGGGGCGGGGCTTAACATGCCTGATTCACATTTAAAGAGACCGCACCAAAGACGCACCTCACAACAGGGTTATAAGGTGTGTGTGGAGCGAGAATAAGCAGGAATTCAGACCAAAGCATTGGGGTTCTACTTTATACACACAATAAATTAACGATTTACATGTTCAAAGGAAAGATTTAAAAGCATGATGTATTTCCTCTGAAATAATAACTTACGTAAAAGAAATGAGTAAATAAAAAAAAGAAACTAAAAATAAGTTTTTATTTAAGCTCAATGTTCATGTCTGGACTTTGTCACTCTTTAAATTATTTCATTCTTCCAGACAGAAAAAACAGTGATATCTGCCTTTTTTCTGATGTTATTAATTCAAAAAGATGTTAAATTAAGTTAATCACATTTACACAGTAGTTCTGCAGCTTTTGTTTTTCATTTTTAAAACAGGTCTGATTTTACACCTTGTTTGCATTACCCTAATCAGAAGCTGTTTGACCCCTAAGGGTCAGCAGGGTATAGGCAAACATCATTATTTGAAACTCTCAGCACTTTATTACAGTCAATGTGAAGAAAACAGGATTAAATGAATTGCAGAAACTGGTGGGTTAATTTAATGCATTTCTATCCTCCATTTCAACCAGTTTCTGTACCTCTTCTTCCATTGAAGGGTTGTGGGTGGGTGACCAGGTGTGGGCATATATTTGTTTTTTTTAATTCTACTTTGTTGCTTTATACATGTAAATCACTCTGTGCTGCTTAATGAATGAAAGCTGCTACAAATAAGATCTGATTTGATTTAATGATTCCAGTCTTGCCAGTAGAGCATCATCTGGTCCCCTGACTTACTGAAACCCTCCTGAAAATAATTCAGCAGCTCATTTATCAGCCTGTCTCACTTTTCTTCCTCTTGACATAAGATTGGAAGGTTTTAGTGTTTGTACTGTTCTTTTCACTGAGACAGTTCAGTAATTTGTTATGGATTGATTCATAATGTGTGGAGACTTGTTGTGCAATCTTTATGTGTATAACAATATTTGTCAGACAAGGGATTATAAAGTTTGTGATCCATCAGTGTATAAGAACATTAACACGCAAAGCTTTTAGACAGAAAAATCCTGACTAATTTTTCTCTTTTGTTTGAATTTTCCAATATTTTTTTTCTTTTTCCCCATGAGCGTGGCTAACAATGCTAACTCTTAAAAAACGATCAAATTTTGCTTACTGTTTTCCATTCATAATTTAGCATCCAGGTGGCTCATGTCAAAGTAGACCCTACTTACTTTTAATTCTCTTTTTTTATTGTAGAAAATGAAAATGAAGTTAATTTTTAAGAACAAATTATCTTTGGCTTTGACTGATATTATCTCATTTTTTTCTGTTGGCTGTCATTGGAACTCCATGTCACTTTTGTGTACACATGTGCAGCTCTCCATCTCATTTATCTGCATTAGGAGTAAAATCATTTGGGTTACTATTTAGCATTTTAAGATATGGATTCTAAATTACATTTATGATTAATGGAAAGAGAAGCCATTGCACCACTTGGAAAATAGGAATAGCTTAACTTTTAGTGAGGAGGAAGGTCTAACAGAAAGCTCTAGCAACAAGGGTGGGCTTTGAGTTCTTTTTGCTTTTAATGTGAACATAAGTATCCCCCCATGACTTCGATCATTTTTTGACTGGTCCCCAAGTCGGTGAAAGGAAGAGGGCAATTGTTGAACTCAATTTTATTTCCCCCCTTTTCCTCCATAAAGTGATCTTGTTGAAATGTCCTCTTTGTCCACAGCAGTGCTTTGGTAAAACAATCCATGGTAAAGTCAGAGCGTGTGGTTGTTAACTTAGGCTGGCAGTCCTGCTTTTATAGGTGGCAAAAGCTACTAATCCTTCAGTCCAATATTTACTTAGTCCAAGTTATGCTTTCCTTGATTATATGCATCTCCCCTGCCTGCTGCTTTTGTATTCTTGGCCTGGATGTATTCCTGGCGCAGGAAACAACTTTTAGTGCCCCACAAGGCCTAAGTGAGAATTGACAGTATGTGCCAGAGTAAGAGCGAGAGGTAGGGGGCCTGTTTTAGTTCCACTATGTTTGTAAGGTCACTCAGAGTACATCTGTATGGAGTGGGAACTCGCTCGCTTTCACTGTCACAACCACTCACAACAGCCATCTGTAATGCTGTTATGTGGAGCACTGTGTCCCTTTGTCCCTTACACGCACGCACACACACTGGCAAACCGCTCACATCTTCACACGCACGAGTACACGTAGCCGTGCGCAAAGATGTGCACTTTTTGGTGTAAGCTTTCACACGACAATAAATGAACCGGTGCAAACGCACATTAACATATTGCTAGGTTCTAATTGTAAGAGCATGTGTTTTTAATGAAAACGTTTTTTTGGGTTTGATTCCGCTCAGCTGTCAAACAATTCAGCCGTGTTTTGAAACATAATTGTGAGCACTGTAAGAGTTTCAAAACCAAACCAAAACATTGCAGCGATTCTGGTTTCTAATGTTTCTAATTTGTTAAAATATGCTGAGTGAATGACAAAAGTAGAAGTCCGACCTGCCAAGAAAAACACATCAGTGGCAGAGTCATGTGGAAATACAGAGACTCTTTTAGAAACATGATCAATGTAACCTTTGTTACAGGAAGGAGGCGAGGCAGAGAGAGGGGAAGGGAAGGAGAGTGGGAGACAACATACAGAAACAGTAGGTTTATGTTTGTGTACATGTTTATTCACCGCTGTAACCACAGTGCAGTGAATCCAGTAGACATTCAAGTGGATATTTTTCCTGCTTATATATATATTTATGTCCACATAGCTTTTATGAGCAGACATTGTTGCGGTGAGAGGGTGATTCTTCCTCTGTGGAGCGAATGTGTTAGAGGTTCATTTTCACAAACTGTCAAATACCAAGAGAAAGAAGAGAAGAATTTAATTGTTTATGGATGGAAACTGTATCTTTTCAGAGTGGACTGAATAGGATGTGTTACACTCAGCCCACCCCCCAACCCAATACACACCCAACCATGTACCCTCATCCCCCATTTCTAACCCAAAACTAACACGGCCTGGAAGTGGGCTGAGGAGTGTATGCACAAATGTGTGTGTTGGTGAAGGGGGGGAGGCAAAATTCATATGGCTGGAGAGCACCCCCCCCCCCACCCCCCCACCCCTCCATCACCCCCTGCTGCTCCCTGCTTCTCTGTCTCTCTTTCCCTCCCCACATATCTGTTCCTCGGAAGAATAACATACAAACCCTCTGTGAAAGGATTCATGGTTTATTAAACCAGAGGTCCTTTTCCTGTTTCAACACTGAGAAGAAAAAATAAATACCACAGTTTGTTTTCTCTCCCTCTAGCTTAGTCCTCTATCTATCTCCCTATCTATTTTCATAATGTTTTTCTGCATTTCTTCTCTACTTTTTCTATCATCCTGCCTCCATCTTTCAACTTTGCTTTCAGGACATTTTACCCCAAACTTTCTTTACTCTAACTTAATTTCTACTTTGTGTTTGCTGCATTTTCCTTTCAAATCTCTTGAACACCAACCGGCAAAGCAGAGTGTGTGACTGTTGAATGGGTCCGACTCGTTTACACCCTGTGTCTGCTCAGTCAGTGTGTGTGTTACAAAGAGGGCAGGCTAGGATAACTCAGGGTAATGTATTGTCCTGAGCGTGCACCCTGACAGTTCCTCCTGCTGGTGCCTGGTCATTCATTACTACTAATTTGACATGTTTACGGACCCCCTCCTAACATTACATACTTAAAGCAATTGACTGACCTTAAATGGAAACACCTTCAGCCGAGCGACATGTCAATACCAGTTGAGGATGTTTGTGTATGTGTATGGGTTGGTGTTCTTTCATGTGTACCTGCGATTCAGTGCATCGATACTGAGTTAGTGGTTAATCTGGAGAAGCAGGTGAGTTATGTTTGCAGACACGCGTTGTCTGAGTTAGTGTGTGTAATGTAGCAATTCAAGAGACAACACAGGGGTGTGTGTTTGTGTGTCAGAGAGACAGAGAGGGATGGATATATATATATAGAGAGAGATTAAAACTTAAAGAGGTGAAATCTGTTTTGATTTCAATCTATCTAATTTCTCTCCTCTGTTTGTGTTTTTCCATATTCAGCACTTAAATACAGTATTGTGTCATTAAACGACCAATCTTGCGTTGTCTCTCACTGATACACAACATTAATCACCAATTAGCTTGTCCTGTGACTGGCCACCTCTCTCATTAGAATATGATAGTATATAATGGTACTTAATGATGCTTAGGAAACATAATTAAATGACTGAGCTGTAGAACATGTGGAGGAGCCGCTGTGCATCAATCAAAGACGACCCTGTCAATCCAGAGCTGGTAGAGAGTGTGCAGAGAGGGGGTGTGTGCGCGTATGAAAACAGAGGTGTGTGGGCATGCCAGAACCACTGGCCTCTACTGTGACCTCATTAGGAAGAAATGAAGGGTGGACGTGTCCCCATCACAAGATACCACTGGTGCTTCAAAGTGTGAATGACATTAATATGTGACTGTCTGTGCCTCTGTGTGAATATTGGTTAGACTATCTGGCTGCAGATGAGGAGGGGGAAAAAAGGCCATCTCTCTGAGATATCTGCTTCTAGCTCTAATTAGCATCTGAATAAATGGAATAAATAATCTATATTATTTATGGATTTGCTTTTATCATTAAT
This sequence comes from Kiunga ballochi, assembly GCA_037177335.1. Taxonomy (NCBI): domain Eukaryota; kingdom Metazoa; phylum Chordata; class Actinopteri; order Atheriniformes; family Pseudomugilidae; genus Kiunga; species Kiunga ballochi. Next base: position 22,615,157 of record JBAMIG010000007.1, read on the forward strand.
CAACATAACAAAAAGCTTGTCTAATGTGCTCACTGCTTTCACCACTGTACCATCAGCTGATGGGAGGATTGAAAGAGAGAGAGGGAAAGTAGGAGGAGGGTGAGGTTGGGGGGGCAAATAGCTTATCTTTTTTTTTTGTTGTTGTTTTTTTTTCATTTTAGTAGAACAATAAAGATAAGTGTTCTACATGCTTGCTTAACACACACAGTTTGTCGACCTTCCTCCCCTCTTCCCTCTCTCTGCAGGCAGTGGTGAAATGCATCTCCCTATCTCTATCGCTCTAACATCCATTACATACCCCAGCCCCTCACTTCCCTACTCATTAGGCCAACGCACAGTAAATTAGCAGCAGCAATTACAGGGAATATAAAGCACGGGCTCTGCTGGGCTCCCTCTGACAGGTACCACACAGATCATAGACAGACACCCACAGTCACCAGGATAATTACTGTGGGAAACGACCACACAAGCGAGAGCGCCAACCCGAAAGCGAATGCACACTCATGCTCAGTATGCCTGTTTTCAGATATTCTATGTCTTACTGGGAGGTGTATTTGTGCATACACAAATGCAGGAAGGTGACTTGTGTGCATCTTCTAATGTGCATGAGCGCAGGAAGTAAGGCCAAGTATGCAACCTGCTTCACACTGCCTGTCTATATTTTCTATGATGTCCATTGTGACTATTTTCCAACACGGAACACCATTAATATTCATTTCTCCACTCCTTGTGTTTTGCTCACTGTCTAAGTCTGTTTCCATTCTGGTTGCGCCCCCCTCACACCCTCTCCCATCCTTTCCATTTCTTTCCTTTCCCTTTCTTTATCCGGGATCCCCATGGGGACTCCTGTTTTTCTTTCAAATATGCTTCTCTACTCTTCCTCTCCTTATGTGTCCGTGCAGGGAGGAGAATGAGAAAAAGAAGGCGGTGGAGTATGAGAGTGAGGAATGTGTGCATTAATATATTTCATTAGGATACCGGTAGCACAGAAGCTCCTGAACAGCACCCCTCTTGATGTGTGAAGGCTCGGCCGGCTGTATCCAGTGTTCTCTCGGAATAGCGCCTTTAATGTTGGGTCTCCAGAGGGCTGAGGTCTGCTGGCTTCATGCTGCCCTCGGCCTCCCACTCCTATTGTCCTCCTCCCACACTGACCAGTCTATCCAGGCCTGAAAAGCAGCTAGAAATAAAGAGCAAAATGGGTTCACCTTTTGTCTATGTGCGCTTATGATTTATGAGTGTGTGCACGTTTAAATGTGTGTGTTGCACTGCAAGTCCATATTTTGGGAGTCCCTGGAGTGAGCTGGTGCAACTCAGCGTTGGTTGGCTCGGCTCAGTAATCAAAAACATTAGGCCCTTGGACTCATTTTCCTCAGGACTAAGTGTGTAGCCTCCATAATTCAATAACCCAGCTCTTTCTGCTAAACCGTGCACACTGCCTCCCACTTTAGTGTTTGTCAGCAAACTATCAACTCTGTTATTAGATATAGCGGGAAAAAAGCCCCGTGCAGTTACAAAGCTTCAGGCAATTAAGAAGGCAAACACACACTCTTACACAAACATGCACCATGTTTACAAGTTCTTATTTCATCAGTGCTTCCAGGTTGCCTCCTTCTCCCTTCGTGGTGTTACGGAAGTCTCCAGTTACCGTGGAGACCCTGGAAAATTTGAGGTCAGCAGAATCCTAGGATCTTTTATTTTCACAAACTAATCCAATCGCAGATTAAATATGCAAAAAATAAAAAATAAATTAATTTTCTGCTGATGACCGGGTATGCAAATGATGACTCAATTACGGTGGGCTGGTGCCTTCGCAATTAATAACCTTGGAATCATCATTAACTAATATGTTTAGGAGGAAACTTGTCAGGCTAACCATGTTCACCATGCCATCAGTAATGCATTAATGAATTAGATTCATTAGGGAAAGGAGCTCGGTGGGGGAGGGGATGCAGGCCTGTTTCTGACCTGTGGAATTACTTGGCTTCTGTTCATGGTCGACTGCCTGTCAGCTGAATGGACAAGACAATTTCTGTACAAAAATGGTGGAAAAGGATTCATCTTAATTTACAATGAGTCAAATGAGTTCCGTCTCTGTTTGCTAAACACATTAAATAAATGAAAAATTATGCGTATCAAAACAAACAAACTGACACCCGAAAAGTCACAGACAAGAGGAAACTTTAATTAACATTGTGAGTCCAAAAGTTATCATACAGCTCAGTTTTCATCAAAATCAATAACAATCTATACAGTAGACTTTTTTTAAATTTATTTATATCATAGAGCTGTTCAGTGTATTTGCAGTCAAAGACAAACAGAGGAAAAAATAGACACCAGCTATTTGGTTTGCAACTTTTTGTTGTTGTTGTTTGTTACCTAAATACAAAACTTTATCACCCATTACTAATATTCATATTTGTGATGGAACTTTGCTTACAAAGATGCCATTGTATGACAACAGACCTCTGTAGTTCATTTGAAACAGATATGTTACGGCCCCTCCTGCCCTTTCCCGGACCGGCTCAGGCACACAAGTGCCTGAAAAACACTTGCCTGTCAGTAGGCGCCTCTGTTAAAATGCTCCTTTTTACCCACTTAACAAAACCAGGCTCTAAAAAAGAAAAGCAGAGAGAATAGCCCTATTCTCTGTCCAGCAACAGCTTGAAGACACACGGCAGACACAAAGAAAAGACTACAGAAATGGCTGATGGCCCAGGGAGCTTCCTTTTCAGACTTCCTGACATATTCTTGTCCTATTTAGCTTGTAATGAAGCTGCATTGTCCAGCAGCTTTCATGAGGAGAGGAGGACTGGGGGGATCGGCTGTCAGATACTGGAGTCAGACCGATGACTCCATGTGTGAGATAAAAATTGTGCTGTGACAGTGCTTGTCTTCACTGTGCGCCCCTCTGTACTACAATTGAAACAGCTTGGTGTTGTCATACTGGGGTTATGCTGTGGTTAATGAAAAATATTACCAGCATGTAGTTGAAATAATTTCATAACTAAAAAAAAAAGCTACATAATTGCTATAAAAAAGTGTTTATCTGAACACTAATGTGCTGTAAGCACAGTGGAGTGAGGCTGCTCTAACTGCCTTTCAAAGCGTGCCATCGCCGTAGGATTATAGTACATCGGGGTGTGTTTGTGTTTGTCGAATTATGGCTCTTTGTATTCTAGTCTGGCTTCAGCACCAAACAGAGTGGGTTTGTGCTTTGTCCCCAAGTTCTCATGAATTCCTCTGTGGCAATAGACAATTGTGGTGAGGGTAGAAAACTGTACACTTGATTGAATGAAGAATGGGTTTGCATTGTTAAGGCATCTAGACTGCTGGTAAAGATTACAGTGACAGAAAAAAAGAGTATATAGATACAGCATGTAAGCAGGCAGAAATAACACAGGGAAGGAAAGAACAAAGGTGAAAAAGAAGAACACAAAGAAAGAAAAAGAGCATTTTCGTAGTTCTCGTGGTTTCCACACACACTAAGGAAGAGTCACTCAAGAGAAGAACCCATGCATATTATCAGTTCAGGAACAGTTTCATTCTGAAAGCCTCAAAGTATCAAACAAAAAGTTAAAGATTTACAGTATATATTAATGTGTGTTTATACTCTTAAAAAATCTACTTCAAAACAAATACTCTGAATAAGATGCTACTTTTTTGCCATACAATAAACATTTTCATGAGGAAAAAAAAATGTTTTTTTTATTAAATTACAAATAATACAAAAATAGACAATGGTATGTTTTGAATCAACAGATGAAAGCATGGCATACCAATGCAAATAAAACAAACAACTGTGAAAGAAAAAAAGATTTAAAAGGTCACATTTAAATAGTGAGAAACAATAATACATAATAAAACAAATAAAAAAAGAACACGGTGAGATATGTTCACTTATTGTAATAAACGTACACAACACAACAAAACAAAGGTGAGAGTCAATGTACAAATACAAGGGATAAATACATTATTTATAGGATATTTTACATGAATCCCTTTTTTGTATTCAAATCCATGTTTCTCATGTTTAGCAGATGAGATATTGACAACACAGTAAATCTACCGTCTGTACTGAGAAGCTGCCTTAAGACGTTAATGTTTACATGTCAAACTGTAGCTATCGGATAAAGAAAAAAGATGTCAAATGAAAAATTCAACACTTTTTTTATATACAAAAATATAGGACATTTATCACGCATTTTACTTTAATTTGATATTCATTAGGCTCCTTCAGTAACAGTGCTGGCTGGACGCACACATCCTCTGGCTTTTCAAGTTTTCACTAAAATTTCAGACAAAAAGTCAATTTTGCCTTTTTTTTTGTCTTTTTCTTCACATGATAAGCAGAAAATAATATTGCAAACAGCTCAATCCTCACAGTTTTATTAAAATTCAAACAGAATCTAAATGATTAAAAAACAGGATAGAAAAGAAACCCATGGTCACTGATGCTGAACAGGGCGATTTTATAAGCTTGGTTTTAGAGCTATGGGATCATTAGCAGCGAAAATAAAGGGTCATTTGTGTTCATTTCTGCAGTTCTTCACATTTTGTGTTGTTGACCTAAAATGTCTGGCCAGTGTGCTGCTATGTGGTTTTATTTTGGTGAACTGGTGATGTTAAGGAGAGAAATCACATGAACTTCATGTTCAAACTGACTTTACTGCTGTTTGTGCAAGTCACGGGTTGCAAGATGGCATGGGGGGGCCTTCAGTAATCAAACCTTGCAGGCAAAAACATAAAAGATAAATAAATGCTCTTCTCATGAGTTCAGTGTCACACTGTGGGCAAACGATCAGTCTATACACTTCATCCAACGTGGCGTCAGAGAAGCTACACTAATTCAACCAAGAGGGAACTAACATCACAAAGGTTCAGGCTGTCTGATTTCTTTTCTCCCATATCCCTTCAGATGAAATCCCACTGGAAAGGCCTGAGTTTTACAGAGTCCTGTGTCTTATCTTGACTTCCTTCAGTACAGCTCCAGAGCACAACAGAGACTTGCAGACTCCGCTACTGTCTTTTTCCTCTCAACATTTCCCCAATTCTCCAGCTATCCTCGATCCTCTACATGGGCGGAACGATCATCCCGGGGATCGCTGCTTTGTGGGAAAAGAGGGGGAAGAAGGGGGGAGTCAATGGGAGATTGAGGAGTAAGGAAAGATGAGGAGAGAGAGAAAAAGAGAAAGAGGTCAGTAAAGTGAATGCTGGGTTTCATCTGTCATCACAACACTCACATAAGAGAAATGAGCCCCAGCATCTGGCGAACAAAGACGACTCTCCCTCATTATCTCTTCATTTTGAGGCCCCAGAATCAAAACATATTTTTCCGCTGTTCTGCTAACTTGGCGTACAGCAACAACATTGTTCAGCTTCTCACAGGCCTTCGTCATGCAAGAGCTGCCTGTGTTAATTGTTAGCAGTTAAAGTGTAAGCCAAATGTACACCATGGAGTATAATTCAAACACAATAGCGACGTGGGATGACAGAGGTGATGAAATTAGGCTCAAAAGTCAAACATGGAAATGAAAACTTTAAGTCAGCTGGCTTTGTTACATTTCCCTTCAAAACAAGCCACCTCCCCCTTCACCCCTTTCTCATTTCCCATGTTTTACACTGGAGCCATCACAGGGAGAACATTTTTATATTACATATTGGCTTCCTATCGATTCTTCCTTCTTCAATTGACTAATTCCCTGGTTATTTCCTTAGTGTCTCCGGTGTTGGGATTAATAGAAATGCTTCATGAGTGAGTGTGTGTGCGTGTCGGTGTGATTGGAGCTCAGTGGGTATTGGTCTGTGGGTCACTGTGGTCAGCGCTCATCAACGCTGCCAGAGGAAGTGAGGAAGTGCTTAGCTTGGGGCTCTGATAAAGATTCTCATCCATCATCTCTCTCTCTCCCTCTTGCAGGATCTCAACACCATACGACATCCTGCTGAGACGGACAAACCCGTGTGTTGCATTCGATGGAAATGGGAGAACAGAATGACCCGTGGTGGCGTAACACTCCCCTCCCCTAAAGAGACACTCACTGGAGCATGGGCAGGAAGCAGGAAGTGAAAACAGGAAATAGAACACATATGGTGTTTCATGCTGTCCCTCTGACTAGTCAAGAGTGAAAAATAAAAACAGAAAAGAGAAGGAAGGGTAGGGCAGGATGGTGCAAATGAGTGGTCTGGAATAGTGTGGAGTTTAAAGAAAACATACAGACAGAAAATGAAATAAGATAACGTACTTCAGGAGAAGGCCAGACCCTGCATAGAGCTGGCTGATGAGTACTTGCTAGAGTCCACAAAAGACTGATCTACAGTGAGGAAGGAAAGTGTGAGGGTTCAAAGAGGACAAAAAAAAGAAAATCAAAGGGTGAAAAGGGGAAAAAAGGGAAGATTTGGGAAAAAGTGGGAGTAAAATTGATAAGTTATAAGAGATGCAGAAGTACAGGAAAAAGCTTGAGGGTGAACAACTCCGCATAAATAATTATTTTTCAACTGAAACTTTAAATATGCAACGGAGCTGCAGTGGCACCATCATTACTACATAAAAAAATAACAAGTGACTAAGTTATAACCGCATACCTTGCAGGCTGTTAGCATTAGCGCTGGTGCACGAAGGAGGAGGGGAGTTCTGGGGTCGGACAACAGGAGCAAAGGCGCTCTTCTGCTTGACAGCAGCCGACACCATGTTGGCTGGAGAAAATGAGAAGATACCCGAGGAGCTGCTGCAGTTGGAGGGCAAGCTGGTTGACGATGCCATGGTTGGACTGGACGGGACAACTGATAGAAGAGAAAAGGGCAGGAAGGGGGTTTAAGGGAGGGAGCAGGGTGAATGTAAGGAATGAAGGACAGGGAAAGAGATGATAAAACAAGAGGGTTAGAGAGAGGGCCGAGGACAGAGGACGGGCAGACGGGACGAACAGAAAGGGACTGATCAATGGATGATGACAGGAGGGATAACATTTTGGACTCAGATCAGCTGGCTCAGACTTAATATAAAGCCTCTGGGGTTAATGTACAGTAACTTGGTGATTAGATATTCCAAGCTAAGACAAAATTGTTTTTGGGAAATTTGCACCAGAAACAGCCCAGAGCATTTTGTCTTTCAGATCCAGCTGTTTTGATGACTCATCTGATGCTCCAGGGTGCAAACTGTAGGTAAACATCCGTCATCTATTTGAGATGTTGAACCCAATTTGTTTTCAGGCCAGATTTCCCAAAAGCCTTTTACCTGAGGAAATCATGCAAGATATTTCAAGAAATGATTAGAATTGATGGTTTGATGAATTAAAACAAGCTCAAGATATCTGTGTGGAAATAATGGATTTCTTTAGTGATCCTTAATATTTCTGCTGCCCCAAAAGCAACATTTCACCAAAACATGCTTCTGTGCAAATTTTCCCCAGATCTTTTAGAAATATCCTCAGTGCAGGTTTTTTTCCCCTAATATGTTTATCACACAGAGATGCATTCATGAAAAAGTTTCCTCACATCAGTGCCGTTTGAAAAAAGGGTTGATTTACCAGGGTTATAGCAAGGATTATGAAAAAATGGCATGTTTCACAGATGGTTCATTAACTCAATAAAACAAATACATTTGATTGTATTTAGCTATAGGTGTGAGCATACATAGCTGTCAGTGTTTGTGTTAACCCTGTGATGGTCTGATGATCGGTTCCGGCTGTACTCCAACTATCGCTCCTTGTCAACTAAGATCCAACTCCAATATAGAAATAAATCCATAAAATGAAACTAAATATATAGCTTCTTTCTGAAAATATTCAATGTAACATCTTAACACATAAACACCCACGATTGGGGTTATTGGAAGATCAGTGGTGACAAACAGGCTTGCTTTGAGCAATAGCTCAGTTTTTCAGGTCAAAGTTCACCAGAATGAAACATTGATCATTATAATTCTGTTGTAAGAGATTGATTTTGCCATGAAATGATCTTGTTTTTAAACAGAGCCTCAACCAGGCCCCTCTCTTATGAGTAAATGTCTCAACATTTAGCGGCACATCATCAGTGGAGCTCAAGATTCAGTTCTGTGAATATTTCAAATCCAACACAGCACTGCAGGATTTGGAAAATTAAGCACCAGTGAACTTTATGAAAATATTCCTGAGATTAAATTGAAAGCTTTTTACACAGCAGCTGTTAGATGGATTTACTGTGGCTACTATAATCACAAACGCCATACTGAATCAAAATTGACCAGACGGTTATCTTCCCAAGCAAAATCCTGCCTTCCTCTGACATCATTCCATCCATCCATTTTGTTGGGTTTGTCTTTTGTCTGCTAATACACTAAGAGCATTTTCCCCCTCAGTGATTTTACAATCAACTGAGTCGTATTTCACCTGCACTCTGATATCTGCGTCGGCCTTTATTGTTGTTATTATCCAACACTTAGCTTTTATAGCTCTTCCTGACAAATCCTTGCAATAAAGTCATAATCCATTTATGAAGGGGCCTAACTAATCAATTAATGAAAATTGGACCTACAAAGGCAAGCAGAGGGGCCATTGATTGAAAGTGTCTGTGTGGGGCCGATGAGCCTGTTAAAATACTTGTTAACACCCAGGAATCAAAGAGCTGAAATGGAATTGCTTCTCTAGCAATTAGTTTATTGATTTAATCAAGGGTCTTTAATGTAGAGGTTGTATGCGTGCGTGCTGAGGTGGTGGGGTGTGTGTGTTTCCAAGTGGGTGCTAGGTGATCTGCTCCCTTGGCCAATAAAGTGGGGATTTGTGTTTGAGTCTGCCCTTAAAGAAACAGATGAGCCAACTGAACTGCAATACATGCATCAATTCTTGATTCCTCTTCTATCTGTTATTTCTTCCCTAAAACTTTGTCTTAAATGCACAAAATATCCTGATTTTGCACTCTGTGTCTTAATACTATCACCTCTTTTTGGTTTCAGACCTACAGTGTGGCGTATTTACTCACTAGCATAGGGCGAGTTGCCTGCAGATCCATTGAGGAAGTTGGGCGAAGTGCCCAGGGTTGCCATGCCAGAGTTAGCGTAGCCATTCATACTAGTGGAGACAGAGCTGTAGCTACTCTGCTGTGGGGTGGAGCTGGGGACATAACCATGAGGGGACACGCTGCTTGTACTCCTACTGAAACCTATTGACAGGGAGAGAAAAGGAAAAGAGAGATTTGTGTTAGGCGGTACAGCAGATGGGAGATAAAACAAAACGGGAAAGCCTACATGCAGCACTGCCAAGTACTCTATTCCTAACAAGACTAATAGATGTAGTATTATAAGCAAGAAGAAATTTTTGAAAAATCTTAGATAACATATGGCAAAGAGAGAAAGCAATGAAGGAGGAAGAATGATATTAGAGAGATCCAACTACTGAAACAAGAGGCCTTTTCACCCTACTGGCTCTTGTCCAAATCTGGATACATTGATGAGGCAATTAACACTAAAAGACCTCTGCAGCTCTATTACAATTCATAAAGAATTAATCTCGTTCCTCCGACAGGAGTCATTCCTCCCTTATAGAAGAACTGAACACAAGGCAGATAATATGGGAAAGAAGACGACAAATGTACTCCTCGGGTCCAACATGCTGACGCTGGAGGAAAGGCAGCTGGAATTGAACATCAGATATTCCAACTCTCTAGTGCAACAGAGACTGCCTTTGTTATCATCATCTTTCTTCTTCCCATTCTTGTCTTCTGTAAACTGAAAACAACTTATGTGTTACAAGATAAGCAGCTGATCTTGTCTGTTTTCCTCACATCTGCAGATGTTTCTAGATGAAGATGAAGGGCAGAGGAAGCTCATCGGAATTATTGAGACACATCCAGTGGCTGGTCCAGCCACTCTCCTCTTGTTCCCCTGATACATGTGATGAATCACCAGTGACTGCACCCACATTTCTCTCTGTCAGACAGGGGCCGACCCCAGTCTGATATACGCACCCCAAGGACCCACTCATATTTCTCCATCGCACTCCATCCATGGCTCGCTTTTTCTCCATTCTTCACTCTTTCACAGGCACTCTTTCCTGCTTTCAAGTTTTCCCCGGTTCTTCTTCCCTCTGACCTACTCCTGTCCTCCTTTTTTCCAGACTTACTTATTTGTACAGTGCTCTTAAAACACCCCGTCTAAATTTCCCTCATGAAAAATAAAATATCTATCACACTGCTCAGCTTTACAATTGTCCAAAAAATAAATAAATAAACAAGTTGCTGTCACTTTTTCCAGGATGATGGACTTCAGTCTCACTTTCTTGCATTTGCTCACCCTGATTGGCTGTTTGAGCCACCTCCGATCCAGTGAAGGAGTTTACAGCCATCATGCCAGCGTGGACTGAGCTGCTGCCAAGACTCGCTAGCTGGTTGTGCCCTCTTGGCACTGTTGTGTAGAGGGCCTCTGCGATGTCCGCTGCTCGTTTCAGAATCATCTCCTGACAGAGAAAAATAACATAACAGCTGTGGTTAGCTATATACTGGAAAAGATGTATTAGTGTATGCAATTTCTACCTCAATGCAGCCTTTATTGTCTCATAAGAATGCTAGATCTCCACTTGAGATATTGCATATGTAAAACTAAGAGAGCTGAGTGGGTTTTATCAGCAGTCACTGGGAGCATTGAGATTAGTTCCAGTAAATGGAGGGAAGGCTCATTAAGAGACTCATCAAATCTTTTTCCTACCTCTTCCCTCCCAGTGTTTTGCTTTTAGTGTCCTCCACCTTCAAAGTCAAGCCTTAATCCCACTTCTCCTTTTCTCCATCTGCCTCTGCACCTTTTCCTATCCCTCCTTCAACCCTCTACAGTTAGCTTTTACTGTACTGCCTTTCCCTTACTCCTATGAACTGATAAAAGCACTGATATATTCCCTTGCGTATGCTCACGAGTCACAGATCTTGGGAAAACACAGCAGGGGACCAGCGGAGACACTGTATTTGATGCTGACAGTGGTCTGAGTCACAAACATATTTTATCTACAAAGAGATGTGAATGCTTCTGTTGAAATATGTGTAAACACTTGTGTTTTGGTGTGCGTATGTTCACCTGGTTATTGTGAGGCATCCCGTACAAGGCCTCTACCAGGTCTGCTGCTCTCTTTAAAATCACCTCCTACAATCACACACAGAGAGAGAGAGAGAAGGGATTGATCATGATTGTGACGACTCAAAGAGTTCAGTCACCTTTATTACATTTCACTTCTTACATTATGCTGTGAATGCAGAACAGAGGGTTTGAGAGAGGAAAGAGGCAGACAGAGGAAGGCAGCGAAAGAGAAATGGGCCTATCCCAGCACTTTGTTACTAGCTGGGCAGTTTAGGAGTAGCAGAAGGAAGATACTGTTATCTGTGAATAAAACATGAACCTATATCTCTCTATCAGTCAACCAATCTTCTACATCTTCTCCCTCCCTTGTGCCACTGAAGGATAATGAATCTACGGTACATGATCAGACATCAATCTCATTTAACACAACATATCATCAGGTTGACGGCTATACAACTCGCCTCGTCAGTTGGAATACACCCGTCTCCTGGCCTGTATTAACCCTGGTAATGATCCGAGTGAATGGCCCTGCATCCACTTTGTGTGATAAATGTAGAACATCATTGCTCAGGTGAAAACCGCCGAGTGGAATTTCCCACATCAAACATTTATCCTTACGTAGTGCTACCGCTTCTCCGCGCTCATTTCCCCCTCTTTCTCTGTCTCTATTCTTTTTTTTCCCCTCCCTGAGTGTATGAGTGTGTGACTCCAGGCAGTCGTGATATATATGCGTGTGTGTGATGTAGACACCTACAGCCCTACGAAACCCTTTTTAAAAGTTAATGTGCCGGGGCCAGGATATATGCTGGAGGCGCGACAACCAGAAAATTGCAGCCCCCCCAACTCCCCTCCAACCTTCTCCTCGTTTCTTTCTCTCCCTCTTTCCCCTCAAACTGGCGCACACACACGCTGTGCGTTATACTCTCCTGAGTGTATCCCTCGCTGCGAACAAGCCCTGGAGCATGTGTGCTCTCTGTTCCGTGACACACCGCCTTTCAATCAGACCTCATATCTCACACACGCACATGAGCACCACCGCACACACGGCCACGCACATGTGGAGGCTGTCGAGCACACCCAAGACATGACGAGAGGGTCAGCAAAGCAATAAAGATTGTAGAGCGCTGTCCGAGGTGCTAAATTCACTCAATAATGGGAGCGCTGCCTCTGTGTTAACCTCCCATTACTAGCACTATCTGGGGGAGGCAGAGAGGGAGGCAGGGGGAGGAGGGGGAGAGAGGGGAGACCAGAGAGGAGGCCTGCTTGAGGTGATTGAGAGATGTAGTGGCCCTAGGAAGGTAAGTGGTTCTTTAGTATGTATGCGCCGCTCCTCGCTTCCTTCTCTCTGCTTTGCCTCGACGCCGCATGCCTCCCAGGGATTGCTAGATAGATAGATGGATGGATGGAGGGAAGGAGGGGATGGCAGGGTGGAGGAGAAGGGGAAATGAGGAAAGTGTGAGGAATTAGGATACAAACAGATCTGTGGCTGGAGTGTAACAGGGCTCTGGGAGGACATGTGACAGGTCCTTCAGTTATAGTTTGCCTCTCTATGCACCAGCCATTCAGCCGCTTCTCCTGCCTGCTCATCTCCTCTTCTAACATCTCCTTCCTCCTCTCACCTGGGTCTGCAAAATACTTTCTTTTGTCTCCCTCTTCTTCCTCTCTCTATTAATCATTTTTCTTGTGGTCCTGTGCCCTGTCTGTACCTATCAGTCTCTCGTTAGTGCAGGGATCTGTACAGTGGCTAAACACGATTAGGCAGTGCTCCAGAGTCATTCTGATAAACAGATAAATGTGGTTAGCGCTGTGCTGCCTCCCTAGCTCTGCTGCTGTAAGGGGAGACCATTTCCTGGGCGCAGGGTCTTTTCCAGTAAAGTCAGGCCCACAGAGACGTCAACAGGAAGGGGAACCTGATCCAGAGCAGAGCCTGGCCTTGTCTGGAAGGCCGGTCACTCATTAGCTGCACCCAGACCTCCAGCCACACCACAGTTTTTGCTAAACACCCTGCAGTCTAGCTCCAGACCACTCCCTTGTCACTATGAATGTCTGTCTATTAGCTTTGGCACAGTATAGGTGGGCTGTTTTCAGCCGGACACTAGATCGTTTCCAACAACATTTAGGGATTAACTGAGGGCAAATATCTTGATTGTTTCCTCCACAGTGGAGTTAGTCAAAAACCAAAGTTATAAAAGGTGCCATTAGTGTGGAATACATTAAGATCCCAGTCATAGTCACACCATTTTAAAATCAACTAAAGAACAACCACCAGGAGTTTTTTTTTTTTTTTTGCCAAAGTAGCGGTGAATGGGCATTTGCAGCTCAAAGCGTTGCCAGTGTGTGCCCTCTCTCTAATGATTGAGGCCAACAGTTGGGAGAAGTGTGGTCAACAAAGTGTTATTACCTCAATAAAGGCACAAATCAATACAGCTGAAATGAACAACCGGGCCTGCCAGCTACCACTGTTCATTTAGAGGAGAAAGAGACACCACCAAGCGAGGGAAAAGGAGGAGGAGAGGAAAAGAGATGGATGGACACAAAGATGTTTAGAGAGATATGGGGGGTTGATAGGCTAAAGACCAGAACTCACTGGGACAAGTCTCACATCCACCAGACAAGCAGCGAGGACAAGTGATTTCTCTATCCTCCTTCTGTAGCTACCTGGGCTCTTTATCTCTATCTCATGGTGACTTCTCTCTACCAAATGCACATGTGTGTGTGTGCACATGCAACCATGTAGAGGTGTGTGTGTGTGTGTGCATTTCTATGAGTGTGTGCTGCTTTGTGGATGTGTGCTGGAAGTAATAAAGTCCACACGGGGTTGACTTCGATCCACTGACCCAGCAGGAGGTAGGACTGGACAGCTATGATGGATCACCTAACCTGCTTCTGCCTCTCTCCTCCTCTCTCCCCTCAACCTCCTTTCCTACCTCTATTCCTCCCTCCATCTATCCCCTTACTCTCTCACTTTGCCAGTTGTAATGACCTTATACTCAGTGGAAGGATGAATAGAGCAGTCGGTACATTCGTTGCTCAAGTAAAATGTTTGTTTAAACAGAAAATGACCATGAACCCTGTTATAAATGTTTATGTGGATTCTGGGTACT
>JBAMIG010000007.1:22629389-22652100 GCA_037177335.1 Kiunga ballochi
TGCTCAAGTAAAATGTTTGTTTAAACAGAAAATGACCATGAACCCTGTTATAAATGTTTATGTGGATTCTGGGTACTTTCCTGTATGGTCTACTGTCCCTGAAGCACAGAAACCTCTGTGTGTGAAGTAATGTTGCCATTCTCCCTCATATATCTTTAAAAGCTATGAAACTGAAAGAAGATTTCAATACTTCTTAGTCTCTTCCAGTACTACCAGGACAATTTCCTATCAACAGTTTCCATTGGCAACTAGCAGGAGTAAAGATACATGACAGGAGCAGGGCCACTGTACCTTGGGTAATCTCTCTTGGTCTCCGGGGTGTCTGGGGATGACCTTCTGTAATCTCTGGAAGCCATAGTCTATGGTTGGCTCATTCAGTGCTTAACAGGAAAGGATAGCAGGCAGACAGGAAAGAAAACAGAACAAAACATTTATTTCTTCATTAATAATAAAAAAAAAACCTAATGTTCTACTGAGAAATACAGCAGGAGATACAACACAACAGGCTCAGTTTTACATGAATATTTTAACGTTGAACTACAGAAGCAGAAAATGTGGGTGTTCTTTGTTAAGCCTGGTGTGTGTCTTTGTTTGCCTGTGATGTAATGAATCTCTCTTTGTCTCCTGCTTTGGTGGTTAATAAAAAGACTGTCAGGAATCAGGGGGAGTGAATATGCTTGTGTGTGTGCATGTGTGTCCTGTGGTCTTGCGTTGATCAGCGACTAATATAAGCAATTACAGAGCTTGGTTCCAATATAACAAAGGCTTGATCGCTCCGGGGGAAGAGCTAAACACACATGTACGATGATGCACTTGCATACCCTGACACGCACATGCAAAAACACACATACAGAGAGTCAGATCATCCTGGCAGCAGGGAGGAAGCACTCTCTCTTCATGCTGTGGTCGCGCTACAGTAATTGAATATGAGAAGATTTATCATGAATATTTAAACATTAGAATAAATACAATGAAGATCTGAGGCTTACAGTGCAAACACTTCAGAGGAGAATTGTTGGATAAGTGCTCTCTCCACATAACTCATTCCTAATGTAGTGTCTCTGCTTCTCTCCTCTGACTTTAACCCTTCTACCTCAGCCGCCCTGAGGAGTCAATGTACAGTCTTCACTACTTTTCTGGGCAAAGGCCTTCAAGGTGGTGCTTCTACATAGAGTTAGCAGCCACGTATGGCTTCAAAATGAGTTGACATAGAAAAGTAAAGGAACTGTTAATCGTAAAAATTGCCTGTGTGTGTTTGTGGTGTCCGTCTGTTTCCCCTGTGGGTCGCAGCTTGGATGTTTCCTGAGGGCCGATGCCCCACTCGCCTCACATCTGAGCAGCCAGGCTGACTAGGCGGCCCCCAGAAAAAAGGCCCCTAGAGGCTATGAGTACAAGCTGTCCTGCTGGACCTTTAGTGACTTCACCACGGCTCCTCTTGGGCTGCCCTCTCTCTCTCTCTCCCTCTCTCTCTCCCTCTCTCTCAAACACACAATCACACACGCATGAACCAAAGAGAAAGCATAGTTGATGCTGTGTTTTGGCAACACAAACTAGACAGCTCTCCCAATGGACTACTCCCAGTAATCCATAAGCATGAATGCAAGAAAAGGTAACTAGCTGGGATCAAAAACTGTACAGGAGGGAAAAGTAAAAGAAGTGGCGCACCGGAGGCCGGTTCAGCTTCCAAAAAGGGCACACATTAGAGTCCAGCTGTTCTACCAGTGTAATAAAACAAGATAATTAAAAGACACCCAAAACATCCAACGAATAAAGTGTGAATTATTGCTGAGGACAAATATTTGACATTACTCCCCTGTTTTCTGATCTCTAAAGCCTAAAGGAGGATTTGCCCTGGATTAGGCTTGCAGTCTGAGGAAGGGATTGTTCCGGCAACATCCTCTGTTTCGTCTCAAAGGCTTTTGTTTTTATGATGAATTTTTTATCAGCTCTGCTCAACGTGCTACATGAGCCTCAAGTGAACAATAGCATAAAAACCCTAAGACACACAGAGATGCCCCTATTACAAATAAAGAGACAATTTTGGTAATTGAGACAGGAACTGATATTGTCTCGTTTTCAAGGACCATAAACCAGAAGAACAGTATGTGGGGGACAATGCACTTTACGAACCACCTGCCTGTATCTCTTTGGGGATTATCTTGGCTTTTTATGCTCCTATATCCATGTTCTATATCTTATATTTTTCACGGGGAATTAATGCTCGATGAAAATGAATAGATAAATAAAGAAATAAATAAAAACACCTTGGCCTCAAAAAGTAGTGGTGGGCTACAATACTGCAGGATTCAAAGCACACTCTACTATACAGGTATATTTATAATCCTTAGCTGTCGCTCTCGAGAAGAGCAAATCAAAGCCAGTAAAACATAACTGCCATAAATAAATGAATAGATGAGCAACAGCCCTGGACTGGAGGGATTCACCTAGCAATCACCCACATCAGATCAGATCAATGCTCATGGAAATTTCATGAAGCCTAGAGTCCACATAGCTTCATATTTCACTATAATAACCCACAGAGCCGCAGGGGGAGTGTGTTAGAATGGGTGAGGGGGTAGGAGAAGGAGAAAAGGGAGCTTGGGTTGAGGGGGGGGAGTAAAATGGAATGGATGTATGGGGTTCAAAGATGAGGAAGGGTGGTGGGAGGGGCTGACGAATAATTGAAAGGTCAGAATAGTGGACTTGTTCTGGAAACAGAAAAGTAGGTGGCTAAATTGATGGAAGAGGAGGAGAAGCAGGAGCGGAAACTACACTCAGTGTCCAGTTGCACTGTCTCCTTCTTCTCTTGTGTCACAACACTGAGCGCACGAGCGTAGTTGCAGGGTTAGGTAATTGGTTCTGAGGCTTGATGTTAACACCTTAACAGGCCCTCAGACAGCCAGTAAGGAGCTGATCATATCACAACCTTCTGTTTCTCCCTCTTTCTCACCCTCTCCCCTCTTTTTCCTTGTCACTCGCACCCCCCCATTCTTCTCTCCCTTCTGCAGTCTCCAGTGCTCAGGTGTGATCTCATAAGCGCTGCTTGGCGATCGATGCAGCCAGTGGCAGGGGGTTCAATAGCCCTGAATTACGGCTTCATTTCTCCCCCGCCTCCCACCCCCTCACCCCTCCACCCCCTCTCCCTCCTTCCCCCTCTTCACACAGATGAGAGCTGCCCACCTCCACACACACTCACACTCTCACAACACCCCCACCGACTACTCACAATCCAGATCAATACCTTACAATCTAATTTTTATCCATTTTTCCATAAACCCTGAGATTGCGTTTATTTGCAGAATCCGACAAGCTAAATAAAGCATCGCTTGAACATGTCAGGGAGACTAATGCATGGCTGGAAATTCATACAGAAAAAACAGATGAGTAGAGCTTTCTGCTCCTAAAGGAAGGAAGAGGCTGAGGCTGAGAAAAGGGGAGAAGAAGGGAAAGATGGAGGCTCTACAAATCAATGGAGGTAAGGATGCAACTAGAAGGTAAGCTTTAGTTATCTACTGTAAAAAAGGCATGTCGACAGTTAACAATACTTGACAGGACAGATTCTCATGGATAGAATGCAAATTTTGGGGTAAAAAATCTGGCTGTAAAGTTTGCGCTTAAATTAAGACACAAGAAAATGGAAGAAACTATCCCCTCTAGTGCACACTGCTCATTCAGATGGGTATGAAATAATCTACGTTCAAAATTCATTTACATCATCATCATGGAGCAGATGCTCCTGTAATAAGTAGGGAACATGCTAAAGAGGGAAGACAAGCCACATGGTGCAGAAAATTAATCTCAATTTCAGAAAAAAACGCACTGTGAATTTCCTTGCTGTTGAGATTGTGCACAATAAATGTGAATGTATGCAGCTACCTCAGCTGGCCGTGTCTCCAGCTGTAGACCAGCCGTTTTAATCAACAGCAGGCACCCACCCAAGCTCAATAAAAGGCAGCATTCACAAAATAGGAGCAAGACAAGTAATTGACCAGCTCGTGGCTGAACCCCATTTTATTGCCAGATGACTCCATGCTGCGTTTGTGAATCAGTGATGTGCAAATGTGCTCACGCATAAATGTAAGCGCATCTCTGGTGTACATATAAATGTATACACCTGCAAGTTTGTGTTAACTTTATTTATGTGTAAAACATATGCAAGATTGTGCATACTTACAAGCAATATATTATATATCTAAGAAGTGCTGATCCCACCTTTTTCAGGGTGCCATTATAATGTGGAATCTCTCAATCAGAACCTGCACCCATCAAAACTCTATACCACCTTCATGATTACTTCAGTGTCATCTGTGCTTCTTTCCAGTGTATGCACTGTATAAAATGACAGACAATCGACAGTCCTTCCTCCACTCTTAAAACTAATTTGGAGCACAGAGGCAGCTGCACAGACAGGGAGAGAGATGTCAACGGCAGCTGGTTTAAATTCTGCTCTTGACTTTTGTCTTTTCCCTCGCTGTCCTCGCTCCTGCTGGCTGCAACTGACTGATGTTTCCTACACACCTAATCTGCACTCATTGCTGAAAAACTACCCCTAATGTTTGTGCGTGTGTGTGCGCGGATGCTTTTCTGTGCCAGCCTTAATGTGAGCCAGCAGAGCCTTTTAATATCAGCAGAAGCTGTGGTGGAAGCACTAAGCAGACAAGGGTGCATACTGAGGAGGAACTGAGGGGGGTGGGGGGGGGGAATTGCCTTTTGAATGACATTGGTGATTCATCAACTCCCCCAATCTGTAGCCAGTATCCCTGTGTCTCACACACACAAGCACGCATAGAGACATACACAGGAAAAGAAAAAAAGAGAAGTTCCCTGATAAATGTTGCAAAAACCACAATCCAGTAAAAGGTGATGCACAACCAAACATGAAGATACATTTGCACTGAAGGGAGGAGGGCAACAATGACCTGATAATGAGAGAGGGATAGAAGGAGGAGAAGGAGATTAGGGAGAGCTCTCAGCCCCAGAGATGGGTAAGGCAGAGGGCAGAGAGTGGAACAGAAGAGGGATAAGAGGATAAAAAGACAGGGGAAGAGTAGTGCGCAAAATTTTTTTTTATTCTTATCAGCGGATTGCTTAATTGCCTTTGATGAGTCTAATTGGATCTTTCTGAAGTCTAATGGCAGAGAAGTCCTCAGAGACAGCAGAAGGTACACTACTGTAATAGCTTCTCATCCGCACCAAAAGTCCTGTTCTTGTCTCCTCTGTCCAAAGTTACAGCTGAGCTTTTGCACATGTGACAGTGACTGTGTGTGGAACATTAATAATCATGCAGCCTATGGTGTGGAGAATAAACCTACAGTTAGGGATATGAGGGGTTGTGTGTGTGTGTATGTCTCTATTGGGTATGTTTGCAAAGCAGTAGTAGCAGCAGTATTGGGTATGTGTTGACTTAATTAGGTCTGTGAGCTGCTCACTTTCCTCTCCTCAGCAGAAGTTGATTAGCAATGCCAGCTGTCCCCGATGTAATTCAGAGTGTGCACGTGCGTGTGTGATTGCGCATGCACATGTAATATATGAGTATATGCATGTCTGATAGTGTGGGGTTGTGTTGATGTGTGCTAGTTGCCAGCTGCCACACAGTGCTGCCAATCCTCTATGATTAGTACCCACTGGCAACTGGGCTCAAACTGGTGCCAAGCAGACCCAGGAGGACAACATGGCCCATGGTAATCCTCCATCCTTCTCTCCTGTTTCTCATCCTCCACTCTTTCTCATCGCTCACATCAATTGCCTTTTTGTTCCAAATTCTGTATTAATTCTTTGCCTTCATCCTCCGCCCCTCATTCAACATATTAAGTGTGTGCAGGTTCCTCCCTCTCTGGTATGAAGGTGAACGATGTGAATATGAGGGGTACAAATCCCTGCTAAAGGAGAGTGTGAGGAAGGTAGAGCTGGGATCTATGCCTCCCCAGAGCTGACTGTGTAGCTGTGAAGATGCAAGCATTTGGCAAATGGCATCACAGGGTGTATTCTCAGCAGCAGCACATAACCTCTTGCCAGCTCTTACCTGTTGACACTTTGTGTCGTTGTGCCTCCCAGGCACAAAGAAAAACAAAAGAGGACGATGAAATTATTCAAAGAAGCAAGTTTTGAGTGAGTGAATGTGACAAAGAGTAGAGGGTTGGGGAGCGACAGGGTGCTTATGCTTACAGTTCTGGCACATTAATAGGCTGTGTGTGCACCTGCCCAGCCAACATGCACACATTTCTTGACTTTGGCAGAGTGTGTGCTATTGGACAGCTCTGGCGTGGCAGAGGCTACCAACTCGTCTTCGCCTTGTCTTAGTAATGCTGTTACTTGTCAACATGCATGTGCGTGCTCGGACTACATTCACAGACAAACAAACAAACAGAAGCATACTATTGCTGCCACAAATTCCACAAACTGTGACTCATGGACGGATGTTGTATATGTACTGTAATGAGGACACACACACGCAGACACACTAGAGCAAAACGTGTGCTGCCGATGTGACACACACACACTCTCACAATTGTGATTTTGTCAAATGTTGGCAATTCCAGCCGCGGCTTACTGCCTAAGTCTATCAGTGGTTGAGATTACAGACAGATTTATGTGATTCACAATCTCCCAGAGGAACCGTGGAGTCGCATTGGTTAATCACTGCTTCACATTCACTCTCACTGCCATTCTTTCACAGCACAGCTATAACTCTGATGTAACACTCAAGCTATTCACATCCATGCACTTGTCAAAAGTCTCCAAGCAGAATTCTCCCTCTCCAAATCACACCTTGGACAGGGTTAATTCTCAATAATCTCAGTAATCAAAAGGTTAAACCTCCCCCCTGACCTTCACCTGCATCATAAAAGAGGGCAAATACTTTTTCCCCTGCTGATCAGCAGGCTTTTTTTTCCCTGAATTATTGAGTCATGTTATTGAATTCTAAATTGTTTAGCATGCATGTTTTTCCCCAGAACCAGTGCACAGTGATGACTGCATTTTAAATGTTTGCCTCATCACTTTTAGCACATATACAGTTGCGTGAAAGTAAGACTGAATAAGCCAGAGTGGAAATTTTTTATTGATTACAGTGTGTTTTTTTTTTTTTACCATGCTACTCTTGTGAGTGTCTTCTTTTGTGAAAAAGAAACAATTTAAGATAAATTTGTGTCAGAAAAGGCAACAGATTGGAAGATTAGGGATGTGTTTTCTCCACAGATTGCACTGCAAATTGATGTTAGTAAAGGTTAGTTTTTAGGTTGTACCTGTGTAGATAAAACGTCCAGGTGTGCCTTTGCAGAACTGTTTGGATTTGTAGGACAGCGTGACTTCGACCACTCCGGGGATGTGTCTGGGCGGGGTCTGTACACGAATGGCATGAGGGGTGATCAACTGCAGAGGAGCAGAGGGCAGGCAGATTAATGCAATGAAACTTCATATCTTATCATGTGCCCAGGGGACTTCTCTTGGCTTGTCTCAACCCTCTCTGCTGCAGCTTTGACTTTCTTCCTTTGTATAATATGCCTGAAAATGATTTGTTAGTGCCAAAGCCCTCAGGTGGCCTCTTAGCCCGAGGCAATGTCACTGTGAGGCCCAAGACGGTTATCTGTGCTGACATGGACTCTGTAAAAGGGGTTCAAAAGCAGTTATCTGTTTATGAATAAAACACTCTTTCCTCTGCATACATCTACTGAATGTAATAAGTATGTGCATGCTATGCTTGCCTCGGCTGTCCCTTTCTTTGTGTCTGTCAGCTGAAACTGTCTAGCTGCCATTAGCCACATAAAAGCACCACTGAGTCTTAAACAGACCCACTTAAAGTATATGATGAGCTCACTCGTATTGTATGTGTGTATATGCTGAAGGGTCTTTGAAGGAAGAAGTAAGATGACAAAACATAGACAAGACCTTGTTGAGTGCTTGTTTCCTCCACATTATAACTGAACTAGCACTCAAAGCTAGCAATGTTCAAAAGCTATCAGTACTGCTGCCGGCACTTTGTGTATGAGAATGTGTGTGTGTGTGTGTTTTTCTAACTGTCCCTTTCATTGCTCACTTAGCTAGGCTTTCATTCCACCATTGTCTGGCCCCACTCACCTCTCAGCGAGATAATATAGGAGCTTTTTATAGAATTATTCCTTTACTAAAGAGAAAGCTGTTTAGCTGTGACACTCTGACCTTCACTTTCACACATGCACTGCATTTACATTTTAGTTGTGGCAGATGCTCCTTACAAAGGAATTCATACTATTCGATGTGCACAAGAAAGCAGATACAGAAGCAGCCTAATAAAAGACAGGAATGGAGGTAAACAGAGATGTGAAAGAAATAAGAGCAACAGCGGAGTGAAATGAGATAGCAGGATGCAGCTCAGGTTGAAAATATTTCTGATATACATAGTTATAATTAATCATTGCTTACTCTAATGACAATTCATAACAATTTCTGTGTTTCAGCCCTGGTCTACAAAATATAATTGAAACAATAAAAATGTCCTGTGTTTATCTGTTCTTCAAACAGATTCAGAAAAGGTTTTTGTCTGTTCTTCGCTCAGCTAATGTGAATGCATGGAAGGTTTTTAAAAAAAATTAAAGTGGTAAAAGGGAAGAAAATTTTCCTTTAAGGTTGTTTTTACAAGTTAGCATAAAATTATTACAACTTTAATAGAAAGACAACATTTGCTTTTATTAGCTTTTGAGGCAAAAAAAAGCTGTTTGTTAAATGTATTAAGTAACTTATTTTTTGTAAAAAGAAAAGCAAAATTTCCTTTCAGAGATTTGATGTATAGCAGAATTGAAAATCGGGACTAAAGTAAAGCAGAAGCAGATTATGTGTGAATTTAAAAATAGTGTGCAAGTACATACAGTAAATAATCAAGTGTTTGGTGACATATAACCAATAAAAAAGGATTTAAGCTCCTTTACATTCACGTCTACAGCTTCCTTTAGCTCACAAAAATACAAATAAATAAGTAAATAAATCAAATAAATTATTTTAAAATCTTTAAAATAATCTTGAAAAGTCGGGCTGTTTCTGTGTGCTAATCTGCATGACTAGATGATGACTGACCTCACTCCACACTAACATGGTTCCAAAAATGACTTGAAGGCCGTCGAAAAAGTTGTCCCCGATGATGATGACTGTTGCACCCCCTGTGGTCCAGCCTTCACTGGGGCTGATGGCTTTGATGCTGGGGGTTGCTGGAAAAAAAAATTAGACATAATAGATTAGGTACTAACTAGCCTAATGACAGCACAGAAAGGTCCTTGCCATTGACACCATACACTGTCCTTTCTTCTTGCCATCTCTGTCTTACACACACACAGACACGCATAGATCACCTCTTGCCTCACTCCCAGGGGTCAGGGGCTGATGTGGAATACTAATCAGAGTGATTATACGCACCCCGTTTTTAAACATCGCCCATGCCCTGTGTGTGAGGGCAGCAGCGGTGCGGCTTGTTTTATGACACGTGGCAAAGCGTGCAGGCGTGTAAATGTCAGGTGTGCTCAGTGTCTGATCAAAGGGCATGCGACCGGGGAACAGAGCAGAGCCAACAGTAGCTCTGCCCTCTGAATATGCTGCCTTCATTAACTGAACGCTTAGCTTTTGCTCAGTTTCACATATTTGTGAGGTATTTGCAGCTACCAGATAAGGAGCCCGTGCACACACTAGCTCATTCAGCATCCTGTTAGGAATATTTGTAAAGTGATTTTTTTTTTATCCTGTCAGTGTTTTTCTTGAAGCATATTCTTTCCATCAAAGTACAAAGTACATGGAGTTAACAACAATATACCACAATTACAATAACTGGTCCTCGATGCACTTTTAGACCTTATCTGTTAATGTTATGGACTTGGAGATTACTGGATGTGATTGAAGAAAAGAACAGCACTGAGAAAATACATGTTTATACAAGCTAAATCGCCTCTCCTTAACAGATATGCAGCTTCACAGACATGCTGTAATTCTGGAAAGCAGCATAATCCACTTTAGACTAGGCTGACTCTCCCTGCAGCCTTGCCATTGCTCTTTGCCTGACTCCCTGTTCTGTTGATCCTCCCCAACAAGCTGGAATGATATTTAACCCCCTGATACGCCTGCAGAGATCAGCGTTCACCGAGTAGCAATCTGTGGCCGTAATCATGGCCCTAAGATGCCTTCCTTTCACAGCCGCTGATATTATGTGCACTCAATTTTCATGTGTGTGTATATATGTGTGTGTGTGTGGATTAACCAGATGGTGGAACGTGAATCCATGTGATAGGATTATACTTTGGGGTGTTCCTCCGTGCCATCTGTTCAACTCTACGCACAGCTCCTCTATTACTGCTTAAAACGGGCCCACAAAGTTGCATATTTTACAACAAATGCAGGAAAAGAGAAAAAAATAAACTTTTGTCTTTTTATCTCTTCTTTATGACAAATTTCTACCCTTTCTGATCTTACCAACAACTCTCCTTGTCCCCATCTGTTTTGTTTAACTATTCTTGTTCTTTTTAACTCACGCCACCAGAAAAATGGAGGATCAGAAATGAGGAAATTGCCAAACAAATCTTTGACACAGGGACCATCTTTGTAAAGTATGTACTTTACTTTTTGTGTAAGATCCAAATCTTGCTGATGAGCACAATATGTTTCATCTTTGTAAACTTTTCTAATCATCTGTGAGACCAGTTGCAAGGACAAGTGGTCCATTTTGTCCCTGGAGAACAGTCATTAGCAAGACTTAAACATAACATTCAATCTTAATGCAATCTACTATAGGCCATCATGTAAATCCCTTCTTAGGTTTTTTTTTATCATTATCATCCCTGAGGTTGACTTTCCTCAAAGAAAAAAAATATGTTTCTCTTATTCAATGTCTGGGAAATCGAAATTAGAAAATAACTGGATTAGGGACTTGGGAATCAGTGCAGGCTCCTAAATCATGTGCACATGTCATTATGAAGTATTAAAGGTTTGGGTTTGACGGTGTGGGGGTGTGTATGCGTGCGTATAGGCTTTTTAGTGCGTGTCTGGGTGTGTTTGAAAACCTGAGGGATGGGGAGTGATGGAGAGCTAGAGGATAAAAGCA
This sequence comes from Kiunga ballochi, assembly GCA_037177335.1. Taxonomy (NCBI): domain Eukaryota; kingdom Metazoa; phylum Chordata; class Actinopteri; order Atheriniformes; family Pseudomugilidae; genus Kiunga; species Kiunga ballochi. Next base: position 22,640,446 of record JBAMIG010000007.1, read on the forward strand.
GGTCTCCGAGGAAATAAAGCCAGTGTTGGCTTTAAGCAGAACAGACCTCATAAGACACATAGTGCTTATGTGAGGCACAGTAGAAGGCCCAGAGGCACAGACCTGAGGGGAGCATGCCACAGGGGAGAGACAGGAGACTCACTAGCTACCTCTCATTCTTTAGCTTGACTTAAAACCCCTACAAGAGAAGAGAATGAGAATCTAGGTGGAAACAAGAGACAGAAGAATAAAAAAGGCGTGCTTGAGAGGAATACAGTGGGGACAGAAAGAGGGGTTGAGAGAGGGACCAGACGGGCGGTGAGAGGGAGAGGAAGGTGGCAGGAGAAAAAGAAGGTGATACCATGTTCCAAGTAGGAGGGCGTCCCTTCCGACGGGTCCAATCTTCGAGCTCGTCGCCCATGTTTGGAGTTGTTGTGGACAAACATGTTGTCGGACACAGCAAGGACATGTCCCTCCACGCTTACTGTAGTCGACACTACCACCTGAGAAAAGAGCAGAGGTCAAAACCAGGATAATGTGTAACATGTTGTGATGTATTTGTTGTTGTATGTATCATAAACAGGGATAAATCTATATCCATATATCCACATCCATCCAAATCAGGGTCAGGGGTGACTGGAGTCTGTCCCAGCATCATCAGGTAAGAGACAGGGTACACCCTGGACAGGTTGCCAGTCCATTACAGAGAGACAAACAACCAGACACACACACACACATTGACTCCTAAGGACAATTTCAAATGGCCGATCAACCTAACATGTCTTTAGACGATGGGAGGAAGCCCGCGTACCTGGAGAGAACCCATGCTACCGTCTGAGCCGAGACTCAGACCAGCAACATTCATGCTGTGAGGCTGCAGCGCTTACCACTGTGCCATTGTACAGTCTCAGTCTGCCATTAGTTTAATATATTTATTGTGATGCAAATGCAATTTCTACAAATGAAAGACAGTGTTTTGGTCTTTTATTAAAGTAAGTGATTGAACGTTTATCATACATCCATACACACCCAGCAGTTATAGATCACTCTGGTTTTAGCTCCTCTTTAGTCTCTAAGAATTATGTTTGGTTTAATTTTTTACAAAAAAATATTGACAAGTTGCTAACTTTGTATGCTCACAGCTTTCATTCTGTAATCAGCAGCTGGTTTAACCTGAAAACAACCAAAACCACAAAACAGACTTCCACAAAATATAAGCTGAAGGCCCTGAGGGTTTGGGCATCGTTCAAACATCCACATGTTACAGTGATTTACTGCCCCTTGGGGGCATTACAAGATATATGTACAAGCTGAGCTGTGGGCTGATCTTCTATGTGTTGATACTTTAACTCATATTTAAACTTTTACCCAATCAGCATCTAACCAACATAAAGTCATATATTGGGGATGTTGAGAAATATTTGCAAATTAGAAGAAATAATTGTGAAGGCATAGAGGACCAATCAAAGAATTTAGCCTGCAAATTTAAAAGGCTTTGTGTTATTATGGTAAAGAGATAATTTGTGCAAGAACCAATTATTCTTTTGCTTTGTTTAGAACTTGCATTGAAATATTGTGTAATTATTTTAGTAAAAAAAAAAAACATTATTTCTTCAGTAAGTACAAACTGTGCTGATCTTTCTGTGGAACAGCACCTTGTGAAGGCCCTGCTTGATTCTTATTTTTGTGGTCCCTTGTACTAAATGACTGTAAGACTTTTTAAAGATCTAAACTGTGCAGTTTTTTTCTCTGTATACTCAGACTGAAGCCATTACATACTGTATGCATTTGGACATTTATGTGTCACCTGAAAACGCCTCATGTCTCGAGGGTTCCCTGCATTCTTCAGGCAGTTCTGGTTGCACTTCAAGAAGAACTTGAGGAAGAACCTAAACATGAAAAAACACAGAGCACAGAAACAGACAGATCATCAGATGAGTGGTTGAAGAACATCTGTGAGTGGTTCAAAGTTTGACGTGAAGCACAGAAGATAAAACAAATCAAACTGCAGTGGCCGAAAAGCCTGGTACTCCACCCAGTCTCCATCCATCACCTGTTTATGACAAAGCAAGTTTTCTATGCAAAAACAGCCCTAAGACAGAGAGTTAGGTGCTACCTTGTATATCCATCTCCAAGCTGCTGTCACAGCTTGCCATAAACACACCGGGGCAGATGTAGTGCCCCCCACCCAAACCCCCATTATCCAGCTGCACAGCCGTGTGACAGAGGTTGTGCTGTAGCTACTCTGCCGCATAGTGTTGCCATTCCTGCCTCTCTCAATCTCAGTGTGAGAGACCACATCAACAGCACCTGCCATGCATTATTAATAGGCTGAGATGGCAAGTATGGCTACCCACATCAATACTTAATGAGGGAGGGAGAGAGGGAGGAGGAGTAAAAGAGAGAGTTGGGGTTGGTGGGGTTTGAGGTGGGTGGGGGGAGGGGGGGCTGGACTGAAAAGCAAAAAAGGGGATGGCTGACAATTTATTCCCTCGGCCCACCTGAAGGCTTGAGGTGGCCTGACAACTTCTTCTGTAAGTGAAACTGCAGCATTGTACCACACTTCACTTTGCCATCTGCACTGTCTGTCTCTGGAACAACAACAATAACAAAAAAAGAAATCAAACGAACCGCAAAAATAAACAGTGCCGTGTACAAATAAACAGGAACCCTCCAAAAGGGGGGATATAAAACTACAACATTTTCCTGCCCCCACACCACCCCTCCTCCTGCCTTTGAGGTAGCTCAAAGAAGTGCTGACAGCTGAAACTGCTTACAATACAGATCTCCACCAGCCAGAGAGAGAATCACTCCTTTGCTCAGCTTTTCTTTCATATGTCTTATTTTCTCCCCACTGTTCATTTGTTATGGCTACGATTCTGCACTGGGCAGCGCGTTTTGGAGCCAACTGTCTTAGATATAACCACGCGCGAGCATTACACACACACAGACACAGAGACATGTCAAGAAGAACACAGTAAGCAGTAGTGCGCCTTGGACAATTGTTTCATCTAAAAAATAAATAAATAAATAAAAAGAAGGCTAAGAAGATAAATGGACAAAGCAGAGTTCTGTCTCATTTCAAGGGCCAGCCTACTGCTGTGTACATTACAAGCATCTGATGTAACACAAGAACTCGTGGATTTATCCCCAACAGCTTTTAAATGCATGACAGCTGGTTAGTGGTGGATGCTCCTCTTCAAATGATGAAGAAAAAGCCTCTTATGACTCAATAACAAACTGTCTTTTTCTCTTTTTTCTTTTCCTTTGGCTTTGTTTGCGCTCTGATTTATGATCTTGTTTGGAACAAGAGGGCAAATCTGGATGAAAAAGGGGGAGAAGGAGACAGAAAGTGAGGGGGGAAACTGATAGACAGAAGGATGAGGGGGATGATATGTGAAATCTGAAAGGGGATACAGACCACCCTCTTGTATATTTTAGAAGCTGTAGGCCAATATCTCAATTATTCATGAAGCAGAGAGATGGAGTTTTTTTTTCCGATAGCTGTTAGACCCCACAGACTGAGGGTCTCCCAACTTTCTTATCTCTTCGAGGTCAGGGAGCATCCTCACAGACAGCTGCAGACTACATCCACTTGTCCAACATATTCCACCTTCCTCTCTGCACCTCCTGTTTAATTCATTGATTCCATTCTTTTGCCAACAGTTCTCCTCCTTTACTGATGGATGGATGATGGATAAGTGAAAGGAGAAAAGTTCAGGTCGTTTGGGTCAGAAATGTCCAAATCAGAGGGTTAAATATTAGAGTTTGGAGAATGAAGTGGTAAAAAAGTAACTTCTGAGACAGTAAAAAAGCCAGCATGCTTCATTACTGGGCTAAAAGTAAGCATGTCTGCTGGATTTCCTTCAAGCAATGATCATCTGATTCATTATTTACATGGCTTAAGGTGTCTGAGTCAGCATGAAAACATTACAAAACTGTGACAAGTTGATTCCTCTGTGTGTCGTCATCTGAGCCAAAAGGCTGGCATTACCACGACATGCATTTACATGGATCAACAGCGTTAGTCTGTTGGAGAGGCAGTAGGATAAAGAGCGATGTGTGTTGATATGTAATAGCAGAGAGATTACTGCACAGATTTATGATTAATCTGATTGACAGCTGAACGTTAAATATGGGCAGATAGTTGAAAATAGCCTATAATTCTACAATTTCTTCTGTTTTGAGCTTGCTTTTTTGACAAACACTAGCTTCACATCAAGAAACCTTTGCACCATATATGTCTCCAGCAGGTCTCTGAAATAATGTGAACAGGTTCTGCTGTTAAAAAAAATGAACAAATCGCTTCACAAATAGATTCAAGAAGTGAGAGTTCATTTTATCATGGTAGGTAAAATATAATTAAAAATCTACCTTTTTTTACTTCATTTTATAGTGAAGAAAGTGGCTTTTTAAATAATTGCTGCTCAGTCCTTTTGAACCTTCTGGGTAAAATTAGAAAGCCCCTAAATGTTTTCTTCAAAACCAAAATGTTCAAATAAAAGACAAATAAATGCAAAGCAATCATAGCGTGACTTCTTTTTCTAAGTTTGCAGCACTGGACAGATGCAAACTTCAAATTCATCTGAAACCTCTCAGTTCATTTTCTTACTCAGAAGGTGTGATCAGCATACCCAGACCAAGACACTTCGACGCGCAGCTGAACAGAAATATGACTCATCAAACTCTTAACCTGCCTTTGAGTTTAATATAATTATTAACTGAATAAATAAATAAACTGTCAAAACATAAAATAAATTATTACATTGAACATTTATAGAAGCATCAGTGTTTATTCTTTTAAATCAGTATCTCCTCTGGAAGACAACTTTCTTCTGTTGATCTGGAGACTTGACTGTTTCCCTGTTTCAATTATTGCCTCCTTGTTTGTGTTTGAAACTCTCACTGATTTGGAGCTCTTATAACCATGCAAGCTCCACAGCTACAAATATTACTTGTGCAAATTGCTGCTCCAGCTGGATTAAATGAAATAAAACCATTTTGCTCTCACGTAATTACCCCTAAATCTAGAAATGGCTGTGGAAGTGAATTTGTGTAAATAACTGCTTGGCCTCTCAACGCCTCCTGGCATAAATTTGTTACAGCAAAAAAAAAAAAAAAAAAAAAAAGAAAAAAAAAACCCCAAAAACCCTCCAAACGACAAAACACATGCTGCTAGTGGCCATGGTAATTTAATGATCTCACACTTTCATCATATCATAACGGGCATTATTTGTCACTTTGGAGCAATTAAATACAAAATCACCCCCTGCCCATAAAAAAAAAACCAAAACAAGAAAAGCAATTATAACCCAACTTTTAAGTAATCCCCGTAGCATCTAAATATGATTACTGCAGTGATAAAGATTGTCTAAGCGATTAGCTAACAGCAAGGAAGCCTCCGAGGGACAATTCTGTTATATTTTCTAATAATTTTCTTGCATTAGCCATAAATGAGGTAAAGACTTGTTTTCCTGTCAAAATTCACATGGATAACTTTAGAGCTGTGGTTTACTCTCTCTTAGCAGTTTTAGTGTCCTTCTTTTGTTTTTGTTAGTCTCTTTGTATAATCTATTTCTTATTACTCCTCGTCTCTCTGTTTTTTCTGTTTTGTTCTGACACCAATTTGCTGATAAAAAAAGAAAAAGAAAGAAAAACAACGCTTGATGTTGTTCCTCAGCCCTCTTCCCTCCCTTCATCCATTTCAGCTGTACAGATCATCTCCACAAGAAATGCACTGTTTGGCTCCTAATATGCTTCATGAGGTGTGTAATTCACTGTGCTCCGGAGGGGAGCCATTTGTCTCAGGGGTTAACTAAGTGACACAACAGCACTTCCCCATGCCTGTTAGCACCGTGGGACATGTTGAACTAATCTAGGCAGGTAAAAGGATGGAAGATCCTGCACTTTGGCAATTAAGCTTTAAGATTTGTTCAGGAAATCGATCCTAATGAAGTCACATGCAAGCAAAGATTAAGTGTGAATACTTGTGAGCAAATACAATGCTGCTGCTGAAGAAGGGAATAACAAATAGACGTCAAAACTGAAGTTGAAGTCAGGCGCTCTCACTGAATCAAGAGTCTTCCTCGTCAGTTGCTTTGTGTGTTTCTTTCCCTCCCCTCGTGTTTCATTTCTCATTTTCTTTCCTTCCTGTGCTACTCTTTCTTTTGCTCTTTCCGCCATGCATCACTGACACTTCAACCAAGAGCCTGACTGGCTTGTTTTTGTGGTGACCTGTCTCCCTGCCTGCAGTATATGTTTAAGCATGGAGGCACACACTTTTGCACAAGCACACAAACACACACACACACACACACACTAATTTAGGGAGATTTATGAGTGGGGCCTTACACCAGGAGCCATGCAGGCTGACCCCAAGGGTGTAGGGGGGCACGTGGTGGGGGAGGGGGGCTGGCTCCACAGGGGTGGGGGGACATTAATAATCTAGAACCAGGTCTGTCTCTGGGTCTGGCCATGAACACCAGGCTGTAACAGGCTGCAGTGGCCCAGTTCAGATGGACATCCAGCTTTACAAATGACTGGTAGAGATAGAAATATATATATATATATGTGTGTGTGTGTGTGTGTGTGTAAAGAAATTGAACTAACATGAAGTAACTTAACTTCATTCCTTTGGAGTGCTCCTCCTCAGAGTGTGGTGGGTACCTCTATATTGCCTTCATGTCTATCTTAAGTGTCATGATTTATTCAAATAGAACATCTCACTGTGCTGAAAAATTCATTTCCAGCTCACTCCGTGCATCGTCCCATCCTCCTCTTTATCTCCTTGATGTGTGTGCATGTCATGTCAGCTGAATTTGCCCCGTCGTTAAATATTTCTCAGAACAAATGGACCCTGGAGGAGGGAGACGGTGGGACGCGGGGAATCCATGCTGTGCCTTCGCCGCTTTGGGAGCAGTTCCACTTGGTTCCACTCTCTTTCCCTGGAGCTGAAGCTTTGGTCCCAGCTTGGGGACAGAAGTCCCAGAGACACTTAACCAATTGTGTTTCATCCATTTCATCCAAAAAGGATCATTCAAAATTCAACTGAGAAATCTTCCAGGAAGCATTGAAAGACAGGCGATAAGGTCTCACCATCTTGCGAGGAGCAGTGGAGAAAAGAAGCGCTCAGTTCAACAACTTGTCATCTGATCATAGTGCTACCTGTGGGATGACTTTAAACCACAGCAACAAGGGAAAAAGGCAACCAAGTGAACAACTGTGCATGTGTGTGCGTATGTGTTCGTGCATCAAAGCCATGATGAATAAGAGGCTGTCTGAGTGATGGACAATCTTAGCAGGCGGTGCTGATTGAAACACTTCCTCTGCCGGGCCAGGCCTATTAATCTGATGGAGACAGAGACAAAGAGAGAGAGAGGGAGAGAGGCTCCAGGCCCCCAGAACACAGGAATAATGAAGGGTTCTGGTTCTCCTCACCTCAGTGTTGTCCTGCCATGCAGGGACGCTGTGCTACTCTGCCCAGCCCCAAACCTTGCCCTCTTGGGACTGACCAGTGAATAATGGCCCTGTCACCAGCCAGGGTAGACACCGCTGCACAGCCGAAGGGTGTGTGTGACCGTGTGAGTGTGTGTGTCCAGCTGTGTACCTCTTCACACAGTCCTTTACCCTAACTGTTCTCCTTTCTGCCTTAGTTGAAGACTGATGCATTCATATTGAATAGTGTTGATTTAAGCACACGTAAAACTTAATGCATAATGCATCGGCTATATATAGCTTGATAAAGAGCACTGTGTCAACCTGGGACCAGCACCATACATTGTGTGGATGAATGTGCCGCTTGCAAAAGTTCTTTCTTTTTGTTCCATTTAAGCACCATATTAAATCATAAGTGTGACTGTGAGTGTACACAGGCTCAAGGTTATGTTTCTAAATGCAGGAGGATCAGAAATCAAAAACTTAATTAGTGTGCCATGTTTGTTCTTGGGTGAAAAGTTGCTCCCTATGATAGGTCTTGAGGGAGGAATATAGAAGCGGAAAGTGAAAAAGACCCAGAAAAAATAGTAGACAGAAAGAGTGAGTGTAGCAGAAGGAGACTGATTCTGAGCTGAGACGAAAGGCTTCCCGTGGTGCATGTGTGCTGTTATCTGTGTGTGTGTGCGCAAGTGTACATACATGTGCACATGTGTGTTTTGGCCTTTGCGTCTCTCTGTGTTTATCAAACATATTACAGCTCCTTCTAGATTCCTCACCTGCAAACCCCCAGCCTGCTACATATGGCCCACCAATCACAAAATAAGGAATCATGCATACATTAGCATAGCTAATAGCCTACCCTCTCCATTTAATATGCAAATTTCCCGAAACATTACTGAATGCCTTCTGTTCTAAATGAATAAATTTGAATCGCAATTAGAATAATCCTTTATAATTAATGAAAACTGTCAATTTTGGTTCATAAGTAATTTGATTAAAGTGGTGATGGGACACTTATGAAGTTCATTGAGGTGCGAGGAGTGTGAGCGCTGATTTTCACACACATGCGTGCAAACACACACGAGCTATGAAACAACCAAAAGAGGGGCTGCATTATTGACGCAGACAATTAATAAACCTATTGAATGTGGCTGTCACATGAGCCAGACCTTCTTATTTTACTCAAGTACAACTTTCTTTCCTTAACTACTGTGGCGAAACGACAGATCAATCACGCCTTTCTGCAGCCTGACAGACAGGGAAAAGTGAGGAAGTGATTGAAGAGGTTTCTCGGCCTCGTGGTGCTGTGTCAGTGGCCTGTCTGTCCGGCGGGAGACACTGATGGACTGTCGAAACAGAGAGAGAACAGCAGGCGCACATGCCAAGTCATTACAAGGGTCTGAAATTCTGTTGTTTCTCACAGAAGGATGAGGCATTGATGGTGTTTGTTGAGCTCTACCAGTATATAATATCATGTTAAGAGGAGCAGCAAGAGGGCGGTGTGTGTCTAACCTCATATCAATGCCCCCCTTTTTTTGGTTTTTACTCATGCTGTGCTCTGCTCCTGCAGAAGCTTATGAGGGTGTGACTTGAATTAGGGTCACTTTATTTTTACAGTGTGAAGAGCATATGTATCAGTTGCACCTGTGTTGTATGTATATTACTTTTGTAGCTCCAGTGTGTGCAGTGACTGCATTTTGCATGCCTTTAACCTGACAATAATGGTCCAGATTGTGTAGATCCATGCAGACTAATTATCCAAATCACTGAGAAAATAGTTGCCTGCTAATTAATGAGTATTATGGCATTTCAGAAGTCACTGCTCTAATTGGGGGAAACTGAGTCTCAAATTTCCATACCACAGTAATACTGGCTTTATACACCCAACTGTTGGTCTTCCTACCAACTTGGCATGTTTTGTTTTAAATTAATTTGTAATAATAGACAAAATAATTAGCTCCTCGGTTTACAAGCGTGTACACCATGTTTATACAGTGTCATCTTTCTACATTTAACTGCACCATCAGTCCCGCCATAACCTCAAGGATACACAATGCAACATTTTTACCATTTGACCCATTACTTTTCACATTAAACTGAAAAAAATGTTTTATATTGCTCTGAAAGGAACAAAACCATTATGCAAGTGAATTGGTGAGTAATGTGACCTATCTGAATAATTCTTTTCTTATTTTCTATGTGTGCAGGTCTCCAGCCCGCCCTGTGATACACATGCATACATGCATATCCCCTACAGACTTCTCTTAACCCTATCAGACACTGAGACAATCAAGACAGATTTGCATTCAAATGCCACATGCTCGGTATCAAATATCAAATCAAGCTCGAGTCGCTGAGACGGACAGACAATCGCCTCCTCTCTGCTGCTTCCATCTCTCATCCAGCACCTCCTCCTCCTTTCTCCCCTCTCAGGGTCCAAGGGACTCCTATTTTCCCCCGGACAATCTCTGTGGAGGACTGACAAGCTATGACTGAGGCTTGATTGACAGCCTGTTGACGCTTTTTTTACGCATACACAATCACATGCACAAACAAAATCACTCTACATTTTCCATTGGCCACCTCCCCCTGTTGGTGTTCTGGTCTGGATGTCTGTGATAGCCCCTGGGCTAGTGCCCTGCAGCCTGCACCCTTCTATACATACAAATCACAGCATGTCAGCCTCATGAATGGACCCATTTTGACTTTGTCTTTGTAAAGTCAGGCCCCCTTTGAAATGGGCCATATCTGCATCCTGCCCTTCTGTACTTTCTCCCTCATTCTCATATGCACACTGGCATCTGAAACTCTGCAAGCAGTTGTAGATGCTCACACATAGAAACACACACACATACAGGAAAATGGCATATTTAAATGTAGTGCTAATGGGCAGCACCTCATAGGAGAAGGGTATAAATACATCAACAACAACACAATCCCATTGACAATCCACACACATCATAACTGCCAGGACCGGGGGCCTAATCTCACACACTCAGTTAGTACACCTGGTTAATGTTAAGAGGGCAGTTATAGGCAATTACATTCCCATATAATGCATAAACCTCCACCCTGCCAGAGCAAGGAAAGTAATTGAAAACAGGCATGGATCACACTGGGGTCCAGGCAAAAAGTCAGCTTCCCACACTTGACTTATATGTGCTGTCTTCCCATGCCATATTCTAAAGTCCTGAGGGCACATTTAAGAGGGGAAATGGGTGGGGTTGCCATTTAGATATAAGGCAGCAAAAGAGCAGAGGAGGCTTTAGCATCTTATAAGGTGGGAGAGTAGAGGAACAAAAGGAGTTGGACGGGGAAGACGGTAAGGGCTTTGTCTCCTAGGTGAGGTCTGGGGGAGGAAGCATTTAGGGTCACAGTGAGAGGGTGGTGGATGGTTGGTGGTGGTGGTGGTGATGTTCCATTTGGGAACGGGTGGAGGGAGTCGAGGGGGGACAGTGGTTGTTAGTGGGAGTTTGAGACTGACAGGTGACATTACCCTGCGTCATGGCTGGAGGGACAGAGGGACAGAGGGCGCGATGGTTATCCAAGCAGAGAAATGTCACTGTCCAGACACCACTGTGACACACACACACACCAAAACAAGCGCTGCACAGGCTCACACACACTCACAAGCACACACAAAGATCCAGGACAAAGGAGTCTGGAGTCTTTGAGAATGAATAAGGCTGGCTACAGTGGGCAGAGATGGAAAGATTACATCCTCTCCATTTAAAAAAAGAGATTCAGAAAAAAAAGAGACAAAGCAGGAGAAAAGATTTAGAATCACTACACTATTACAAGTCAACAACTTTGCATTTTTTCATAATACCTGCTTCCTACACATGAGCTCCCTTTTGTTAAGTTGGGTCTTTCTCTTCTTGTTTTCCATAGCTTTATTCTCCATTAAAGCCTTCCTTCATTTTTGGCAAACCTTATAAAATGCCCATTTTGCTGCTCATTCGACCCCATTGATTTACTGTTTGGTTAAATATTCACGACTGTGGATGCAATTAACATGCTGTTAATGAATAATTGATCGCATCTTAAGCGTCCATAAAACTCATGCATATTAATTATTGAAACAGGAAATATGAAAAAAAAATCCTTGTTTTGCCTCAATCACCCTCTTTCATTTTTTGTTCTTTTATAAAGTCAGAAAGGCATATTGCAAGTATTTGTGGTAGAAAAGTGCAGCTTGTGTATGTGTTTTGTTTGTGTGATTGTGTGTGTTTGTGTGTGTGT
>JBAMIG010000007.1:22675660-22685687 GCA_037177335.1 Kiunga ballochi
ACCTGATGCTGCTGGCCCATGTTTTCCAGAATGAGATGGACTGCCTTATGAACTGTTATTAATTAATAAAGATTGTTTCGTATACCACTCCCTTGCCTGACGCTTTTATCCCTGTAAGAGGTTCACCAGACAGAATAAATATTACAATACTAACAACTAGATGACACACTGCCCTATAGCTGCTTCAGCGATACTTGCTGAAGTAGCCATGATTACAGGGAACATTTCACTGAAAAAAAAAACAAAATTCATTGTAGTTCTTCAAACTACTGAGACAATGATAAGAATTTTCTTTATTGGAACAGGACATGTAATTACAAACACTTTAATAAACTGGACTTGTTTTATCTAAAAAAAAAAGCACATTTAATCAGCACAACACAGCAGCCTGACCATCATCTGGTTTAATGCTAAAATGTTCAAATAAACAAATACCTGTTACAATAACAATTAACCTTTTCCATGAAGACAAGATCGAAAAGGTTATAACCCCAAAGCTTAAAACCAAATGAAAAATGTTACAAAAATAACATTCTAAATGGAAAACAATTCTATCTTGGTGTGAGAGTTTTCTTCAGTCAGTGCACCCATCCATAGTGCACCCAACCATAGGACATGAGGGTTAACAGGTTTCAAAAGTATGACTTCAATCCACCAGAGATATAATGTAAGAAATGGAATTTCAGACACACACACACACACACAGAGGGGTAGGCAAAGAAAACAAACCTTGAAGTCCATAAATAGATGCTGGATTCACAACTGAATGAAGAGCTGTTGATCATCTGCAAAGAATTCCTTTTGAATTTTCAGAAAGCAAGTATTTTCAGCTCATTATTTTTCTAGTAGCCTAGTACTTCATGTTTTCTATCAGTACTTCTATTTCTATTGGTACCTAATGTTCCAAATTTTGGTTTGAGTGGTTTTAAAGCATATAGGCTATATGATATGGCACAACATTATCACACAATTCTGTGCAGGGGATCAACATGACCTATAGAAAAAGTGCAGGGGACATAGCAGGTGAAACCAGGAAGCAATGAGCGAAACCCAGGTGGAGAATGCGACTAACAATCACAGGCCTGGCAGGGAAGAAATGGAAACCACGGACAGGAAAGTATTAACCCACAAGACTGTTTTACACAGTGCTCTCCACCACCATGAAGAAAACTACGTAAAGAGAGATACAGAGGAATTATGATTCACCTAACTCACAGACTTTCTGAGTGAAAGATGCCTCAACTTTTTTCTCACCTTCGATACTTAAAGATTCTGTTTTACAGAATATCTCTGCTAACTTGATCAATGGGCAATTTAGAATCACCAATCAGCCTAACCCCAAGGTGCATGTCTTTGGACTGTGGGAGGAAGCCAGAGTACCTGGAGAGAACCCACGGTAACACGGGGAGAACATGCACAGAAAGGTTCCCGGCTGGAGTCCTGCCCACACCAAGGCTCGAACCGGCGACCTCCTTGCTGTGAGGCCACTGTGCTAACCAAGACACCACATAAATACACATTAAAACCGATTTAGGCCTTTAAATGCCAATTTAAATATTAAATATACATTATTGTTAAAAAAAAACAGTTTCCATAAAATGTCTGTGTTGGTGCAGAGGTTTACATTTCTTTAATTTAAATGTTTGTTACTGTTAACCAGTAACAACAACACATTTTATTATTTTTGTTGATAAAATAAAATAAATATTGTGATAAATAGGTTAACTAAAATTGAAACATTAAGTGAAAAATAAAGTGATATCATGTGATCCTATTTGCATTTAAATCTGCCTTTATTTGCTGTATTTTTAAACTAAATTGATAGAACAAAGAAAAAAAGAAGCAAAACCAAAAAAACAAGCTAATAATCAGACAAAAAACGTTGTTGCAAAGTTTAGAAGATGATGCTTTTAATTTGATCCCAGTTTCCTGTTGGCTAATGAGAAAAAAATAAAACAAAATAGGACTTTAAATGTTCCTCAATAGAAAAAACTTTTTTTGACATAACTCATCCAAAATGTCCAAAAGTTGAAGGATAAACATCCCGAAAGATGGAAAAAAGTTCTTGTTTGGAAAAAAGCCACAATTAGAATGTTTAACATTTTTTATTGTCATGTGAAAAAAATAGAACAAAGGAAAATGTTTTGACGATTGCCTGAAAACAAAAAGCTGGGAATATCACAAAGAACAATAGAAAAATTAACTTAATTACAATCTCCAGCCTATATTTACATTCCAAGAAGATACTGTCTGTAACTAAATGCCAATTTCAATAAGTTGCAGCTTTAGAAACCAGTCTTCAACTTTGATACACAGACAGAATAGAAGGAACAGTGTGGTTCCATTTACCATAAAACCTTACTCTTTATAACATGTATGCCACTAAATCATCAAAGGTCAGTAGCGGCTGGTTTAGTCTTTTTCCCCCATCTGGCTTCGAAAGTGCTTATATCACTAAACCTCTTCTGCTTTTTATAACAAGAAGTGAAGTGAGAGCTCACCACAACCTCCTGACCAAAGACTCATCAATAATGTATTACAACTCACTGTTGTAGGTGTGGGGTTGCCTGCTTGGGTTTTTCTTACATGTAATGTGGAAAGTTGATGATCAACATGTCTTTGTGCCCAAATTCATCAGCAATTAATTTGGAATTTTGACATGTAACCTTCATTAATAAACATTATAAACATTATATAAATATACATATATATATTTACAGTGATGATGAAATATAAAAAGTATTACAATATGATAACAGGTGTATTGCACATGTCTTTGGATAGTGGGAGAAAGCCAGAGTACCCGGAGACAACCCCATACATTCATGGGTAGAACATGTGTTGTGGGTTAGTATCCAATCGCACTTGGGTCTGCCGATCAATCAATCCACAACACATGCAAACTCCACACATGAAGGCCACTGTTTGGACCTTCCCTCAGTCAAGCCATCTGCACTATCATGCAATAAAAATGTAAAGTACATATATACAAGATAAATGTACAGAAGTTTAAAACAACCTCTGGACACTGTCCCTTTGCAATGCCAGTGGTATTTGGAATAAAAAACACTCATTAGGATCCTTCAGCAGAGAATTAGTTTCAAATTAGCATGTTCGAAAAAAGCTAGCATTAAAGTAGCCTACTAAAATCACACTTTAGGGAGTGCAGTCAGACAACAATGTGACTGTCAGTCCAGGAAAAATCAGATAAATAATGGCTGCAAACACATTTGTACAGGGCAGTACAGGTCTGTCAGTCAGCTTCCTTCTTATTGGGATGTTTGAGGAACAGCACATAAGCTCAGTTTTCATATTACTTTACTCATACACTCTTAGTCGTTTCTATTATGTTATGAAGCATGTGAGATACAATGTACTATTCATTGTAAAACTGAAGTTGATCTGCTGATGTATGTTCCCTTTAAAGTATATTAAATATAGATAAACAAAATCTCCAAAATTAAGATATCATGTGATTTAACATGAATTATTGCTGATTAGAGGAAAACACATGAAATAACATTCATTTAAATTTTTTTATCAGGTGCCCTATTATTCTTCCAGGAGTCTTCCCAATTATTCAGCAAAAACAAAATAAAACAAAAAATAATAAAAAAAATTTTTAATCAAAACATAGCCTACCAAGATTTAAAATAAACTATGTATTAATATCCGTCTCAGCCAGAATGTTACTGTATTTATGTGAAATCTATGAGCAGAAATAAAGCCACAGTGCCCAGTTACATTATATTTTATTTCATAGTAGCCAATTTGTGAAACCACAACACAAAGAAACAGAAACTCAGAATATAAGTTACCAGCTGCAGGTTACCATGGCAATGCGTCACAATGATGGTAAATAATTAACTCAGCTGCTTCCTGTGGGAAAACTAGTGATTTTAACGGTTTAAAAAATGTTAACATATTAACTATTTTGTATTAATGTTATAGTGGCATAACGTCCTTCAATGTGACCATGTGAAGTAATAAATAGACTTCATAGAAGTAACCGCACCTCCACATTGCTCATTAATGTTTGATTAATCTGTAAAACTATTGGACGTTTTTTTTTTTTTTTTGGTTCTGCCTGTTAGGCTGTTACACCTGAATGCGGGGCATGAAATCACCAGTTTGACCAGGAAGAATAGTCCACACACTACAATCTGTCCTATTTTAACTGGTCTGAGACTGGATTACTTGCCCTGTGGTTTTAGCACCAAGTGACCTGCTCACTTTAGTTTTATGTCCATAACAAAATTCTGAAAACTATGTTTGTCAAAAAACACATGCTCTAACATTCCCTATAACACTCTGCATTAACATGAAAATACATTTTAATTTGTCCTCAACAGTTTAGCATGAGAACAGCTTATACATCTCAGTAACATTGGCATAGAAAGCATAATAGCCACAGGGACGTTGCCAGCAGTTTTTACCTGGGCTTTAGCCCCAATACTTTCAGTCTAGCCCTGGTAACCAAAACAAATATGAATCACTGTATACAGATGCTGTTAGACCCGGTCAATGTGTAAAATATATCTGCCTGCTCCAACAGTAGCAAATATTTATTAAATTTATAATGAAATTAAAAATAGAATATTTATATCAAGGGATTATTATTATCCTCATACATTCTTACGATATAATTATAGAGAATCAGAAACAGAATAACTATTTTGTTTTTACAAGAGTTAAAAAATTTGCAGTTAATTACGAGTTAACTCAGAAAGATTTATGATTATTTTAATATACTGACAGCCCTAGAAATAAAAAATGAATAGAGATTATGTCACAATAAATAACTTTATGCGTTCATCTTGCTGTAATATCTCCCTGAGACCAGTTCCACAGATTACCTGCAGAGCACATCAATAAATAATAAGGTTCATTAAACTACTCAGTACCTGATTGGAACAACCACTGGGAACTTTTAAAGATAAAAATGCTGAAAAGTGTTCCCTGCATAGGATGCAGAATTATATTTACACTGGTGAATAACTGAATGATTATTAATATAGAGATAAATACATGCTGAGACACACACAAATGATTTCATTTTACATTTCCTGAATGTTTCCATTTACATCTAGAACAGCATGAAAAATGTCATACTGAGGATATTTATGAAGGACATTTGACAGAAAACAAGAAGACTGTTCACTTTGATTTAATTTGTTTAGGTTAAAAATGACATGTACAAAGTTATAAATAAGATGTAAAGGAAAAGACTGAAGTTTAACTTGTGCCAGATGTCCAGCGCTGAGATGTCCTCTCCTAATTATGACATATCTTACTTTTGTTTCCAATTTTTCTTTTTGTTGCTTCTGTTTCTCTTCAATCTGTAATCATATTTACATGGTGCATTTACATTTTAAAATTTATTTCTACCAAAATATTGAGCATCACAATGTAGGCCTTTCTGTAGAAACTCAACTAAATAAAGGACAGAAAACAGAAGCAATCACCCTACACAGCACAATGATCCTGTACAGAATAATAGCTGCTGGCTAGGTATTTATGCTGTGGTTGGAAGGATGGTCATGTGACAACAAGAGGGAAAAAAAACACAGTGGGTATTGCACATGCACTAAAGGGAAGTAAACACTGAACTTCTCCTTTGTTACACCACTTACCTGAAATGGCTCCACTCACTCCATTGGGAATTGCAGAGAGCATCTTTTGCTCTGACACACACTGCCTTAGCGTTGTGCTTCACTTTATACTGACAAAAGTCCGTCTAGAAAATAAGCACCGTATTATATCAGTATAAATATGTCTTTTTAACCTCTTAATGTAAAACTTAGCTGTTGTTTATAACATCTGAGATGTCTTGATCAGTTTCACTCCACTATCTTAGTTTGTGTAAACTTTAACTCACATCTGGAAATTTCTCTTACCTTTGCAGAATTTGACTCAGTGCATGGGTCATCACACTTTCTGCATCCACCCCTGAGTTGTGCAATCTGAAAGGTGAGGGGGAAGTAAGAGTGGGGCCTATTCCAGGACTTTGGGTAACTCCACTCTACTATTGTAGTGTTGACTTTACCGATTTTAACTTTGTCAGGTTTCACTTTTAAAGGGTGGAAAGCAAAACACAGGATGTGGTGAAAACAAACACAGGCACAGAAAATGATCACTTATATATAAGCAAATATGTCTCACCTATCTCTGACAAGAAAAAGAGTTTAAAGTAGCTTTCTAGTATAAAGTGATCAGTCCTAACATCGATGGTGATGTGGATCTGTTGAATCTCCTCTGCATAGGGGCAGTGCCACTCATCCCGGCAGGAAATCCCATGTCCACTGTCATCCACTGAACAGCTGAAGTTACTGTGAGTCGAGGAGCAAATCCAATTCTGGTTAGTGGCGTCCACAGAGCACTGAGTGTTATTGTCATCAGATGCACTAAAAGAGACGAGAAATAATTTTATTTAGATGAAAAAAATACTCTAACAGCTGAACTAATTTAATAGGATATCTGTTGAAAATATTTGTGCTCTTGAAGTGACCAAACATCCACTTTGTTTCTTTTCATATGGAGATTTTCATGGACCTCTCTATAACCTTGACTTTGCCATGAGACTGAGCAAAGCAGAAAACATTTCAGCAGTTAGAGAGCTTACCGTCGAGCTTTGATAAATGCCACTCTGCCAACACGGCTGCTGTCCCAGGTCCAAGAACAGTGGAAATCTCCATTATAATTCTGAGCTGAGCACTTTAAACAATCCCCTAATAAGACAAATTAGAGAACAAGAGAAAAAGGAGCCAAAGACTAGTTTGAAATATACACAGATTGAGCAGCTTTTCCACTAAGAATGATCATACCTTGCTCTGTTTTAACTAGAATCCTCCATCTCTTTGTCTCCACCTGCCGGATTAGGACCTCGGTGTAGTTAAGGAGCAATCCGTCCATGCTGTGGCATGTATAGTTGCCCCCTCCCAAGCTTTCAATCAGTTGCACCCTGTATAAGTTTCCTTTTTCCGGCCTCTCTATTCCATCTCTTTTCCAATAAATGTTTTGGCTCTGGTTGTCTCTTCTCAGAAGGTCAGGGAACTCGAGGCAGCTCAAGGGTTGTTGGCCCTGAGTGCCATCCACATCCACAACCAGGACTAAAATGAGACACATTTACACACTAGATTGGAAAAGAGCTTGTGCATGCTGAAACTGTAAATTATGATGAAATTGTGATGAAAATTAGACATACTGTTGGGCAGCAGTGTCCAGTTGTTTCTAGGATTTTGGGAAATGACTTGTACAAATGAGCAAATGATGATAAAATTAAACAAATGCATCTGGATGGCAAAGAGGGATAAAATTATATGACCTTTTTGTATGTTATTAGTACTCATTAACATCTTACTGAAGAAAATAAGTCAGCAGAAGCAGACTCTTAAATGAATATTATGATCTACTTTAATGTTATTATATAAACATCCAAACAAATGACTAAGATTATAAGATAACTGTGTAACATTTAATCAGAACAACAATTATTAATAACACATAGTTGCTACATTTTAACCTAAATGTATCAATCAATAATTCATCATTTATGAAGGAAAACAAGCTGGAGAATAAATCGGTAAAAAGTCTTACTTTGTTTGCAGGTCCTGAGTTTAATGAGACTCCTGTGATTCTGACTTATATACCTTTGACATTTCAAAGAAAATTCCCAGGAACTTTACTTTCCAGTGTGTTTAGACAAGAATAAAGTGTCCCTCTGTTACTTACTTCCACATATGTGCTTTACTAACGATGACTGTTGCTCCTCTCTTAACCTTTAAAATGCGGCACAATTAAATCTGAGATGGAGCATTTAAAGTCGTTGAGCTGTGCTTTGTGTTAGTTTTATTTTTGTTTTCAGTAGTTTGGTATAGATAATGTTATTAAGTACACATTTGTCTGGTCCCATATGAATTGTTGCCTCATACACCTGGGCTTTTCCTTTGCATGGAAACAGAAACTTGATGGTTTGATGCAGCAGATCAAAACTTGGAATCTTCCACAGGTGTGCCACAACCGTCACTGTTGCCACATCATTAAAAAACAAACAAACAAAAATGACCAAATCCCTAATGTACTTTCTCAGGATGAGCAAATCAAATCAAATCAAATTTTATTTCATTTAATTTCTTTCCTTTTATTTCAAACAGATGCAGCTCAAAGTGCTTTTAATTATGAATTTATTTTTAAATTATGAATATATTTAACCCTTTATAGCCTGAGCAATGAAAAATGGCAAGAAAAGCAAAACAGTTAAAATATTTAGAGGTCTTTATTTGACCCTTCCAGAAATGTAATAATAAAGTCTCATTTTGGGGGGATATTTATTATTTATTACCACATGATATGTCAGAACAATTTAATTACATAGTATACACTATTAGTAGCAAAGGGCACATATCAGAATATGTTCAAATATGTTCAGTAGGATTTTGAGTAAAGTTTTCAAACATCGAAGTTCAATAACACACACCTGATCATACTCTTACTTACCCCCACCCCCACACACAAACATACAGAGAGAGAGAGACACACACACACACACACTTCTGCACAAAGATAATCTTTAACTTTTAAATTCTGTCTCTTTAACTGAAACATCAATAGAAAACATGACTGCTGATGTAAACATCTGAGGAGAAACATCCAGCTTGATGTTGAGCAGAGTAAACAGCACCCTGGGGATTTCCATCCATACCAGGAGATGCCCCATCAAGGATCCAAAGACATCACCACGGAAACCGGCCAAAACAGAGCATGTAGGAGTCCACACCACAGCCAGTACTGCAGTACAGCCCAATTCAATCATTCGGAGCCGTATAATCTCAACGGTAATGACTAAACAGCATAACTCCCAATGTCAAGATTCCCATCAGGTAACACTGGAGTTAAAAAGTAAAAAAAAATAACGAAAAAACAAGCACTAAAATCAGTCCAAAAATATCAAGAATAAAAAATAAGCATGAAAGAATATAAACACATACATATAAGCACATAAATATAAATAAGTAAAACAAAAGAGACATAATTAAATAAATAAGTAATGTTGTCCTCTAAATGTTACTTTAAAAGTAAGAAGTATCCTGATTTTTCTTTTATTCTTTGCTGCATGGTGGTGCAATTGATTAGCACTGCGGCCTCACAGATTGCTGGTTCAAGCCTCGGTTGGGGGGAGGTCCAACCAGGAACCTTTCTGTGTGAAGTTTGCATGTTCTCTCTGTGCTGGCGTGGGTTCTCTCCATGTTAGCGTGGGTTCTCTCCGTGTTAGCGTGGGTTCTCTCCAGGTTCTCCGGCTTCCTCCCACAGTCCAAAGACATGTACCTTGGGGATAGGCTGATTGGAGACTCTAAATTGCCCATTGGAGTGTGTGTGAGTGTATGGTTGTTTGTCTTTGTGTGTCGGCCCTGTGATCGACTGGCGACCTCTCATCCGAAGTCTGCTGGGATTTGCTCCAGCCTCCCTATGACCCTTCTTAGGGAAAAGGCGGTAGATAATGGATGGATGGACAAATCCAAAGTCTTTCTTCTTCATATAACAAAACTAAATGGACCAAAACAATAACCCAGAACACACAAATGCAAAAAATATTGATTGCTGAGTTTTTGTTAGTCATGTACAAAAGCAGCCTACATTATAAACAAAGGTTTTTGGAGCCATATACTGTATGTAAGCTGTAAATGTATTTGTAAAAATATTCTTAGCAGTTCCTGTCAACAATGACACAATATAATGAAGGTTGTAGGTATTTTCTCTGGACCACTGACTTCATAGAGTCAAAGAAAACTATGCTGATACTCATCTAACCTACACTAATATAAACTAAGCCTACAACTGCTAATGTTGTGCTAAAAACAAACAAGAAACCATAAG
The DNA here is from genome assembly GCA_037177335.1 of Kiunga ballochi. Taxonomy (NCBI): domain Eukaryota; kingdom Metazoa; phylum Chordata; class Actinopteri; order Atheriniformes; family Pseudomugilidae; genus Kiunga; species Kiunga ballochi. Next base: position 22,685,534 of record JBAMIG010000007.1, read on the forward strand.
CCTGCTGAAGAACTCTTGGGCCGGGGGTGGGTCCCTCGGGACCTGGGCTTTGGACTGGCCTTGCTAATGGGGGGTGTTGTGGGCCCTGGGGGTACCGAGCTCCCTGCATGTGGGGGGTGGTGGTGGAGTGCTCCTGGCCTTTCTATTCCCTAGC
>JBAMIG010000007.1:22702220-22714578 GCA_037177335.1 Kiunga ballochi
CTTACCTCGCCTTGTGAAACACCCTTTGGATAGATTACCCGGCCTTGATTCCTGCCTGCTTTCTCGACCACGATTCCTGCCTGCTCCCTGGATTTCCCTGCTTGTTTTTTGGATTTCTCGTCTTCGACTCTGGCCTGGCTTCTGGACTTATCTCTTGGATTATCCTCACACAAGGACCTCTTCAAGACTGGGTTGAATAAACCACTGTTTATATTTCATTTGTCTCCGAGGTCCTTCATTACAGTCCTGCACGGACAGTCAGAGTCTCTTTGGGATATTTAAAGTGTTCCACAAGTTCTTATAGGAAATGGCAAGAATGTCATGTATCCAAATGTTTTAGGAGTTTTCTCTTAATCTTTGTTGCATATGTCTCAGCTTCAGCTACTTTCCCCTCTACAATTCTTAGAAATGATATGATTCAAAACAACTCACTTTGACTGTGCAGATCTATATTTCTCAATGTGACGAAGAACTAAAAAGAATCAAATTGGTGTATAAACACTGGTTTAAATGTCAGAGGACTTACAATTACACGTGTGTTCCCTGCTAAATCACTGACTCGGCACTTAACTGTAGTAGTGTTGAACTCAATACCAGCACAAGAGAGTATGTATGTCCAACTGTACCCACTTCTTTAAAGTCCAAAGTAAATTATACCCACACAACATTTTGATCTATTCTAAATTTTACTTTATTATTTAATATCACTTTAATATTACTCATTTGATCAATAATTTGGCTAGGAATGATGACTATGATGCTATCAATCTTGTCTTAAGTTTCCTCCAATGCTGTCATTGGGATTTAGATCTGGACTGCATTAAGATTCAAGGAAAACACCTGGCTGTACAAATTCCTGGCCTCAAGCACCACTGACCCTTCCAACAAGTTAATAATCAGAACCATATTTCCAAAGTCAAGAGCCAGTGTGAATAATGAAACCTAAAGGATGAGTAGCTCTAAAATAAACAGATTATTAATTACAAACATTCAATATGTGTGATAGTAAATAAAAGCTTTACAGCTATTTAAAGGGAAAGGGTTCAAGTTTATCAAAGTATGATAATAGTATTTTGAATTTAGTAGCTTTTACATACTTGGTTTAGTAATCATTTGGACACATTTCCAATTGCAGCTTTGTCACATTTCAAAGTCATAAGTTTATTCAAAAGTCAAATAAAAAAGATGGTTTTCCAATATTTTATCAAGAACTAACAACATGTCTGAGGGCTAAAACTTCAAACTATGCTGTTATTTTTATATGCTTCCTCTGTTTCTTGGGAGATGGTTCAGATTAATCCAATTTCCTCACGTATTGACTATGTTTCTTGCACGTAGTGAATCTCCATGACCTGACATTTGCTATGAAATGAGTGAAAAGGTTAATGATATATAAAACAAATTGTGCCATGCTCCATGAACTGAGAGCATGAGCTGTTGTTTCTCTAGCACCTAATGCAATTAATGTTATCCGATTCCTGAACCCCAGTTAAAGATGACGTGCTATTTTCAGTTAGAACATGAGAAGAAACTCTTCCTATCGCGGAGGACATGACATATTCTTCTTTGAATAATAAATGTTTCTTGCTGACTTAACTCTTAGACTCTGTTATTTGTGCATGTTCTCTCTAAAGCATTAAATGAAGCAGTTCTACTCTGATAATCTACTACTTGATGATTTCAGAATTTCAAACGCCCTGTCTGCACTCCATTGCTATGACTGTAAAATGGACACGTTTTGTTATGTTCTGGCTTCTTGTTTATATCCAACAGAGATTTGATTGGATAAAACTGTAAAGAAATAACAACAGGCTCAAGAATGAAAGTTCCTTGTGATGCACAGGTAGTCCTGTCAGTGTAAACTGGAATCAGGAGTTTTGGGTAACAATGGCATCTTTTACATCTTGCACTTGCACACTCAGACTCTGTTTAACACACACAAAAAAGCACTACAATAATGGTGGACTGCCATGTTTTGTTTGTGCAGTTGCATCTTTGTAATTATTTGGTCTGGTGAAGTCTGGTAGATCATTTGCCGTGTTAGTGACGATGCATAGGCTACATGTGCAAGATATAACAATAACACTTCTTATGGGTTTTTGTAGGAAGCAATGTACACATGGGTGTGCCGTTAAAGTTTTACTGCCCACTAAAAGCCTGGCATGTGGACTACATTGTTTCTGGTCTAATGTGTTTTCCCTTTAGTGAAATAGTTGTCATTCCACTGTTGTGTTAAATACATAAAGGAAAAGATTTAGCATAGAAATGTTGTGTTGTAAACAGAGCCTAAGGCTTCACATCTACTTTGGAACGTAATGATGGGAATTTTGTATGTTTTTATATAATTTCATTATTCATGTGAGTGCCCATGCAGTACCCATCATATAATATTACTGCTTTCCTTTACAAAAGCACGAGAGGTGTGTATGACAATATACCTGTATGATTACGATCATGCATCATGAACCTCTAGTCAGACTTTACAGAGTGAAGCAACATTAAAATCTGTCTAATAACAGGAAGGATCAATACTGTCCAAGTTGGACTAAATAAAATTAGGATAACAAGTTTCATTTATTTATTTTCCTGATGACATGGACTTCAGCAGTTTTCTATCACTGCCTCTGAGCAAACAGGAACTATCACGTGGTTGTGTGTGTGTGTGTGTGTGTGTATAATGAAGGCCAGAGAACAAGAGAAAAGGGTGGGTCATGGTAATGACCCTGGGCCACAAGGAAATAAAGAGGGGGAGTTAAAGTTTGCATTCAGGGTATGTTGACTGTTTACTATAACCCTGCAAACTGACTGACCAGTTCACTAAAGTGAACTTCTTATCCATTACTAAAACCACAACTGCAACCATCAGAGATCTCGTTACAACTCTGAATGCACAAAGTGGGGAGAAATGCTAAGAATACAGTCCCAAGTGGTGCTCCTGTGCTGCCAGATTGTTGGGGGTGTATTCACCCAGAGTTTCTCACAGAACATTACAAGCTGTATTTTATTAAAAGCACTGGCAAAATCAAAGAACATGAAAACACCATGGTATGTGAGTTGACTTGATCAAACAAGTGGATGAACCCTTATCTCATTACAAAAATGATGCTGGCACTGTAAGCTGTTCACGTGCCTTAAAAGTGAGGAACAAAAAGGCCTCTCAAGCACTTTTGTATTATGAGATGTCAGAGAAACGTGTGTGTAGTCATTGGGGGCAGGAGGCTGGAATTTATTTTCTTTTTAGGTACTAGAACAAAGCAGGATGTTTTTCACACCCCTGAAACATTTTCCTTTCAGGAAGTTGTTCTGCACAGGTTTCAGAGCTCTGAGGTTGACACCTTCTGGGCCTGAAACCTTCTGCCAGTCCAGTTGCTTTCTCTTCTGATTGTTGGAGACAGACAAGCTGAAGTCAGAGGCAGATATCTCAGTGTTTCCTTATGTGCAGGTAGATGGGGCTGTGTTAAAGTATGAGCAGCATGGTAACAGAATGAAGGTGTGACAAAAAAAACTGTGGGCTCAATGAAGGTTTTATGATTGTATGACTGGAAGGGATGAGAGAACATGTTCATTTTATTTAGTCTGTCCAGATTTACATCAGCCTAATCTCCTTTAACTTGAAGCCCATTAGCTTTTTCATCACCAAGCAGACATTTGTCTTCTTGCCTAACTTTTTCTTGTAGTCCTTTTTAATCTTTGATATGCTGTTTTGTGTTCCCTTCAGTGATACACCTCCTCTTAATTTTTTTAGAATTTACAGGTGATCCCGAGGTCGCTCTTGTTAAAGTACCTCACTATTTGTATCATGTTGATACGCTCAGTCTAAAAATTGATGATCTATTATACTATCAAGGCATTGTTGTCATCTTCATGTGACTTTCAGATTTCAAACTGTAGCCTCAAATTGCACAAGGTATCTTCAGCCTCATTAAACTACGTTTTATTATTCCAGTAAGATCACTGGTTACAGCTGAAGGAAGGGTGTGTTTATGAAGCCAAGTAGATTAAGGCCTTACACAAACCAACACAAACTTGCAAAGGTTATGTTCAGATCTCTTTCTGTGATGGCCCTGGCTTGAAAAATAATGGTCATCAATGAGCCAATGGATGTTCAAACTTCTGTTAATTGTTTCGTCATTCTATTGTAAAAGGTCTAAGAGACAATGCTTATGAGGAAAACCTGCTAGGGTATTATTTTTGCTTTCGTTTCTTTGAAAGATGGATTTACTTGAAGAACTGGCTTCTGAGCATTATCAGTCATTTTAAGAATATACTGACGAGCTATGTAATAGTCCTCTTACACAGCCTGACAGCTTTGGCACTTCAGTACCTGTATAATGAATATATAAATGTAACAAAGTGAGTAATGATGACAGAACAAAAATGTTATTTCTTCTTCTTTTTCTTTCTTGTATAACTTTCTTGTATGAAGATTTTAAGTTTTGTGCTTCACATAAGGCTGAATGAAGACGGATTCATGTTCTTGTGGTAAATGCATGCATAGAGAGCACATCAGGTCATTCACAGTAAAAATTTCTGTTAAATAAAGCTACACTGGTTATTACTACTCATAAGTCTTTAATAATATTTGCAACTCATTTGTGAGATGGTCAGTTCGGAGTCAGATCATTGCAGCAAATCACTGAAAAGGCCCAACTTGTGTAGGCAGTGTTTGTAATAAGGAAAGATGAGTTAGATAATAAAAGAAGGGAGGATAAAAGGCCAAGGTGTCTGATTCATGGTTTGGATTTGTATTAGAGCTGTGCCTCATGGAGATGTATTGATCGTGTCAGTATGTCATAACCAAACAGTTCCCTTTGCTCTGCAGTAATAAGCTAGACAAGGGTCTCAACCTGTTAAGACCAAGGACAGAGGCACAGAACATGGTTTTGTGCAATTAGTTGGCACAGTTTGTTTGCCCTTGTCCACAGTACGTGCAGATTAGATTCTTTTAAGTCCAAATCACAGGGAATGCACATATCACAACATTGTCCCCTGACACTGCTGGTTATTTAGAGACTGCAAATGAGAATAGCTCACCTGAACATAGTGTAGCAAAATGCATTGACTATAATGAGGTACATCTAATGACATGCGGCTTTCGATCGAGCATGGGTCATTTAAAAAAATGCCAATACATTTTAACAAAGACAAATTGTTACGTTACTTTTTTCTTAAACTTCAACAAAATCCCCAAACTTTCCGATGGCCCTGACACTCTAAACAATTGTTTCTAATTATTAAGCAGCAGTTCAAAATAGTCAAATGATATGTTTATCGTAAATCACAAATGTCAATGTCAGCTTAATTTATATGGCATATTTAAAAGCCGAAGTGCTTTACATGAAATAATTGCAACAAAATCCATTTAATTTAGTCTCTTAGCCAAAGCTGGCTCTCACATAAGGGAGCAGGCAGAAATGTGAATGGGGCATTCTGTTGTCCTCATTTTTGCAGCGTTACCAGCTAGCTAAACGCAAGTATGCTGGATTGTGTGAAATCCCTAACCAAGCGGAACATTGCTTTTAGTAGGGGCATGGTTTAGAAGAAAATAAATGTTTTGGGAGGTCAGTGACAATGTTGTGTAAAGAAAAGGAATCACCTGGGCAGGTGCACAGAACATTTGACAATGAATTTTATAATCACTCGAAGCAGGTCATTTGCTCCCGGGCTTTTTAGTAATTGAATTACTTTGAATAGTAAGCCAAGTAGATAGTAGTAATTGAATTGTTTCAAATTGTTTCAGCCCTAATTAAGTTGTTTAGAACCATGCATAAACAGCAGAAATATACTGGTCTGGTCTGTTGTCTCCACAATCTAAGAAATCAAACAGAAACAGCTGTTAAATGTTTTGCCTCCGAAATGAGCTCCAGTGTCTGAGACAAGAAGTTGAATTAGTTGAATTTTCATATTTGGATTGAACTTCCTTCACTTTACCAAGCAGTATTAAAGCCAAAGCAGTACACTACTGGAACTTTAGAAAATGTGTGGTGGTTATTGCTCAAGCTTGTAACAAAGCATTCACCGCATCTCACAGATAACTTTCTCTGCTTCTGACACAGCTGATTGCTTTGTGTCGACCACTTCTCTTTCTAGCTCAACCATTCTTAAAGAGGCTATGCTATCATTTTTTTTCTAATATTGCACAGCAAAGAGCACTATGCCAGTGCATTGACAAATAGCTCCTGTGAGCAGTTATTTTCTTTGATTGAATTTGCAGGACACAGTTTCTATGCTGCAGATTTACCAAACATGTGAAATGTCCCTGATTCGCAACCAGGCGGAAACATCTTGAAGTTGCCTGCATCGCTTGTGAACATGTACAGCTTTCTATCCTGAGTGTGCATTGTACATGCAAGCTGTCCCGGATGAACACCGCCTCTCGCCTATTGATAGGTTCCAGCTACCCGTGACCTTGAATTGGATGAAGCGGTAAGGAAAATGGATGGATGGATAGTTAGTTTATGTTTTATGGGAGATTGAGGACAATCCTCAAACATGATCTTTATAACGCTTTTTATTCAATTATTAAAAGGTAATTTCTTCTTTTAATACAATAAATATTACTCACAATCAGTTTAACATTTGCCCTACAACAGGGATCTCCAAATCCGGTCCTCGAGGGTCGTTATCCTGCAGGTTTTCCATATTGCCCTGCAGCAACACACCTGATTCAAATGAATGGGTCATTAACAGATTTGTGCAGGTGTGTTTCAGTTGGAAAACCTTCGATACCTGCAGGACATCCCTAAACTTTGGTCATACAGCACACTAACACAAAAATTCAACTTGGTTTAGGTTTTTTTTGTCATGTTTTGCTCAGTAACTTTAACACTTGGTGTGCATTGAAATACAACCAGTACACAGATGAAGTCAAGCCCCGTTTCCATCATGTAGACACTGCAGAGACACTTTAAGAGCCCAGTTTTATGATGAGTTTTTGCAACAGTCTTTTCATCTCTTAAACACCTGGAGCTCAGTGTTTGGGGCTTAAAATAAATAGCACATGTTGACATGTTGTTGTATTTATATATTTGATGTTATTCCACTGGATTCAAGCTGTTACAAATAATAACTTTTCAAAAATAAAGTAGTTCAATGTTTGCTGATATTTATTCTATTTTTTTTATTTAAATAATCTTGAATGATAATATTTAACAGCAACACGAGATGTTGGGCAGCATCTACTACAAGTATCTATTACTGAATCTTTTTCTTTGGTTAGGCACCTTTATAATGAGGGACGTAGTGACACTTGTTGATTTCTTTTTCTTGTCATACATCATACTGAAACAAATTCTTGTTTCTTTGTTCAGCACACAGGTTTTGCCAATTCAATAATAGCGGTATTTCCACATCTGTTTTGTTCGCTGTGAGGGTGCAGAGTCATCCATTGATTTTAAAAGCTTGCCTTTGGTCCTGGTTGATATCATCCATCCAGTCATGGCAGATGGTGATGTTTTTAAAAGAGGCTCAAGACCTACGTTTCTAAACTAGCTTTTAATTTAATCAATTATATCTAATGTAATATCTTATGTTTTATTTAATTGCTTTATTATTTCATTTATTTTGTTTATTTAGATCTATTTTTGAGTACATTTTATGAGGTTCTGGATGAATTGAGTAACTTTTTTTATCCCTAAGGAGTTATTTATTTGTAGCTTCTCAGTCATATGTACATGCATTTATTCATCAATATATATATTTTCACATCAATATATATAGATTCACTTCCAGGTAAGGAGAGGGATTAAAAAAAAGAGAGATTTCTCTAATCTGCCTCGAGTGGAGTGCAGAGTAGGGATGCCTAAACAAACAAACACCTCAACAGATAAACAAAGATTCAACTGTCACACTACAAGGACACATGGTAGGTAGAGTAATGGGGTCTCCTAGTGCACCCCCCGATTGTTGCAGCCATTTACAGCACAGTCCAAACCCGAGTCCGGAAGCAGAAAGACAGCAGGGATCAACTGAGATAGTGATCCACCAGAGGGTGTAGCTGTAAGATGGCCATGTTAGTGTGTGCGTGTGCACATGAGGTGTGCACACGCACATTTTGTGTATGCAAGATGTGAATAACAGCAACAATTAATTTGTCCTCTAACCAAGACAACAACAAGCATTTTCAAGGAGGATTTAGTAAGAACTTGCCAGTGAATTACCATGTGTATTTTACTTTAGGAGCACAGGATCCAGAGGTCGAATATGATAATACATCAAGCAGTTAAAACTCACAAATGTTGTGATGTTAACGAGGTTCAGGGCTTGTCTATAAAACTATATTTGAATTTTATCATTTTAAATGCAAATGAACAATAGTTGACAATAGGGCCTACATTATTGCAAAACAAGGTGCGACTGTCCCTAGATAAGTCTCTGACTTCACACGTGGCTCAGTTTAGTACATGGTGTACTTTTAGAACAAAAAAGAGGAACTTGAAATGAAACCAAAGAAGAAACACCAAAAATTGTCTCCCAAACGCATGGTTTAGCAACCTAAAATTAACAGTAACCACTTCCCTTTTACCCTCAGACTTAACCTACTTGCCAGATCTGAGAAAAAAAATTGTCCTTCAAGAATAATGATCAGAATGCATATGTAAGTCAATGGAAAGGTAATATAGGTAATTAATGCTCAAAATTAACTTTACAACTTCTAACATTCAAGTTCGCTCAATCGTAAACTGTTTTGCTTGCAAAAACACACCCTACATGCACACAAACATTTTAGTGAGTAACATTGTGTAGTTAGAGTTTCTGAAAGCAATGTTTGCCGGAATTTACATTGAGGTGGAGCTTTGTCTTTGTTTTATTGGTCAATGTTACGACCCTGTTTGGCAGAAGGGGTTTCTGGACAGGGTATCGGTACACACATGTGGTCCGAGACCACCAGAGTTGTGGTTCACGAAGCTGCTCAAAAACAACAAGGAATAGAACAAAATCCTATTGAACATAAACTGGGATGGCCAAATCCCCAAGGTATGCAAAATACAATACCAAAACAAAACAAAAACAGGCCTCCTAAAAATGTTAACAAAGGGAGAGCAGTTCCAATAAACTAAGGTTAACAAATAAACTAAATCTAATACTAATTACAAAAACAAATAAGCAAAACTATGTAAATGTACAGCAAAAATTGTATTCTAAAATATATTTACAACTCTACAAAATACCTAAACACTATGTACAAATACAAACAAACAAAACCTTAACTAGCCCAACTCATTTTACACATTACTGTATCTAATATACAAAAATAAACAGAAAACCAAGTAGTTTTAACACTACTGGAACAAAATCTAATAAACACCAAACGAAAAACCAAGTAGTTTTAACACTACTGGAACATGCTAAATACCCAACACACAAGAATTCTAACTACTAAATTAAGTGAAAATACCAAACCCAAATCTAAACTAAACTAATGACCACAAAATGAGCTAATTTACAAAAGTACACCACAAATACCAAAGCTGAAGTCGCAAAGTTCAAAAGTCCGAAGATCCACAAGCCTGGGAGAAAGAGTCTGTTTCCAAACAATTTCTCACTGATGGAATGATGATGTGGCCTTTTATTTCCTGTTTGGCTGTGTGTTGGTTGGTGATTGGCTGAGGGGTTTGACGAATCCAGATGGTGCAGATAAAGGTGGGCCAGGCCTCTCCATGTTATGGTGTAGGCAGTTTGACAGGATGACAGGAAAAATGAGATGATTACTGACGGACAGGCGTCCGTAACGGTCAATCAGATTATTGTCAGTTTTGTAACTCTTTTCAAGAGTTACAAGTCATGAAAAAAGTCACCATGTGATATTTTTCATTCCCACAGACTGGCTTATAAATTAAGTAAAATATAATATCATAGTCTATATTAGCCATATCAAGCGAAGAATGAGTCAGCAGTAAAGTGGAACAGTAAGTGTTGATAAAAGGTTAAACAGAACATAAAGTTAAACTTAGGCTCAAATGGAAAAGTTAAGAGAGAAACTAAAAGGCTCATTACAAGTGAAGGACAGTTTGAATGGCACAATTACTTATCTTTGAATTATTGGCTCTTTCTATCTTTTTAAAACTGCAGATCTTTACCCACAGCTGTTTTTCCTGTTGGTAATACAAGTCTAAAGTGTCTGCAAGGTGACGTGATAAACACGTTATATGCCCCATCAAGTCCAATTAATGTCACAGAATGCACCAGGAAGTGTCTCTCAAGTCCCAAACTTGTTAATCTTCTGACAGATAAAAGGTAAAAAGAGCCTTTGTATGATAAATTCATGGGCTTCTGTACATGCTACATATATTTAAATGAGCTTCATACAGTAAAACAGAAAAAAAATAGAAAAAAAGAGTGATTTTACATTTTGAACAAGACTTTTTACCCCTAAATGCCTGGGGTCAATTTAAAAATTGAAGCTTTTATAACTTATTTATAACTATGTGAGGTGTAAGTGATCTCTAATGGTGATTCTGTCACTTTTTAAAGTCTGTTAGGAGTAACCAGACTAAAGTTAGTGACATTTACATTGACCAAGTTCCCCAGAAATAAACAACAAATCCAGGTTAGCTGAAGACGATGAGGGTTGGTGAGAGTGTTAAGATTTTCTGCTTTTCTTCACTGGGAAGGATGTGAGATACTGGCAAATTAAAGAAACAAGCATGGAGCACTGACAAGGACAGAGACTATCCAGGCAGACAGAGGCTGCAGAGAGAGAGCGGTAGGAAAAGAACAGTGGATCCCAGTTCTTGTTTACATCGCATGGAATAATCCCGGAAAAGCAAGAGAGAGTGAGAATTTCTGCATCTATTGAAATGTTATTTGTGAGTTTTGAACAGTGTTGGCTATAGGGAGTTTACATGTTACCAGCTGATGCTCCATGAAAGTGACGTCATCAGCCAGTGGTTGCCGAGAACATTCCAATTTATTTATGATGGCCTCTGCAGCCACACAATCTCTCTGTGTCAGTGTATCCATCCAACAATAACGTCTATGTAAAACCTTTGGCGAATTTATTTTAAACTCAGTTCTACCAAAATGTTTACCTCCAACCATCAGTTTCCCTTTGACTTTGCTTTTGTCAGTATATTTTACACTCTGAATTACAACAACAATCGTCTGGCTATCTGATAACCCATGATCACTGAGAGAAAACCGGACCCTACGCTCATGGATTTCAACAACCTCATGATGTTTATTATAGCATAATAGCTGTGCTGTTAAATTAGGTTGCATGTGTTGGGTAGATACAAAGCCTTTTTTAATGCTTTATTTGAGTATTATGCTTCCTACATCGATTACCTGTTTTTCCTATTGGGCCGAGTCCCAAGATTTACCCTCTTTGCCTTTGGTTTGACAGCTTTACAGAAAAATCAAAATTTCATCAGTTCCACCATTAACGTGGAATAACAGCTCTGTGAGAGCATTATCTTGCATGAGTGTTTTCTATTTGCTACACAGAAAATACAACTCTTAGGGCCTGCAGAACAAATACGTCAGATATGACTCATCACTTTTAAAAGACACTTGGCTATTTATTCAGACAGTCTTAGCTGGATCAGACAAAGCATAACTTTAAAATCCTAGATTTTTTTGTATTTTGTTATTTTATTTATTTGTTTTTCTTTGTGCTAGTTTTCTAAATTTAATTCTGTATACAAGACATTCAAATCCACATTACTGCTATTCATTAAAGAATGAGGATCCCAACATAAGTTGTCAGGCAGAAAAGCCATCAAGAGGTTGCTCTGATTGTTCTTAGAAAGAAGTATTGACATAATCTATGAAGAAAAATGTTCTTTGAGTCTCATTTTAACAGTCAGAGCCCTAGTCCATCCATCCATCATCTACCGCTTCGTCCCTAACGGGGTCGCGGGGGTGCTGGAGCCTATCCCAGCAGTCAACGGGCGAGAGGCGGGGTACACCCTGGATGGGACGCCAGTCCATTGCAGCAGAGCCCTATTATTTCTGTAAAAAAGAATTACAAAAATGCACAAATAATGTTGTCCTCTGCTCTCATCTGCTGTCCCTCTTCTATTCATTTAATTTAATAATCTTTAGCTCTGATTGGTTCATTGGTGTTCACAAGTTCTCCCTCTCCCCCACTCCCCTTTGGGGGAGTGAGGACTGTTTCAGATGCCTGGCTGCTGATGGACGTCCCCATGATGTTTGGACCTCAACTGATCCAGTCTGTGCTCCTGTCCCGACCTATGGGCCCTTACCCTCACTTCCTATGGACTTACTGATCACCTACCCACCCCCACATTCTTAGACAAATCTGCCTGTTCGTGTCATAATGGACGCGGTGAGGACCCAAGAGCGGACAACAAGGCCTGGGAGGAATAACAATGTTTATTGTTAGATCAGGTGCTGG
>JBAMIG010000007.1:22714678-22727407 GCA_037177335.1 Kiunga ballochi
AAATATGTGTGTGGGAGAGAGAGATTTTTTTAAATAAAACATCTATTAATGAGTTTAAGTCTCTACTGTTAGCAGTTTGCAACTTAATTTGGAGGATGCTATATTTGTAAAACTCTATTATTGTTCTGTTAAATTTTTTATTATTATTTTTTTAGGTATTTTTTTATGTTATATTAGATGCCTTTTAAAGATCAGATTTTTTTCATTTACTGAAGTGACTTCCGCACTAAGATTTCACTATCGTATATACTATCGTACATATAAAGTAATGTGCATGCTCCTCTCATCCTGATCTGGCCGCAACTTCCTGTTTTTACTATTTTTGTTTCTGATATTATTGACATGAATCAATATTCATAACAAAATAAGTCAGTTCCTGCCAATGTAAGGCTTTACTTGAACTGTGCAGTTAAACAGTTTAATTTAACAGATTGCATTTAACGGTATAATGGAGGCATGAATTTATTACTACTTTTTCAATGTGTCATTTAAATCTGAATCTTATGCGGTTTGTATGTTTGTATCTAAAAAAAGTATATCACAATTAGTTCCTAGTTATTTAAGTTGTAAGTTAGTTTTGGTGTTTTGAGTGCACCAGGTTATGGGTCTGTTGCTACCACTGGATGAGCACATGGCTGTAATATATCCTGCTGATATGCAGTCCTCAGATTCAGTTTGTGACATACAATTAGAGAGTCTACAGTATTGTGATTACTGCTCAGAGAATCAATTATTAATTAGCTATTGTTAGCGTTAAGGGTAATATAGCCCATGTTACATTAAAAATACCTCCATAGATAAGTAGAGGCAGATTAAAGCGGATACAAAGCCAGAACCTATAGCAAAAACAACAATATAATTGATTGTCTGTAGATGAAACACACAGACAAAGACAACAGCAATCTCAGAAGATGGGATTGTGTCATGTCTAAAGTTAATTCAAATGTAACTGTGCAGCTGATACAGCTTTGAGTAGCAGGTGAATAGCTGAGTCACTGGCACCACATGTTACAATCAAAAATACCAATCTTTTTGGATGTCTCTGTACATTCTAACAGTGATACACGTATGATAAACTACCGGTGTTGTCTGTCTTATATCTCACATTCTTACAGTTACACTCATGTGGTAAACATCCCTCCAACTCATGGCTTTGGCTCCTGGCTTTGGAGGCTAGAAACATGTGAAAAAGCAAATGCAGATTCAGAGAGAGACATCCCACAGATCCTCTTTCCCAGATAGCATAGAAAGTTGCAAAACCATACTCTTTTTTTCTGCAGGGAGTTGTTAGAGGATGAAACTGCTTCCTTAAATGGCAGAAAGAAAGAGGTCATCTTAAGTCTGTTTATTTGTACATTAATCATTACGTACTCATGAGGAACAAAGGGACTGGAATTCCCAGGTTCTACCTGGTTTCCACTTGTCTCAGATATGCAGATTTGTACACTGTTGCATATATGACTTCTTGCTGTATATTACCAAATGGACACTCATTTCAGACTTGTAAAGTGTTAAGCTGTGAAAACAAATAATTAAATGCAATTAAAATGAGATAATCAGCCAGAATTATTCTGCTTTGTGAAAATTAGGGGGAAAAACAACTGATGTGGGAATATAAATCAGGGTCTGAGGGATTAAAAGTCATTTTGAAAGAAATTAAGCCTGATATTTCAGTACTGAATGGCATTAAAAAGCACAAAGTAGCACTCGCTGTTCTCTGATCATGACTTTATTTGCACATTTGAGAGAGAAAATATCAGCTTTTCATTTATTCATGTCTTGATTTAAAAGCCATTTCCTGAACTAGTTGGAAAAGAATTATTTAAATGTCAGCGCTAAGGGCATTTTTTAAACGTTTTTTGGGTACGGAAGTAAAATATTGAATCCCTTCTATGATTCGCTTTTTAGAATGAGAAATTCTCATTAAATCCTTATGAGCATTAGTTTTCTTGCCCTAGTTAAATCAGGGGTAATAATTAGCAATTTAGTTTACCTGCAATAATACGTAGTATAGAAGAGTCTGGCTGCAGAATTTTAAGTAGGACTTTCTGCTAAATGAATAGATCACTAGGTTTTTCTCAGTACACAGGTTTTAACCCTGTTAAACAAGAATCGAATGCTCCTCATGAATTTTCCCCTTTGTGTGTCAAGATCAATAAATCCGACAAAAGAAGTCACTCCTGTGAGACTAACCATGTTTCTGCCAAACAAAGAAAAGAAAAAAAAATCCTGCCTCTACCATCAACTACGGTGTAGTTTGCTACACTTTGGTATATTTACTATTTTCAGTGGCATCACAAAGGGGGTTGTGCTTGTGACAGTCGAAAGTAGAACAATAATAGCTGAAAAAAACTTGTGAAACAAACTAAGCACATTTTAATCTAATGTACGGTAGTATAAGTCATATTTATGTACATTAAATCCAAGATTTTCTTGTAAAATATGCATGAGACCCTCAAGAGGACATTGTTATTTATCTTTCAGGTTCTATCTGGACACTACAGACCAAAAGTTGTTGAAAGGTGCAGTAAAGTGTTTTTACAACCTCTTCCTCTGCCTGAACTTCATCAGGGAAAAGCTGAGAGAACAATGACTTGTAAACCCTTTTTAGTGTCTTAGCCTATATATGGTATGCTGGATTTAAAATATTCTGCATAGTTTTTGTCCTACTGTTTCTGTTTTCCAAAGCCATATTTAACATCAGGGAGGGCAAAGTCCCAGAGAGCTTTAAAATGTTTGTCTTTGATAGTCCTGCGTATATGTTTGTTGTTGTTAGGAACTTACTCAGTTCCCCGAGGGCACTTACCACAGAACCAATTAGTGGTCTATGCTCTGGATCAATCCCATGTCTTTGATCTGCTGAATTAGACAAGGAAACAGATTGACATTGACCATAATTTTTAGAAAGAGAGCAAGACTAAATGGATTAGAAACAACTGACCAGTCAGCGGGGGGTAAATCATTTTCTTTTTCGACATGCATATTCCCCTGTATGATTGTGTTCTTTAATTTTTCTTTCTTTCCATCAAGGTGATGATAAAGTTATAACTACTCTGTTTATGGAATATACACTTTGCAAATAAAGTTACATAAATTTTATCCTTTAATACGAGGTGTGAACAATACAAAATTATGCTTTTATTGTTTTAAAGTTTAAAATTGATTTTATTCTGGTCGGATCATTGCTTATCTAAGCTCACCACAAATACTTTCTTTAACTTAGAACTGTTGTTACAACATGATTTTACACACATACATACATACAATCATATATATATATATATATATATATATATAAATCTGTGACATATATTATAAATAATATATAATATTATCCACCATTCACCCATCCCCCATTGGCGCTACGTCCCACAGGGAGGGTTCGCCATCCAGTTTGAGAAGCAATGCCAGAGGAAAAACGCCTCCCAGGTATTGTTCTTTACAAACTGCAGGAAAAATAAACCTGAGGCGTTACAGCCTGTTAGTACATGAGATCAACATCACAACTTATTTATTAAAAAAGAGGAGATAGACTTTAACAAAACAAAGGTGAGTAGAAAAGATTTAAGACAGTTAAAGTGTGATTTTCTGCTTGGGAGTGACAGGATACAGGAAGATAAATGTCACAGACTGAGGAAGTCAGTTAAAATATATAGAATCTATTCACCTGCCTTTCCAAAACAATTAACAAAACTACACTTAAGTAATATTCTGGGTACACATGGTACATAGAAAATAGAGCAAACCGTTTTCAAGTTAAATATTCACCTTTGTCTGAAGTATTTAATTTAAAATTACTTCTTATCATCCAATGAAAACAATTCTGTGACATTTACGCAAGATCTTAAAAGTGTTCTACTTGATCATTCTTTAAGTGTCCTCAGATGGCAACACGATAGGCCAAGCAATCTAGAATAGCAGTGTGTGGAAGTCCCAGATAATGTGCTGACTTATCAGTAGCAAGGCTAACTATGATGGGTTTGTCATGCATGTTGTGCAAGAGATAAGGCCATATGGGTCACAAAAAATCAAAACTCTGCATGGAGGACTTACATGCTCAGGAAATTTCTTTCCAGTCTAATTTTTAACAGAAGTTTCCCAAAAGATTTGTTTTATAATCTAAAACAATGTCAGCTACAAACATCAGAGCACATGCTCACAAAATTAGGTATATCAGTGCATGCTATTATGCATTTACACAAAATAACACAAGTAGAGAATACCATAGGTCAAATCATCAAGACATTCTGGTTATGTAAGATATTTACATATGCCTGCCAACATGGATATAACAAGACAAAAGTTCAAAAAGAATAGAGCTCAGAAAGCTTCATGTCTTTACTGAGTGAACGTAGCATAGATTCGCTCACTCGAAAATATGCAAATAGAACTAAATCACACCACAGAGAACTGCCTGGGTTGGGATTCATATTCTATCATGATACTATAGCTACAAAAATGTATGACCTCTTGTGGTATTTTAATTCAAATGAATTTCCCCAACTTATTTTAGGAAAACGCCGGCAGAAAAAAAACCTCACCAAACTTGTTCCACCAGAAGAGACGACTATAAGTGCATTTGTTGACGTTGACACTGAACATTTGCAAGAGCATAGATGCTATCTTCTTAATAGTGTATGAAGATTTCTGAATTATTTTTCATGTTCGAGCAAGACGGCTCCATGCTGTCGGATTAAAAAAGATTGATACGATCATATTGTAGGTAATGTTCAATGTCTTACTGACCACTGAGCTAAATTTGAAACATTAAGAGACGACTAAGTTTAGAAAATATGCCTTTAAAATCATTAAAGAAACAAGCAGATTGAGATTTAACCAACATTGTGCAATTGATTATCAACATTTCTGTTTTACAGCGCTGGAGCTATGTGGGGAACAGTATTTCACCCAAGGACACTGTAACATATAGATGAGTGAAGCTCAAGCTTCCACTACCTTGCCAGCTGGTAAAAAACTTAAGTACTGCATATTGTGAGGAAAGGAATGCTGCTAATCTTTGTACTGTAAGATGCTGCATTGAGAAGACATTCTTGACTCTTTTTTTCTGCTTGGGTAGTTTGAATAGATGTTACTACCAATCTCACAAGTCCTCCATACTGCGTTAAACTTGACATATAACTGACAGAAATCAGTTGGGTGTAGCCGCTAACACTGGTGGTGCTGTCTCACCCAGTGACAACATGTGCTGTTTTTACACCTAAAAATAGTGAGTATAAAAGTGTTTCCACATTTGGGTACACCCACCAGCACACCCTATTTCCTTGTCAGTAGAAACTTGTTCAGCCTGCGGGGTCTGCAAAATATTCAGAAAGGAACACAAAACTATTGCCAAGCCTCATGTGAGAATGATAACATAAGGGTTTAGTACTGGGCCCAATTGAAGTGGGTAGTTAGTAGCCCAAGTTTATGTGGATCATCACAAAACTATAAGCTCAACTGCATTTGTAAACTTTAGACAAAGTCTAAAAACCTTCCAATATAATCTACAGGTTACAGGTTTTGAAGCACTATTTATTACTATCTTAAACCGATTAGATATCAGGTTAGTGTATTTGTTGTAATATCACTTAAAATGCTTGTATGAATTTAGGTATGGTCTAGAAACCTGAACCTTGGCATTAAAATAATCAGATAAAGTCATTTTCACAAATTAAATTATCCTTTTTCTGACTATAATTTCCTGTCTTGTTTCACATGTATATTTTCATATACTTGGGGAGACATCATTTAATCAAAACTACTTCAGGCTCCTTTTTTAAACAAGCCTTGGTTAATGGCAGGATGCTTTGTGGGGTCATCCAGCCATACACGTTGTCCCATCCATGATATCCATGATATTCCCAAAAAAATTACAACAAACACAATGTGTTTTAAGCAGTTATTTATTTACTTGTACATGATTGGGAGCTTTTTTATTACTATTATTTTAAACAAATTCTCAGCTAACTTGAACAGATGCAAAGAGCAGTTATTCTGTGACAGGGCCTCATGCTGCAGGCTGTAGCATGAAGAAAGAAAAATAAAACATTTACATCCCATGGTGGTGATGTTCCTTTCCTCTGGTGTTTTCGGGCACTGAAAGAGTTTTAATTTAAGTGCAACATTATCTTTGATGTGTTAACATATAACAGCGTTTGTACTTGTAAAATGTTAAGCAAGTGTTACTTAGTGTTCATCAGTGCCTTATAAACATAGACCTCTACACTGCCTGGAGTCCTTAAAGTCATTAGTATATTTGAGAAAAGCTGACTGCACACTCATTGGTGTGTTTGCTGATTCAGAAATAGGAAGGAATTTTCTGTAATTTTAGATGTTTATCGTTGCAGTATTACATAAACATAGGCTTTTATTTTTTTTTACTTAAGGTATTGACAAAGATTGAACCTTTTTACTTTTAGTGTGTGATGCATTACTTGTTTTGTGTTAAACTAGTAAAATGTTATGGCTAAAGAAAAGAGGAAGAAAAGAAAAGCAGACTCAGCAGCACGTCAAGGTTATGTACCACCCAATAGATCCTGAATAGGTCCACTAATGTTGGCTTCACTTGCCAGATGAATAACTTATGAGTTTGACCTGATATGAGTGGAAGACTGGAAAAGCTTCGCTTGTTTGCATATATTTCACTGAACCAGACAACAGCTGTAACTGCTTTTTTTTCCCCTCCAAAAACTGGAGCACACTTCTACATTGAATCCTAAACTAAACCTAACTTTACACACTACATGCAGTGTGAAACAAATTCACAGATATTCTAAACATGTAAATTACCCGTCTCTGCTTTTGTTTGCCCTGCTACAGCAACTGCAGGGACAGTGTGTTCAAACTCCTGAGAGCTCTCTGCACCCTCAGCAGGCTGGCTGTCTGATTGGCTGAGCACTGACCATGATGTCACTACAGCATGTTATAAGGGCTCTAACAAATAGCCTGGGAGACACATTTGAGGAAACACTGTTCAACTGACAGACTCAGGAGTGAGACGCGCAGAGAACAAGACAAACGAAAAGTGGAGTGTGCATGTGATTTGTGGCTGATTATTTTGCAGAAACTATCCGTGCTCCGAGGCTTTTAACTGTGTATGGGAGGCAGGAAACACCACAACTACCTGTTGAGGTTTGCAGATTTTTGTTTGCATTTGCTCAACCTGTTTTATAACTTACCAGTGCTAAATAGCATCTAATGAGTTAATTGTTGTCAAAAATTTGCTTTAGGAGCACATTTACAAACACTTTGCCATGTTTGTTTTCTTTTAACTTCATTGAGCATCTGAATTGTAATTAATTTTTTGTGTGCGTGTGTGTGTGTGTGTGTGTGTGTGTGTGTGTGTGTGTGTTGTCTTCATGTGGTTTCTGCAGATGGAAAGTAAAACCCCCTTAACATACCACAATATGAGTACTTCACTGGGAGGAAACATAACGAACTCGTCCTCGCACGAGAATAAGGGCGGTTACAGTGACACCATTATGATCCTGTTGGGCATGATCATGTCATTGCTAGTTTTATGTATTGTCTTCGGCAACATACTGGTCATAACAGCGATTGCCCGCTTCCAACGCCTCCAAAATGTCACCAACTGTTTCATCACATCTCTGGCATGTGCAGACCTGGTCATGGGTCTCATTGTGGTTCCTTTCGGCGCCTGTTATATTATTTTTGACTCCTGGCACTTTGGGAGTTTCTGGTGTGAGTTCTGGACTGCGACCGATGTGCTCTGTGTAACAGCAAGCATTGAGACGCTGTGCGTCATAGCCATAGACCGATACTTGGCCATTACTTCACCCTTCCGCTACCAGTCAATGCTGACAAAGTGCAAAGCTCGAATTGTGGTTGTGCTGGTGTGGGTGATTGCTGCCTTGACATCATACCTGCCCATCCATATGAAGTGGTGGATATCAGACACTGAGGAAGCCAAAGACTGTATAAATGACAGCTACTGCTGTGAGTTTGACACCAACATGGCTTACGGCATCACCTCCTCTATCATCTCATTCTACATCCCTTTGTTGATAATGGTTTTTGTCTACAGCCGGGTTTTCCAGGAGGCCAAGCGGCAGCTCAAAAAGATTGACCAAAGCATTGGACGTTTTCACAACAGCAACAACAGCGATTTTAAAACTGTGGAAGCCAACAGTGGACGTGGCCAAAAAAAAGCAAAGTTTTGCCTGCGGGAACACAAAGCCCTAAAAACACTGGGCATCATCATGGGGATCTTCACTCTCTGCTGGCTGCCATTTTTTCTTTTAAATGTTGTGGTGGCCATATGGAAGGTGGAGGACAAAGACACCTTTAGGATACTCAATTGGATAGGTTATTCAAACTCTGCCTTCAACCCACTCATTTACTGCCGGAGCCCTGAATTTAGATACGCCTTCAAAGAAATCCTCAGGATTAAGAAGAACCGTCTCAGTAACCCCGGACCAGTAAATGGATACATCTATAGCAGGCACAGCTGGCAGAGCGAGCAGCAAGGGAGGAGTAAAGGCAGTTCAGACGACAGTGACACCAATGAAGGGTGTGTAGTGAAAGGAACAGGGGTCTCCCATGTTTTGGGCAGGACAGTGGACCCAAATGGCAACTGCAACAAAAGCTTATCGACTGTAACCACCACCACCTCGTAAACTTGGAACCCTGACGCTGCAGTCAACAAAGAAATTCCTATGAGTTTACACTGGTATCATGAATTTTTTGTTTTTGCTACCTTAATGGCTGATGAAGGTAAGACCAGTGAAAAATCACTGGTGCTTCTGGTGAAGCCTAAAAAATTGCCATCAATGTGTAGGGCTAGGAAAAGTATGTTTTTTTTCTTTTTGTATGCACAGTAAATTTATACAGTAAGTAGATCATTATCATTTTTTTTATGTTTTACCTTGATATTCTACCTCATCATAGTTCTAAATATTTATATCTTAAGTCACTATTTTTGTCACATTGTGCCCACTGGGGTTACAGAGTTTCAGCTGTTTATTTGCCCCCAAATTGTCTGGGGATAAAATATTTGACTTCATTTGGATCTCTCTGGCCCCAATAACATTAGCAGAAAATAGTTTGTCAAAGTAAATGTTGAGGGTTTCATCTGAACACCCCTACCTGCCACATAAAGCAAGTAACTCACTGCATCAGAAGATGTATATCCAGTGTGCTGCTTTGTGCCAAAATATGCATTCCCAGCCAGCCAAGATTGTAATCTGACATACTTTAGTTCCTTTTTTAAATGTAGGAATGTAACGATCAACATGAGGTAGGTTAAAATATGCCTCTCTTTTTTTCTCACAGAGCTTCCTGTTCTAGGGCTTAACAATTTGTTAAATCTAAGTTTCTGTTATGAGCAGAAAGCACCAGAGATATGTAATCTAAATCTCCCTGTAGAGCTGACACACGCCTATGGCTAACTTCTGCTAATACTACAATAAAAAGTTTCTTCTATTTGCCAGATTAGGTTAAACCGTAAGGATATCTAATATCTGTGAGTGGAAAACCAAAGTCATTATGGATAATAATATTGCTTAGTGAACTTAAATCCTTACTGTTTATGCGCATGTGAATATATTTTTATGTTTATTACATAGTCTTGTTTGCAAATAGTGGCTCAAAGATTCAGCATGCACATTACTGTTTGGTACACTTTAAAGCTATTAAATGTATTAGAAACTATTTTTCTTTTCCCTTTCATGCAACAGTAGCATTTGAAGCGGTGCTTGCACAACGTGCAAGTGTTTATCAAATCCTTGTGGTGGCTGCGTTTCAGTATGAGCAGTGTTTACCGCAACCAGAGTAGGGTACAAATCACAAAATAATAAACAGGGTGTCAACATAACCAAAAGATAAAGTTCCAAGTTAAAGATGTAGTGACAGTGATTAGAAGAGGAAAAACAGTGACAGAATCCTGAATAGTGCTATTTTGTTGCCACTTCCTGATATTTCCCAGACTGTCCTCGGTGTAAACGAATATCTCCGTCTATCTGAAATCAGTGTAGCACACGGGAGTCTGCAGAACAGTCCCTCGGCTGTTCCACTTGCTTTAGTTATTTTCAGTGAGTCTTCTTAAAATGCATGTTGATTGGCAGTCTCCAGGATATGGTTCAACCCAGCCAAACATTGTCTGGATAAACATAAATAAATGCATTGTCTCTGCTGTTTAGCTGGATAATCAGATAACGTTTTTCAAAAAACAACACTGGGTTGGATTAGTAAACACCCAAGGATAGAGTTTGCAATTTGCAGGTCATGATCAGATTAAAAGACCCACCTGAAATTGCTTTGTTTCTTATCACCTATTTTTATATTTCAAGCGCTTTGGGAATTGTTTTTTTTCCTGAGACTATAATGGGCAGTGAGTACTTACCATTGAGGACTTTAATTAGGATATTCAAGATCTTTTCCTCACACTAAAATTATTTGCAAGCTCATGATAATAAAGGGATGAAGTGGAGGTTTGACTCTAGACATTGCCCCTTTCCCTAGTTAGTGTGATAGTCTCTGGTATGATCGGATCAAAGTGACAACATGCTAAATGTAGCTTCTGTAAGTGGGAGGTGGTGGTGGTGGTGGGTGGGTGATTCTCGGGATTCTCTGCCAGTCTAAATTGGTGCTAGTGACATGTTTTAGTGCATGAAGCTTTGCCTCTGTAAGGAGTTGGATCAGCTGACACTGTATAAACTGTGAACTTTGTTCCTTCCAGAGGAAATCTCGATGTACTGTATAACAAGGTTTGGTCCACGCTGTTATCACAGACCTTAGGAATAGACGTAAACACTGTATCAGTGCGTCAGTGTTTGCCATGTGAAAAACAAGCTTTCCAGCTTGTTGATCTTTTTATGTTTTTCTTTTTTGTGGATTTACAGAAAAGTAAATGCAGAGGTTGAATGTCACAAGAAATGTTCTTTGGTATTTTTTTCTTCTTTTCAACATTCTCACTGTACAGTGTGCTGAAAGTACAAACCTGGTAAAAAGAAAAAAAAGACCAAGTTTTTTATGTTTTCACTTTGTTAACTGGTGAATTGGCACTGAATTAATGACTCTGCTGCTGTTTCTTTTAATACTGTATCTATTGTCTATTGTATGCAGTTGTGGAAGTATTGTGAAATGATTGTTTGAATGTCTATATGTATTAGTGATGTTGTGTTTGTGGATCTGTGCTGTTTTCTTTTCAAATTATCTGTTTTAGCCCAAGTGAACATCTTGTGAACCACACATCCACAGTGCACCCTTCTGGCAGTGGCCTCTTCTTACACCTCAGCTGTCTTGCTGTTAAAAATGGTTACTGTTTCATCAATATCCCTGCATAATAAGAAGTGTAATTCATGCCTCCACATCCTCAAAGCTTATGGACACAACGCTGTTATGTGCAATGAGTTGACAATGATGAGCTGACACTACAACATTCCAAGCAGAGCTGATGTTTTATATCATGCCTATGTTGCACATTCAGTTCTCCATTATTGTCTGGTCCCAGGCACTTTACCCACTGCTGTACTTATGCTAACTCAGCTGAAAAAAGGTCCTTTTAAAAGAAGAATATGGGTCACAGCACAGATAAGTCTTAGAGGTTATGTTGCCATTTGGCACACACTGGTGTCCCACATATTTCAATGTAACAGGATACTGTGTGTGTCATGGAAAGATGCACATTACACGATCCCAAGTGGGCCAATGCTATTCTCCCTCAACTCCAAACCAACCTGAAGTAGCACTATATGGCACTTTTTTGCACAATTATGAGGCCTCTGAACATTTTAAAACACATTTAAGTTCATGAACTATGAACAATTTGCCTATTGACTTGTACAATAACATTTTTGGAAGTTATTTTTCCTTTCTGCAACTCAAAACCGACAAGATGAAAAGTGCTGCTGCATCTCAGAACTGATGCTGATCAAGGCAGACTATTTACAGAGATTAATGAAACATGTAAATGTGAATTTTGCTGGAAGTTCAATATTGTTTTTGCTGTCACACGAAAGAACAAAACTGTTATATGAGAACTTCTTTTGTGTAGTCAGACTGAAAACATCATTACTCAACTAAATGTTTACTGAATGTTTGCTATTTTCGCACAAATTCTTGTTACTGTTTGTTGAGGTCATGCTTATAATATGTGGTGCCTTGTGTGTGTTTGTGTACATATATATATATATATATATATATATATATATATATGTATGTGTGTGTGTGTGTATATAAATAAAAAATGTGTCATTGTAACATTTTTGTTTGAATAAATTATATACATGTTGCACGTTATGTTCTAATTTGTGCATCTTTTATGATCATTAAATTAATTTGCTTTGATTCAACATCTAACACGTGGATGCAGAAAGCACAGACACGCAGTTTAGTAATTTAGTTCAGGGAATATTATCAGCAATTGATCAGGGTAGACAAAAAGGCAATCAGGATACAATAACAATTTTCACCTTCCTCATAAAATTGCATTTTGCCCAAAGGTCCTAGAATATACTGCACAACTGAGGCAAATCTGAATAAGACACAGGAGATATGTATTTAGTAGACCATTAAACATTACATCATAAATTAATTCCTAAACATCTGTTGCATCATATGTCCCTTATTTGTATATACATACACACACACACACACACTTTATATATATATATATATATATATCAGTCAGGAGGAGCTTCAACTCCCACCTCCGGGAGAGCTTCAGCCATGTCCCGAGTGAGGCGGGGAACATTGAGTCCGAGTGGACCA
>JBAMIG010000007.1:22727507-22746575 GCA_037177335.1 Kiunga ballochi
TCCCTGAGCGCTTACGGTTTGCTTGGCGGGGCTTCAGCCCTTTAACGACCGCCAAGCTCCACTCTCCAGAACACCTCATAAATAACTTGTGGCCACGCATTAGTAATGTACAGAGCCCGTCTGGTGACATCGATGAAAAAATAAATAACTTGTAGCCACGCATTAATAACGCGTGGCCACGACTTATGTCGTTCCCACGCATTAATAACTTTTTTTCATCGATGTCACCATACGGGCTCCGTAAAATGCTAAATGTTTCATTAGATCAAAAATTGGGGGTGGGGGAGGCGTCAGGTGGTATTACAGTGACTATTACAGTACATTATGTAAAATATGTGTATGTGTTTTAAATCAATATGTGATGTATTAAAATAGTCTTTATGAAATATAGGAGGATGATTGCAGCTCAAAGGTTTGAGAAAATAGGTTAGTTGGGCCTTATTTATGATGTATAAATAGTATGTTTACTAAATATTGTTAAATATAATATACTCTTACTGATTATAAGCTTGTGAGCTTCTGGGGAGTCCCATTATAGAAAATAATTATATTGACAATCATTAAATGTGATTTGTGCACCAGAAAACTGGTAAATGAAATTGACTGATTGACTACCAAAAAAATGCACAATGCTTGACAGAATCTGCAGAATAAGATAATTTCTCTGTTCTTGGTTACCTGGACTTCTGAACTATCTGCAACATTTAATTTAGGCTCAGGAAGAAGATTCTAAATCCTGTTGAATCCACAAAATTTGTAGAATTAATTTCTGGAGTGGTATTTTCATTTGTAAGCTTCTTTTTATAGATTTTATTTTTCAATCTTTAAAATATTGGTACCACAGCTTTACTGTTTGTCTCTCTCTGGACTGGATGCTGTCTGTTATTGCATCACATTCATCTTAAACTGAGGGTCGATGGGAGTAGTTAGCACTTTGAAGCCCTTGGGCTAAAATATATCCTGCACACTTGTTTCACTGCAACAACAAGACCCTCATCACACGGGGTGTGATGAGGGTCTATCTGATCTGCATGAGAATAGACAGCATTGTATCAGCCCTGATGTTGAAGGAGATGAGACCTGATGTTTTACCCTGGTGCAAACAGTGGGTCCTAAGTGGCTTTTCTAACTAACTTCAGGAGGAGACGAAGATGAACTATCTATTAAACCCTGAAGGATTTTATTACCACTTAATGTAGAATCCTAAAAACCTAATTAAAAAATAACCTACAATGTCTGCAAGAGAAAACAATGGGAGCACCAGTAGAGAGACAAAAAGTGAGCGACATGAGTGACACAAGAATAGAAACAAGTGTTTGAAAATACAACTTCATGATTGATACTAAAACTTTTCTAAGTAAATATGGATGTTGGTGTATGAGAATGTTGGTTCACTGTATGTGTGCAAGACATGAGGACTTGGTTGTAAATAAGACATTAATCTGATTGTGTTAGTGCAACAGTGCTCTTTCAGGGTCAGATAGAGAAGCCCCCAAGCCTTAGGGCCTAAGGAATGGGTCACCAGCAGCCACAAAAGGGCATGTGACCAAGACAGGCTGGCGTAGCGACCGTCATGTACCCATCCAGGAGGCGTCAAGAGGCCTCGTGGCCATGCTGAATTAACACTCAGGGGCCTCATTTATAAACCTTGTCGAAGCAAAGATGCCTACCGGAGGCGTAAGTACAGAAAACAGGAAGCGCTGTGCATATTTACTTCTCCATTTAGAATTCAGTGCGCTTCCACATCCCACGCTTGTTACTGTTTATAAACCAGGATGGACACTAAATTTGGCGCACGTGCAGGAGCGTCTTGTCACGCCTATGTGTTGGCTAAAAAAATCAGGTTGACACCCCTGATTAATATTAATCCTACTTCCGTGATGGGTCAGATAGAAAAACACAGGAGCAAACAATAGGGAATTTATGGAATGTGTTCCATAAAAGTGGTTCTGTTCCCCTGCGCTATGGGTGGGAAAAGCAGCGAGCAGACCAAACTTATCAGCCAGTTCCCTTTGAAGATGTCTGGTTTTAGCACTTGAAGGACTGGCACGGCGTGAATCCTCCTGAAACACAGCACGGGGCGGTATCTGTAAAACATCACTCACACCAGAGGCTTCCATGCGTCATGTCCTCCAGGAGGAATAAACGGATAAAACATGTGCGTCTTTACGCATTGGAATGTATTTTATATCACTTCATCTTTTTGTACATCTACAAGTGAGAAATATCCTGTTTGCATGCTGATGAGCAATTTTACACGACATGTCATTTTACTTGTGTTTATTAATCTAGAACGTAATTTCTATGGCCACGTACTGATCCCACCGATTGATTATCTGTGTGAAGTGGCTTCATAACATGCACACAATGTCAGAACGTATTTTTGTTGTTGATGTTCTTATTAACCACATTTCTTTTGTGAATCCAGATATTTTTGTGGTAGAGTAGCTATCAATGTCATTTGACACTTATGACCGTTTATAGCCTACCGAAAATTTGCGCTGATGTCTGAACTTTCACATAATTTCTTTGGTTTTATTCGTCTCTCGTTGGTGTCGCCGTTTGCAGTTTTTCCAGATTATGTGCTTACATATAATTGGCATACAACAGCTTTATAAATGAGGCCCCTGGTCTTCCTGTTCTTTACCTGTCCACTAACACATTATGCTCGTTAATGTTTTCCTCTTGTTATAATTTTCTTACAGTGATGTTAAAAAAACAAAAAAAACTCTGCAAAAAAAGTTTTCTTCAATATTTCCACATCATCCACAATAACTACAATATAAAATATACAATATAAAAAACCCAAAACATATTACGAGCACAGTGTACTTGATGACTCAGTATAAATTAAAGTCAAGAAACATGCTTAAATTTACAGCATTGATTTCTCATGTTACATAAAAAGTGTGTGGCTAGCCAACAGACATGTAAACCAGACATAAGGAAATATCACTGGAAAATAAAGTGCCACTGGGATACTATGTATAGACATCTGTGTGCTCACTCTGTGTGACACAAATCACAGATTTTTTTTCTTCGGTGCAACTGCCAACAGTAACTTTGCTTCCAGCTTCATCACTGTTTATGCCCGCAGTTTCCTTCAGGTCACGCTCAGACTCCCTGTGAGTGAAATCTACTAGAACATCTGTCTCTTTAGTGGGAGTGTATTGTTCATCTTGAACATCAGAATCAGTATCTCTGACATCTGTGTGTCCTTTGAAGTCACTTGCATGATAAAAAGGTATTTGGCTGGGCATGCTGTGATCAGAGTCAAACTCAGAGTCTTTCCCATCTGTTGGATTCTGATAAGTGTCTGTGGAGCTGCTGGAGTCTGAGAGGTGATCTTTAGCCGTGTCAAAAGACTCGCTTAAAATGCTGTCGGTATATGACTGACTTGCATTAGTGTCTGTCTCAGGGCCAGACATATCTGGAATGCGAGTGTCATGTAGACAGTGATTGTTCTGTACACAAGCATCTTTACGACTCTCTGGACATCTCTCCTCTGAGTCTGTGTGAGTTCTTGAACCCGAGTCATCTTCAAATGTCTTGTTCTCAGATATAGATTCAAAAGTACATTTTCTCTCCACCAAACTTTCTTCAGAATCTGTATCACCCTCAACATTTTTCCCCTTCTTTTGGCCCAGCTCTGTGTTTTGATCCATGTTTTCCTCTCCTGCAGCAGGGCCTTCCATGCCAGCCAAAACTCTCTTCAAACTCTGGGCTCTGTCTCTGTAAACCTGACACAAATGAGAATCGAGCATGTGGTTGCCATGAATCTCAGCCAACTTCATGTACACCACATACAGAGCTTCAGGGTTAGCTTGGTCCTCGAGAGCAGCTGCCAGAGCCAGCTGGAAGTAGCCCACTGCATCAAAAGCATCCTGTAAAGAAAGCACAAAGATCAGGAATTCAGAGTTGAACGCTAAGTTCTTAACTTTATACATTTCATTGCTGCATTTACTGTCTGCATTACACCAGATAAATACAAATCTTACTGATACTGAGTAAGGTATGAATATCATCATCTTCAGTACCTTGAGCTTGTGCAGAGTAATGTTTCCCAGTCTGCAGTAAATCTTAGTGTAGTAACGTGCCTCTGTGGGATGCTGCAAGACCAGCGGACATAGAGACAGGGACTTCAAGTAGTAGTTTTCTGCCATCTCATATTGCTGCATGTTGTAGTAAATCGTAGCCAACCGGTGGTACGCTGTCCTCTCATTAATATGAACTCCTTGTTTAGAAGATAATAAAACTTTGTGACAGTCAGAACACATTAGCAAATGTAGCTGAATTTATTTCTTTTATATGCATGGCTTGAAACAATAACGGCTCAGCCCATGCTTCTGTTCATACCGGTTTTACTTGCAATCTGAACAGACAGTGTTGCGTACTGCAGAGCTTCCTCCTGCTCTCCTTGGTTCATCAACAGCTCTGTTAGTTTACACAACAAGCGGGACTCTGAATGGATATCGCTGATGCATCGTGCAAATGGTAAACTGCCATCCTGACAACAAAAAACTCATGCTTTGTGGAGTTCACTGGTTTAAACAACAACAAAACACATTATAACAGATAGACAGCAAATAAAAACAACCTGAAAGTTTGAAATGGAAAACAGTGACTTGCAATTAAAGGTGGATGATAACAGGTTGAATTCATTCAATCACATTTAGTTGAGTAACTTAAAACTCATGAGAGTAGTTTTACTGCAAAATACATTTTAGTTTTGCTTTAATAAATTTATAGACAACATTAAACTCATTAATTTAGTCTTAGCAACAATATCTATTGCTCAAAGTGATTTCCATCCCCATGCTCCAATAAAAACACTTTTCATCTACATACATTGTGAAATAACAATGGTGTCTTCTACATCTGCCTAAACAAGCTGAAATTTCACCAAATTACATTTGGCCATCTCAGATAATGTAGCAAGTTGTCTAACAACCAAAAGGTTGGCAGTTTGATTCCTGCTTAATACATTTAAATCTGTTGTTATGTCCTTGGGTCATACGCTTTAGTGTCATCATTGTGAATGAATGTTTCAGTGATCAGAAAAGCAACTGATCCTTTTTGGTTGCCATGTTTCTCTCAGTCTGCCCAGATTAGCTGAGGCTAGATATGTAGCTTAGCATCACCATTAAATGTGGCCTGAATAAATATTCAGTTTACTTAAAAGTACATCCGGTTGGCTAAAAAGCAATGTATACAATTTGAATTCATTATCTTATTGATATTATCACAAAAACGACTTCTAACATGATCAAACATGTGGTGCAAAGTTTAACTAAATTTATTTTGCAGTGGTATTTGCTAATTTCATCAATTTGCAGAATCCCAGATTTTCTTTTAAAAAATACTTCATTGTATATAGATACTTTAAATGTTTTGAGCAGAGGAATGGATAAGTATTAGCTAGACATTTTGCTAAGTCAATATGATTTTGGTAACCACTCAGCTAAATAATTTCTAAAAACTAAAATAGAAATTTCAGTAACTCAGTACTTTTTCACAGAATACCATTTTTATGACTACTTTCTACTTCTGCCAATATATTGTTGTTTTGAAATAACTCTAATACCTTAGTAAATGTTTGACCAAACTCATCTCAATTTGTCCTATAACTCTCCTGACACAAGCAAGTTGTGTCAAACTGTTTCGGCCCACTTACTCTGTAGAAAGATAGGGAAGCCATTCGGTTTCTGTGGCCTTTGAAGTAGACATCTCCTGCCTCCTCATAGATGCTCATTGCAAAGTGCGGGTCATTCATCCTCAGGGCAGTCTTCACAGCTGCCTGTCAATATGCTTTTATTGTTACTCAGTACTGAGTGTGTGATTCACAAGATAACAGACAACACTGCATAATACAGATCAAGTATCAAGCAGTGTTCAGTCAGAGGCTTCTTCAACTCCACCATAACGATAAACCATTCAGGGGATCGTCCTTGCTAATACCTTCACAATGGCTGCTTTTTTATATTGATGACCATTACCTGATTATTTAACATGTTCTTGCTAATAAACATTAATTAATATTGTTGCTATCTGCCTTTAGGTTTCAAAAAGATCTTTTTCTTTGATTTCTTAAATCATTCATGTGTATCATTTTATGCTGAGTTATTTGAAATGTTTTTGCCCTCAAGCCTCCATACACTTGCATATGTGCAAAGGACACAGCCGTTTGTGAGGCCACTGTTTTTACTACTCAGGAATGTGGACAACAGGCATTCACGGCATACCAGTTTTTATCAAAGACAAAATGCAAAACAAGGAAGAGACAAGAAAGACAAAAAAAACCATGAAAATGCAACCATTCCACTTTCCCATATCCACCTTTGTCCTTACCTGCAGGTACATGTCAGCCAGCTCGTCCTCTTGGATGAGGTAGTAAATGCGTCCCACCTGCAGCCAGGTCTCTGACTCTTCTTCTCTTTTGCCCAGATCAATAGAAATCCTCAGGCTCTGCTTGGTGTAGTCGAGAGACTTACGAGATGATCTATGCCGCATGCAAATTAAAATAAAAGAATTTTAAAACAGTTTTGGAAAAAAAATAATCTGAAGAAATGAGACAGAGATGGAAATAATTCACTTTTCTGTGTTGAGTGAGAGGTAGAGGCTGGAAAGGATTTCAAGATACTCTCCCTCCATTCTTTTGTCCTTCAGTTCTCTGGACACTGACACACAGTGCTCATAGTAAACGATGCTCTGACCATAGAGCAGCATGTCAGTGTATAGTCGGCTAAGCACCTTGGCTACCACCATCTGACCTGTGAGAAATGACGGGGAAAAAAAACAGCTATATTAAAAAACGTCAGCTTAGACTATTAATCCTTTTGAACTCCACAACACAGTGTTTTTTAGTTTTGAAAGTCTTTACGAATAACACAAAGCAGAACTAATTTGGATGGAGTTATTTACCTACGGGACATCAAATTTACATCTCAAAAGCTGGTGGTTGATTTTATACTTACTGTGCAAGTTTCTGGAATGTAAAGCAATTAACAACCCCATTTCATAACATTCTCTGATCTCCTGAGTCCTTCCCCTGTCTCGGTAGCTCCGTCCCAGCCAGATGTAGGTCTGAACATGCTCCTCATCTGTTGGGCTCTCCCAGAGCTCCAGAAAAAGGCACAGAGATCTGGTTAAGAAAAAGATGATTACTGTGAGCAAATGAATTATTTTTTTAACTAATATTTTCTCATAGATTTTTTCTTCTTTGACTGAAAAAAAACTGACCTAAATAGAAATCGTTCTGCAACAGAAGAAGCCCCTGCATCCAGTGCCAGACAGCCTAAGTTGGCTAATGCCAGAGCCTGATTCCTCTGGTTTCCACTTTCTCTGGATATTACCAATGCAGAGTGGAAGTGCCTGCCTGCCTCTCTGACACGACCTTGATGCCTCAGACACAAAGCTAAAAGGTTATGGATCACACCTCTCTGGGTTGGGCTGTCTGTGCTCTGGAGAGAAATTTACACTCAATAAATATTCATTTGGAAAGAAAAATCTACTCATTGTAAACACTGTACTTTTGCTCACTCTTCATCATTAGCTGCTGTACCTGCAGTGATGTTAGCAGTGGTTCTAAGACATTCTGGGCCTTTTTAGCCTGGCCTGTCAATGCCAGCAGCCACCCAAGCAGCACAGAAGCCTCAAAGCCATCCTCCTCATTGATGTGTCCTCCTGTCTCCACAGCTTGTTGGGCACAGTGCACTGCTTTATCAAACGCACCGTATTGCTGGTAAGTTGAGGCCAGACCTAAACAAAGATCTCTCTGAGTCTTTATATCATCTCCCTGCTCAGCAATTGCCAGGGCCTGTTGCAGGTAAACTACAATCTGGGCATGAAGAAGGGAGGTTCCTTCTTTCCAGCATGGATTCAAACGGACGGTGTTCTTAATGAACAGCTCGATCCTCTGAAAGGCATTGTGAAGTGAGTGGTCTTGTCTAGAGTCCAGGCTCAGGGAGGCCAAGGCTAAGTAAGGCATGTATTTACGATGATAGAGCCAACTCAATAGCCAGTTAAGGTCCAAGGGTGCTATAGGTCCACCTTCTGCAGCAGAGAGAGTGGTTGAGAGGAACTGGAGTCGCTCAACAAAGGGAAGAGCTTCATCACTTTTCTTGAGGAGCAGGAAGAGGCTGGATATGAGGTAGCAGACACGGGCCTCTAAGCATTTGTCCCCTAATACCACTGATCTCCTCAGGAGGAGTTTCAACAACTCAACTTCATCTGTGGATGTAAAGGTATGATTTGGAAGGCAAAGCAACAGGGCACTGGCCTTCTCCAGAGTCTGGGGCAGTTTATCCATCATACGTTGCTTCAGGTAGATGGCAGTGAGGTTTGTGAAGAGAGCCACAAGAAGTGGAGTGTCAGAGAATCCATCAACACTAATGCTCAGGGCCTCCTCATAGTATACACGTGCCTAAAGAGAGGTGGAAGTTAAATTATTTAATCAAAATGAATGAAATTATATTTAATATAATCCTATATAATGAATTATAAATGCCTCAACATGAAGATTTTTTCATAAGCTTTGTTCATCCAGCTATTACAAATACCTGGGAGAACTTCAGTTTCCTGGCACACAGTCGGCCCAGGACAAAACATGCCCGCCTATGTGCCCAGTGCATGCCCATCCTCTTGGCGCACTCTCTCACACCCTCAAATTGTCCTGTGAGTTCCTCCTCAGTCTTACCACTAAAAGTCACCCACATGAAGGAATACTGCAGGTCATACAGGGGACGGAAGTCCTCCTAAAAGACACAACAATCAAAACGTTGTTGAATGTAATAAGGCAAGGTAAGTGTATTTGTATAGCACCTTTCATGTACAGGACAATTCAAAGTGTTTTACATGGAAACAGTAAAAGAATTACAGATATAGAAAATAATTTAAAATAAAGTATACAAAAAATAATCCTTACACTCTTAAGAAACATCTAAGTCAGATACGTGCAGCTGTACTATACAGATGTGCTTTTTTATGGACCACGAAGCAAAAAATCATAATAATGAAGAGGGATTATGTCGATGGACTGACAACCTGTTATGGG
Organism: Kiunga ballochi; assembly: GCA_037177335.1. Taxonomy (NCBI): domain Eukaryota; kingdom Metazoa; phylum Chordata; class Actinopteri; order Atheriniformes; family Pseudomugilidae; genus Kiunga; species Kiunga ballochi. The sequence continues at coordinate 22,736,560 of JBAMIG010000007.1, forward strand.
GCGTATGTGTAATTTGTCCTAAAATGGGAAATAGTTATTTGAAGATACAATTATTACATTTTACTAGGAACAGTAATATTAAGAGGATGGTAAATTGTATAGAAAATTATACCTTTTCAGTCTAGGACCTTATAGAAAATCATTTTATTTATTATTTTAACATAGCTATTTTCTAATGTCACCCTAACCTCCAGTAGTCTGTTAAAAATATTAACAATCATCATTTCTGTCATCTTTTTCCTTTAAACTACCAGTTTTAGTATGTCCAAGCAAGACTCTGAAAGGTTTCCAAATATTCCAAGGTGCTTCAAAAAGACACAATCTAGAGCATTGATAGAAACAGTGACAATTTGGCTTAATTATTTTACAAAAGGAATATTATTTGGGATTAAAAGAAAGAAAAAAAACTTTCCTTCAGTTTGTGGTTGCGCTGTAATAAATACCTGGTTGAATAAAATGTGACTCCACTTACCTGAAAGTGTTCATGGTTGAAAAGAGTCAGCGTAGGGTCGCTGAGCTCAGACTCCTCTCCATCCCAGGGGTTCTCTTCTAAGTAGGGTGAGGGATCTTCCTGGAACTCATCTAGTTGCTTGAAAGTGTCCTCAAGAGTGAATGAAAAACGCTCTCCCTCTCGCGACAGAGGATTGTGAGACTGATAGAGGGACACACGAGGAGAGGAGTGAGACATAGATGTGCAAGTGGAGGACTGGTATGGCGGTGTCCCTCCACTTCTCTCTGACAAAACACTCTGACGGGCACTTGCAAGACCCTTAAGATCTGTTCAGAAGAGAAATTGAGAAATCAGATAATCTAATTGAAATCAGATAACTAAATCTGCTAAAATGCAGCATCCTTTTATAGAATATTACCATGTTTTGGCCGATTCCGGATGTACATGAAGTCGGTCTCATCCAGTCTGTCTGGAAACACAAGTTAAATTAATTTAAGCTGCTGTATAAAACAATAGTTTGATATTAACAAATTATCATTTTATTTTAGCAAAACAAAATGTGTTATACTTGAAATAAGCCAAGAAATGCAGGTAAAACGTTAAAAATAAATTATGAGGAAATTGAAACAGTAACTGAAACCTAATTTACATATTTAAATATTGAAAATAATTTGAGAAGGAAATTGCAAATAGCATAATCAATTGCTATTCTGATTTTCTTCCTCAAAATGAACTAACTACCTCAGGAAACACATAGTCAACAAGAACTAACTCAATATTTTATTACAAAAGAAAGCCACAAGGATTGTCTGTAACAAATCTTTACGGTGAGCATACTAACACACTGTTTATAGTTTAAATGTTTTTAAATTTAGTTAATTATATTATAATACAAATCATATATAAAGCAAATAACAACATGTCCAGTGCCTTTTTAAAATGAAGGAGTCTAGTTAACGGTTGAGAGGAACTTTGTTATTTAAATAACCAAAAGCTGAAACTACTGTATAAATCAGTGTCCTCATAACACAAAATTATGCAATACCATAGTTGGTTTTAACATACTTTATAAAAAAAATGATTTTGTATTAAAGTGCAGAAAATTAAATATTATCTAAATATTATTATTTTTAGATCGGGATTTATTCTTGCCCTGTTTAGAAATTTGTCAAATATCTGTATTTAAGTTTGTAAGGTAAAAATAGGTCAGTATTAAATATGTTTCCACCTACACCTTTTCTGTTACATGGGACAATTGATTCATGTTTGTATTGATTACAGTGTAAGGCTACTGTGTAATTAATTAATACATTCATTCATTCATTTAACAGCTTTAAAAACAAACTTCTTTTGTTATAATTAAGCACAAACAGAATAAAATAAAACAAACATAAAATAAACTAAAACAAAAAAATGAAGTTGTAAATCAAGTCACACAAATATTTACTGACACCTCTGACAGCCTTTCCTTTTCTCTCACTGAGGATAAAAGCTAAATAATCTTTTCATATTCACTCACGCCGTACCTAGCCTGTAAACAGAGCTGATGTCAGAAGAGAAGAGTCTTTCCAGCAGACTACTGTCGCTTGGCTCAGAGTTGCACGGGTTAACCTGAGACAGGCTAGCCTTCTCTTCCTCAGTGAGAAAGACTAATTGTCCATCTCTGTGAGAAGAAAACAAAGGCAGCATTATCATCTCAGATATCTTTCCAGCCTCATCACCCGTTCTGCCTTATCCAGAGACACACTAACCAGGCTAAACAAGTTTTCATAAAAAAAAAGTAAATGACTAAACATGATGTTATAGATGTGGATGGATTTAACATCCATTTTTGTTTGAATACATATTATGTAACTAATAATCCTTAAAATGAAATAAAAGGACTTTTACAGTGGTATGGTGTTCAGAGGCTTGACGTGGACCATCTTTACAAAGCCAGTTTGTCCTGTAGAAGTGTGTTTTCCTAAGAAAACACCCAGGCCACGGAGCAGCAGACCCTGGATCTCCACAATGTCGCCTTGACTCAGCTGGAGCTCGTCTGGCCCTGCTGGACTGTGGTCAACAACAGCGACACAAGAGCCCGTCGCTGAGGGATTAGATGACGAGAACAAGCAGGAGCAAAAAAAAATGTGTTAGTATCAATGTAGAAAACCTTTATTTGATCCCAAGTGTTAACAAGTTAAAGTAACTTCACTGTACGTTTAACAGTTTGGGAAGTCCTGATTTGTGTATTCTTAATGTAATTCTCATTGCAAACAGAATTACCAATAGGATGTTCAAACTGTTCCTTTTCTTTTGGTGAACATCCAGCATGGCCTGGATACTTCCTCAGGAACCACCTGACCAAACAGGAAGTACAATTTAACAGAACTATTCAGATTACTGTCAGAAATGTCCGTCTGTTCTGTTCATTCACCAGAAAGTAAACTGATCATTTGTGGAAATTTTATAATGACTCACTGATAGAAGGGGTAGGGCAGCGGCTGCATGCTGCTGACTGGTACCAGGCCATGGTTTCCTGTGGAAAGCATGGTGCCCTCCCACATGTTGTCCTGCCCTGTGTCCCTCACCGTCAGCAGGTCATTCTTTTTGAAGGAGAGCTGTTCTTCGTCTTCTTCCTCCTGATCATTAGTGAACAGCGCCTTAGCAAAAAAGGATCCTGCAATGAAACAAAAAGCTTGTGCAAACAAGAAAACAAGGCCTGTGCAAATACAGACCCACAAAACGCTTTTTTGTATTTTCTTTTTATTTGATTTGATCAAAGTTGCTACACAGTGCTGCGGCCGTGTCCTCATTCAGTCACAAGCAAATGGTAAGTGATGGATGTTTTATATGCTCCCCTCTATTATGTTAATGTAATTTTCATCACTATTTGATGGGTACTGTTGGTGGTCTGTGTTTGCGCTCTGGGTCGGGCCGGTTTTCTCCCTGGTGGCACCTGTGGCAGGTCCTGGGGGTTTTTTCGCCCGAGTGCACGGGCTGCCCTCTCGATTGTTTGGTGCATGGATGGGGGGGCGGGTGGACGCCAGTGTGGGCTAGATTGTGGTGATGGTGATGGGGAAGGGATGCTGGTGCAGACGGGGGGCGATGAAGGAGGATTGGAGGGGGGGTTGTCCTGTCTAGGCTACCCCAAACTGTGGGAAACAGCCGTGGTATATAGACAGATAGATCACTATTTGCCAGGCTGCAGTCTTATTCTATGTTCCATGACGCTTTTTGCTTGGGGAACTGTATCTGCATATACCTCGCAGGCAATCAATATCCATTGAAGGGGAAAGTAGAGGGATTACTCTGTTAAGGGAAACAGTGACATTTTTTCCCTTTATCTTTTTTAAATAGTATTAACAAAATCAGAGTGTCTAGAGTAGGACATTTTTCAAAAATAGTTTTTGTTTGTTTCATTGTCTCTTTGTAAATCACTTTATTCTGGGCAGGGTCATGGGAAAGCTGGAGCTTTCATCATTGTCATAGGGTAAATGTCAAATTCGCTATGAGTCCAGTACAGGTGCTGAGAAATAAAACTATGCATGCTTATATGTATATTAGACATTCTTTGAATCTCCACTTAAATTAGCTGCACATCTTTGGATGATGGGATGGAAACAGCTCGAAAAGAAACTTACACCAGCAGAAACTCCCCTTGCTGGGTGGGGACAGTGCTAACCACTAACTACACCAATGTGCTGCCTCTCACACTATGGATGGCAGTCTATTTTTTCAGTGCCTCCCAGAGGTAATTGGGGTCTGTAAGGAATGGATTAGAAATAATGGGGTCAAGAGGCAGCTGCATTCGGATAATATGTAATTAACTGTGTGATTCAGAGCACATCTGGGTGATTTTCAGAAAAAAAAGTAAAAACTGTAAGAGAATACTGGAAGAGAAAGGGTTAATTACAGGTTTATCTACCCAATAATCTGATTTTAGATTTTACAGATTTTATAACTTTGTGTTATGTTTATGTCTACAAATGTTTTATGAATGTTGTATCCATACTGTGTTTAAAATGAATACTACTGACCCTCTTGGAGCACAAGTCCAAGGTAAAGAGTGGCGAGATGTTCTTCATCCACTTTGACACTGATTTCCAAATCACTGAGCAGTACTGGATCCAACCAGATAGACTGATCGCACAGGAAGTTCTCTAAGCAACGAGCCACATAGCCTGCAACACAGCAAGCCCAAATGATTTACAAAAAAAGACCTTATATTAGCAAATGTTTAATAGTAGGCTACAGAGAATAGCTAGTTTAAAAAAGAAACAATAAATGCAAACAAAGAAGGTCATACAGAATAACAAAGAAGCATCATTCATGTCAGTCCTACCTAATGAAAGGTAGGTGGAAAACTTCCAGATCTCCTCCACTGTCTTGAATGTAAGAACAAAGCTATCCTTCTCTGCATGAACAGAGACCAGACGTGCAGACAAGTCCTGTAGAAAGAAGGTCTCAGGTCATATTTCAATTGATTTAAATTCACTCCAATCTAGCTCACATAAAATGGCATACAATATAAATAATGCAACCATATAATCAAGGTAAACAGAGTGATTTCTAATCCAATCAATTTTATTGGGCTATATGCCAAAACCAAACAAAGACTTGCTAACCTGTTAAAGTCTAAAAGTCTCATTTTAAAATTCTGAAGTCTTTATTTGACGCTTTTAATAAGATCTGAAACAAAATAACATTTAAATGTTTTGCTATGTTTACTATTTATTACTCTCTGATAGGTCAACATTATTGTGGTGTACTCTTCACCAAGAGGCAGGAGATGGGTATCATATGGTACACAACAGGATTTTGAAAAAAGTTTCCACCATAAAGTGATGCAAAAAGTCTGATAAACTTTACGTATTAAAAATTATTATTATATTATTATTATTATTATTATTATTATACGTTTGGCTTTATAAGGTTAAACTGCTGCAAATCATATAATTCACTCATCTTATTTGCCCCATAGCCATTATCATGTAAACTAAGGTAGCAGGACTTTGATGCATATGTGTAAATTCATCATGATATATGATTTTGGATTATATAGACACTTATTCTTTCTTATTGTCATGTCAAAGCAATATCATTGCTAGTTTGTAATATTATCCTTCTCAAGTCTCACTTTAAAGAGCTGAATAACATCTTTGCTGTTGCTCTCCACCACTCGGAGTCGCGTTCGCAGCGCTTCTTGTAGTGCTTGGTCAGGATCCTCGCTGGAGCGCCTCCGCCCAGTAAACAACAGTACAATTTCTATGTGAAAAAAAAGCCCAGAGTGATCAATAATGCTAATCTCACATTATAATTTATTGCCGAATCACCATATGGGCTAATATCAAATCCAAAGCAAAGTCAAGAAAGCCATTTGGAGTGTTTTTACACCTGTACTTGAAATAGATGGTTGTATTTTTTTCCCTGCCTGAATTCATTACATAAAAGGTATTTCTTTAAAAATCAACTAAACCCTGAATTGTGTAAAAATTTTCAATGGTTTTCAAAAGGTTTACTCTTCCAAGAAAAAGAGATAAAACTTCCAAGAGTCCTTTAAAGACGCTTTATAAAAGCTTTAATATCAGGAAGTTGCTTTGTGAGCATGACTTGACTCCCCGGAGGAATAACAAAGCTATTAGACCTCTTTACCTAACTCACAATGTGGCCATTTAAATCCATTTCAGAAGAAGAACCTGGAGGGTAATGGATGACATGCTGATTGAGTAAAACATTAGAAGATGGGAAGGGAGGGGGTTGCTTCAGCTTTGTTTGAAAACAAAGTTGTGAGACATGTCTTGATGTTTCAGACATGCAGAGAGGAAAACTAGTTTTCTAGCTGAGAGACAGATGCTAGGACAGAAGAGCAACACTAAACTGTACCTGAGGAGAATTTCTCTCCCACTGAGACTGTGCTTCCTCTGAGAAAGGCTTCCTTCTTCTTCCAGTAGCTGTCATGTTCCACCCTTCCTTCACCCGACTCTCCCACTGCACCGTCCTCTTCCTCACCTGCACATGAAAGAGGGAGCAAGGTCAGTGGAAACTGTTAGGTCAGTTTTGCAAATTGTTTTTTTGGTTCAAGGCCATGAAAAAGGCCACAAGATAGACAACTTAATCTATTGTTGGATAAACAGGATGCTGTTTTTAGAAATTTGCAGTTTGCTGTATGTCAAAACAGTTTTATCAAAATGGTCATCTCAACAAATGCTTTAATGAGGTTTTATACACAATGTAAGTCCCATTCTGACTTTCAGATCAAACAGTAATCAGATGACTCAATATTGTAATCAGTGTTTGACATTTAAAAAGAGATTTTCTGCAGCTAGTATTTAGAAAGGTTTAAAATATTAAATCAGAGCAATATTTTCTAACTGTTTCTTGTGAAATCATAGCTGGAAACAGTATATATACTTTTTTGTAATATAGTAGTGACGGGCTTCCCCTGATTTGTTCCATTGTGCAGGGAGGATATCCCAGACGCTTCCTCAGTTTGTGACCAGAGGGAAAGCTGCACACTGTCTCACATGAACCTCACGAGTTGTTTACACTCCTAACAACTGTACGGCTTCAATAAATTTATATAGTGGTTCAAATGTACCTGGCTTTTTCTGCAACATACCTTGAGTCATGATGTCATCTCCCGTGAAGTGCTCATTTGTTCCCCCAAGTGTATATGGTGGTTCCCTCCAAAGAGCATCCAGCTCAGCAGGAGAGATATCTGCTAAATGAAAAGAAAATCAAACATCTAAACTTTAATGCACAAAAGCAATATGTTGCCCCTTCTGATCTCCTTTAGGCCTTTTAAAAAAATAATTAAAACATTAAATCAGTGCATCCTTATTGATTGGAGAAACATGCATACTACTTACTTGACTTTAACCTTTCTTCATGTATATGGCAAGTAAGCTACAACCAGCAGCCATAAGCTTAGCTTATTTTAGCATGTAAGAAAAAAAGGAAACGGCTAGCAGGATCCAATCCAAATGAAAAACAATCTGCTTATCTGCACTTTAAGGTTAAATATTTTACAGTAATCTTACAGCTAAGCTACTTCACACAGAGTAGGTACTATTCCTGTAAACTAAGGTTTTTGTAAGTGATACAAGACACAATGGTTTTTATCCTTAAACCCAGTTAATCTCTTCAATTTTTCTAAGCCAGATTTGTTGTCTGCTGAATGTAGCTTTACTGCACATTTATCTTCTTATTGTAGCAAGAAAGGGTTTTTCTATATATATAAAAAAAAACCCAGCCAATAAATTAAAGGGGAATTTGTTTTTTAATAAGGAAAGTGTTAAAAGTGGGGGACTGATTCAGCTATTTATATTGGAAACAGCAGATTTGTACTGTTAGTTGGAGGAGTCATGGTACTACAATGACACTGAATACACACAGGACTAGTATTCACACACAGCTACTGACAGAAGGACCTTCATTTGCTCCATGCCACGTCAGTGTGGTCACACCATCAGACAAAAAATTAATTAAATTAATTAAAAACTCAGAATAAATTAAAATAACTTGGATTAGAATGCCTTTAGTTTTTAGCATGCCATGTCAGTGTAAAACACAACAGAATATTATTTTCCTGATGCAAAGCATTAAAAACAAGCCAACTAAGTGCAAGACAATGCAACATGACATTATGCCAAATGGGACAACAGCCTATTCTTTCCAGCAGAGGACAGTTAGAACCAACAGGACTGCTTGAGTCATGCTCGTACAGTGCAGCATCACACCATGCTCTTTTTACCTTCTTGGCTAAGTGTGTTACCCATGTTGTATAATGACTTATGTTTCTGCCTATCTGAATGTAGCAGTCCGTCTCATGACAGTAGAGCACAGAGAGCAGACTGGGACCAACCTGTGAAGGAGGAAAGGCAGACTTTGATGAGCGGTTGACAACAGGAGGAGTTGAGGAACGGTCTGCAGCAACAAGACGCCATCTGGCCCAAGAGCCGGCAGCTCCCAGAGATCAATGCCATCCCATCAGTTTCCCTCAGCCTCTTTAACAACTCTTCCTCTCTGCTGCGCTCCTCTCCTTTTTCTGTAGTCCCTTTCCTGCCCAGCTAACACTATCTCCCTCTTTTGTGTTAGCAAGGTCTTATATCCTCTTCTACTCTGTCTGCTCGGATCTGCTTCTCTTTGTAATATTTCTGTTTTTTGCTGTCTCCATCTTCCCCCTCCCACCCGTCTCTCTCTGCTCAATAGCTGCCCAGCCAGTCAGTGAATGCACAAAGCACTCTCTACGATTGGAATGAGTGTGTGGGGGGCAGGCCTCAGTGAGTTCCCTATGTCTAATCTTTGTGTGTGTGTGTGTGTGTGTGTCAAAGAAAAAAATGCATAGAATGTGTGTCACAAGACAATGTGCATGTGTTTTGTGTGTGTTGCTGGGATAATGTGTTGCTGACCTGCTGTAACGCAATGCCACACAGGGACAGGGAGCAAGGTCGCAGCGGTGGAGGGGTGAGAGCTACCTGGTGGCACATTGGCAGTATCAGAGACTGCATATTGAGGAAGCTATTGGAGGTTCTGACTGTTCTCATCAGTAATGCAAATGAGAATTTGTTGTCTTGTTAATAGCAATTGAACAATAACAACAGTGAGCTCATGTGACTCATTATTATAACATAATGGCTTGATCTAAGTTCTGAATCTAAAGATCTGAATAGTCTTCTAGTAAGAAAAAAATAAATCGGTCTTCTACCATGACGTTCTTTTTAGGGTATGAAGTGGACATAAATTCTCCAGCTTGAAAGAGGTCATAGTATTGAAGATTATGTGACATTGTCAACAGAGTTTTTCTTGATCTGGTATTTTGAATAACATAACAGAGGTTTCATGCTCAATAAATGATTAAATCAAATAGCAATAAGATCTGTTACCAACAGATTAAATTATTTAAAATAGCAATAACAAGCATTTTGAACCACATAAGGACACGTTAACAAGTTTTATTATATTTCTAACCAACTTTCACTGTTGCTTAAGAAGCAACTTTCAGTTTTAAGAAGCTTTGGGCTCTCTCTCTCTCTTTTTTTATCTTTCGTTGTTGCAGTCATACACAATCACATTTCTGAATTTTTATAACAGAAATCAGCTACAGCTTCAGCCGTGGACTAGAAAAAATATGCTTCTCCATGGCTTAAGTCATGTGGGCTGTATCTCAATTCAGAGACTGCACACTTCGAAGTGCGGATTTGCAGACCGCATATATCATACTGGCGCATTAAGTGCAGTCCCAAATCGAAGAATTCAAATGCGCGCTTCGTTTGGGTCAGAGCTAGCTTAAAACAAGTGTACATGCTGGCTGTGTCCGAATATGCACCCTATGCCCTAACCCCTCATTCACTACATAGGGCTGCACTATATAGCTCCCTACATAGGACCCTCAAGCTTGGAACATACTCCACGAGAAGTGAGAACTGAGTTCTTGTTCTTGAGGTTGCAAGAACAAAAAAAACCGTTCTTGTTCGGCGTGGCATTCATACTTCACAAGAAGTCAACCTGCCGAAGTCTTCATGCGGCCCACCCACTCTAGCATACGTCATGCTGAATAAACTGATCGATAAAAAAATCGATA
>JBAMIG010000007.1:22753832-22764013 GCA_037177335.1 Kiunga ballochi
TATATATATATGCATAAAAATGTGTGTGCGTGTGTGTGGAGTGGGCATGGAGGGTGGGGCTTTACTTTGAAATCAACTAGATTAGTGTTTCCGGTAACTGTGTTGACAGCTCGTGAGAGGCGCGCGAGGACACGCCAGGGGAGCGCGTCGGTGCTGGAGGATCAGCCGGGAGCGAAAATGTGAAGGTGGAATCCAAGTGAGCAACGTCGTTTTATTGTCACTGGGAGCAGAGAGAGCCAACAGACTCCGGAGATTCGTTTGGATGATAATCGCGGGAAGAACCTTCGTTTATATCTCTTTTTCTTTTAATCTTTTTTATCCCTCTTTCTTTCCATCTTCTCATTGACTGGAAGTGGTGCTGGTGACAGTGAGCAGCGTCATTTGCTTTTATTGGATATTCATTTTAATTAAACTCTGGCTAATCAGCAAACTCCCAGTGTGTAGATTTCTTCGTGCTTTATGGGATTATTTTTTGACGGCGCAGCGTTGCTTTGGATAAAAACACATCGGCTGTCATGAGTTCCAGTGGTAAGTCCATTCTTGCGCGCTTATGTACACAGACAATGCAAGAAACAACACACGAGTCCAGAAAGTCCCAGAGAACTGTGGTTGGCTGCACTTTATCTTTTTCTTTTTTCTTTTTTTTTAAATGACACATAAAAATGCACATCATAATTGGGAATAAAGCTAGTTTATTATTTCCTGTGCTGGTAGCAGGTGAGCCCCTGCAAAGCCCCTATAATAGATTTGTAACAGGTTTAGGGAGGATAGTAGTGCTAAAAATAACTAATGGAGGTCAGCAAGGCATGCTTAGAGTTCATCCATAAATAAATTTCATAAGATTTTTCACTCATTTGATAGATACTCTGACTTTTTATGTTTGCAGCTTTGCTCTGTCACATTCTTTCACCTTCATCTCTCCTTCCTTATCTTCTTTACTAGCACTCTCAGGGGAGTGTTGCAGCTTTCAGCTGTTACCTCTTAATAAAAGACCACCTGTTCTCACAAATATTCTTCATAGGATTACAAAACCATTTTTTTCCTGGTGCTATTAGTCTCGTGGAGTTCATGTGTGATTCAGCTTGTGACATAAAAACTCTGACAGCCTGAGGGACTCCTGTCATCCTTACCCTGAAAAGCCAGGGGACAGCTATGATGCTAAGCTGACCTTGTATCAGCTGACTCTGACCCTGATCCATTGTCTGCTGAATCAGGGCTTTCCCTGGCTGGGGGAGCGTTTATATCAGCTTGGAGTGTCAGCTGTGTGAGTATGTGAGCACATATGCATACTTTGCTGTATTTCCAGGTCATTACATGTTGATACCCTGGTCAAAATATGAAGATAGGTGTTAATATTTTAAGAGCCTCCTCTGTCCCTAGTTCTCTTTGAGCTTAGTAGAACTTGTTGTGTACCAGGAGCTCAGAGAACTGATGGTGTCAAACACTTCCTGTCCACTCTCTGGTGTGGCTGCATCATTCATAATCTAGCCTGTCATTGTGTGGCATTACATCATTCATCCAGAACTCAGTTATGCCTAGTTGCCGACTGTATTTCAGTGTGTGAGGTTGGAATGGTATTGCTCCTCCACGCATTCAGAGAAAATCAAAATGACTCTTTTGTTCTGCTTTAAAATGCTTTTCTCAGCTGACACACAAAGAGGAGAAGCCCAAACAGCAAACATGTAGGGAACTCACAATCTCCTGCATGTTCACCAACAGAAATGCACATGTACACGACATATATCAACATGTGTGTGAGGTGGAACCCAAAATAAGCTGTGCATACGTCTGTCGGTGATGTAACAGCTAACAGATTGTAGAGTGACACGTCTCTGCTTTGGCTTATGGCTAGAAACACAGCAGATTTGAAAGAGAGTATCTTTCCCTTGGTTCTACTTCACTTTTAATGTCAGTCCAACAAGTGTTCCCTCTGTCTTCAACGCTCTCTAGGTTTAAACATGACTGGGCCTGTTCTGCAGCACTGTCTGTAGTGTTGAGTGTGTGAATTAGTGATAGCCCAGAGGCCATCAACACATGCACAGTACTTACAAACAACTCGGTCGATCTTCATCTTCTGGGCCCTCTATCTCTTATGGTCACTGTGTTTTACAATTGTTGAATGTGGCACTTTATTTACTGTCTGGCTGGTGGGCTAAACAGGACTGTAAGGAAAAGGTTTGTATTTGCTACAAGAATATTGGATTTTGATAATAAGATATGTAGGGGAAAAGAGAGAAACATTCATGCTAATTATGATAATAGACTAGGAGATGTTTCTTTGGGACGAACACATGCAGTTTGTGCATTTCAGGGGAGTGGTAAAACACATGTTTAGCAATACACAGATCATCAAGCTCAGGAACCTGAGGGGATGTGCAGAGCCATATATCAAATGTACTGACACTTTACTTCTTTTTCTGTTTGCACACTTAGCCCCTGAGCGGCAGAAGAATCAGTGCAACATGTTAGAACTTTATACACTCTCACAAACACTACCATTTTACTCACTTACCTGTTGGACTGCTTGTCATGCAACTTCTCTGTAAAGAAGCTATTTTGTTGGTTCTTCTAAAATTCCTTTTATGCCTACACACACGCACACGCACAAGCACGCACACACACACACACACACACACACACACACACACACACACACACACACACACACACACACACACACACACACAGCCTTGTGATGGAGGGTTGACCATGTGAGGCATCTTGTTTGCTTATTGCTGGAAGAGACTTCAGCCCTGTGCAACCTTGAATTAGCATAAGCATATGTTTAAATGATAAAAATACTGTTGTTATCAATACATCAGTAAGTATTAACTCAGGTGAAGGGGTTTCTTAATTTCATATATATTGCAAATTGCATTACATCATGGTTACATCCAGTTATGCTTCCCTTTATGTTTGCGTGTTTTCATAGCGCTAGCTTTCAGCCGTGGTGAAGCTGTACTGAACGCCAGTGGGAAGGCTTTATATGTCGACATTTACCATGACTTTAAAATTGACTAAAACTACATTAAACACACAGTTCTGCATCAACAGGCTAGTATATTTTAGCAGAATCTACTGTAATACTTTCTATGGTAACTGACGAGTAAAGATGGGATATTTCCGACTGACACTTCAAAGCCTGTTTCATCCTACTGAAGCAGACTTTGAATCATTGTGTCAAAGCTTCTATCAAAAATCTGTGATCATGTCACCAAAGACGTTGGAGAGTTCATACATCCCATTATAAAACCACATGCGAGATGCTGTTTGATTCATGATGAGAACCTTTACTTGTGATATAATTATATTAATGAAAACAACAGTTGTGAGGAATACATAATTAGAGAAAAGAAATAAATGGCGTAGTATAAAAATATCTTTTTATCTATTTAGTTTTTTACAAATATAGCTGTGTAGTCTACCAGTCATTAAGACAATAGCCTGTAATATTAGGGTGATGCATACAAATGCTATGTCACACCAGTCATCTCTATTAGCAGTCCAAACCTGTTGAATCATTTTAATTCTCATATAATTTCATGTATGTATGAATAGTAAAAGGACAAAATATAAACACATTTTATTTATGTTCAAATGAGTTTAACATTTTTACAAACAACTATATGCATAATGCTGATTGCTGTGAATGAATTTATGCACAAACCTAATTCAGTTGCAGCTTCTTGGATATAAGAATAAAGTTTGACAAATCTTACCTTAAAATATGTCATGAAAACACATATCAGGTTGTCCAATCACATCTGTTATTGTCCTAAATGCCACGACACAGCAATAATTTACTAGTTTAGGTCTACCCCGCTTCTCAACCAATATTGCAGGCATATAGGCTCCAGCTACCCTGGACTTTCCATCCGATTGAGTGGTACAAACAATGGATAGATGGATTTACTAGTTTATTTAACAGGGACAAATGAATAAAACATTGCTTTATAAAATGATGCAAATTGTGTATGCATACATGCAGGTTTTCTTGCCAAAGCAAAAGTGCAATCCCTGTACCTGCTTAGACTTTCTAAATGAAAACTGTTAGATAAAACAATATTGATTAGATAATACTTGAGGGAATACAATAAATTCAGTGCTTACAAAAACATGTAACTAGTTAAATCCATGAAGCAGTACTAGGACAAAGACAAGGAAAGTAATAAATAAAAGTTTGAGATGTCAGCGGGTCTACATACATATTATAATGTGTGTATGCAGAAACAGACTTGTTTCAATTTCAGCCATATCTATCAGGTTTTAGGTTTTATTTGCACGCAGGAATAACAAAATAAAAATAGGAATTGGACAACAAAAGACGAGAAAAACACTTTTAGACTTTCACTGTTAACAAATAATAAATATATATATGTGTAAGGGAGAGATAGAAGCCAAATAGACTTATAATAGCACCACTCCCAGTGAAAAATAATAATAAAAAAAACCTAAAACAAACCAACCTAACTTTTAAAGGCCTGATAAAATGCAGACCATAGTTTTATTACATATGGCTAAAAAAGGTTATTGACTAAATGCTCAACGTCTTATTCAGCATTTTCTTCCATGACTTTGCTTACTTCAGCTACTATTTCTGGTACAAGCTTTACATACTTTAAATAAGTTTTATGAAAAAGAAATTAATAAAAGTCAGAACTCAGTAAATTATGGTTCCTCAATATGAGGTAATCATCTTACTGTTTTAATCCTTTTTTAATGTAGTGCAAATGATATAATTAATTTCTTAACTGATTCATTCCATCATCTTTGCATGCACATGAAAATGTGATCCAATTTAATTTGACTCATTTATTCATGAGACAATATTTCTTTGTGATTTTGACAAACTGATTTTTTTTACCTAATAAAATGAGTTCAAAATTTGTTGCGATGTTTTTTGCAAAATAACAAATGTACATATGAGCACACAGCTTTGAACATGAAACGTTATGCTGTTACCTTCACACTTCCATTCAGAGTGTCATGGAGCGTGCACACTTTATCGTTTCGGTCAAAGATTTTTCTGGACCTAAATCAAAAGAGATAAATGGGTAAAGGTCAACATACACTGCACTGACAGCAAGATATATAGATTTATGGATTTTTTTTTATCTTTTCAAGTGGAGTTTTGCTATGTGGAGATCCCCTATTTCATGATAAAACTACCGGTGCAAGGTATGGTCAAATAATTTTTTATTTCCTGTGTGTACCTCATCTGACACACAGTTCAAACATGAGCCAAACACCATTTATCACTCTAGACTTGTTACTTCAGTAGCACAGAGAACAAAGATGGGAGACAAAGATGCACAGATGCAAAGGCAGATGCTCACATGCACTAATGAATATGCATGCACAGCCGTGAACAACTGCTATGCATTTACAGGTCAATGCAGAACTAAGCACATAGGTTTGTAGTTCATTGTTGGTTTTTACTCTGTAAGCCAGTTTAATTAATTCATCAGTCAATACCGACTGCAGATGAGAAATTTTGGACAGATTTAGAAAAAAATTAACTGCACATTAATTCAGCCCAATACCAAATCACTGCTGTGTCCTCAAGGATGTTGTCACCATGACCTTGGCTTCTTGTAGGACCGAGCAATCATTCAGACTGTCAGTTGTAGTCTGACCTACCTTTCTTTCTCTGTGGAATGACAGCATGTTTGTGTTACTGCTGGACACCCTATCTCTCTGATGGATGCTCCTTTCCAAGGTCCTGATGGAGATAAAGACAGATAAACAGAAGGGATTGGGGGACAACATGAGGAGACCTAATCAATGACTGCATTACTGACTGAGATGATGGATCGTCACACTCATTTGCTGTAACATAATAAGTTTAAACACTGGGAGGAGTTCATTATAATTCCATAAACATTGATCATCAATCAGTTATTGTTATTTTAGAATTTAAAAAGCACAACATTTTGTCTGATTTTTTAAACATTTATCCAACTTTTATTTTTCTTCTGTGGATTAAAGGATACCATCTTGCATTCTGGGTATGTGTGTCTGGCATTACATTGGAACAATGCTGAGCAACACAGAAAGGTGCAAATAACTTTATGTCCATCAAACTGACAAAGTTTTAATGTGACAATAAATGATAACAGAGATCAAGAAGAAATGCAATATTAAATGACCAGACTTGGGTGATTTGACCAAGGCTGCATCTGCTATCCATTCATTTTTATGCTACTTATCCAAATACAGGGACAAATGAAGTTGAAGTCTATCTCAGCAATTAGCAGCACAGAGGCAGGGTAAACCCTGGACAAGTCATCATGCCATCACATCTTGCATCTTGCAGTTGCTAAGTGTAGCCATTCATATCTCAACTTTGGGTCTAGCTTTATAATATAAATCAGTTTATAGTTTGATGCCACATTTAGATGCCTGATAATCAAGATTCTTTGTATTTATTACCACCCAGGCACCCAACATCCATTGTGACTCAGCTCCCAGCATGTTGTTCTTCAGGGCTCTCAGGTCAGGGGAGGTCAGGTCAGGTGATAACACCACACTGGTGTTATCACCTCACTGCCAGAGGCTGTATTCTCCTGAACCACTGATGTGGAGTCAGTGGATCACACCTGTTGTCCGGTGACTATCATTACAGGGAGGACTCAACACCTAAAAACAGGAGAAAACAGGCTTTTTTATTGTTGAGAAATCGATCAATTTTGGATACTGAAAATATTAGTTTGAGTTAATGTAAATAATTGTGAGGTTAGTGATGTAATGCTTTAGCACTGTGTACCTGGATTGTCTGCTTTTTTGCTTTTCAGACAAAGATGCTCAACTAGTTAAATAACAAAAAGTTAAATAAACATCTCATCCATTAAATCTACATGCTTACTTTGCTTGACATTTACATAATCTTTGTAATTTAAGATAAGAGTTAGTTAATCGTCATCCCTGACACATGTTATTTCCATAGAGCTGGGAAACAGAGTTTTCTTTATCTCTCTTTTAAACCCGATGGAATCAGGTTTGTTCAATCATTTTTTCTTAAAAGCAAAACTAACTAAACTTTGAGAGAGAGTGATTTCAGCAGCTGGGCGCTTATCAGGCAGATGCTGCCAGTTTTGTGAGCAAAAACAATGAGTTAACAGAGACTCCAGTGTGGGAGATGGTGAGTGGGAAATGATCGTTCTTGCATATTTCAAGCACTTGCGCTCCTATCCTGTGCAGGAAAATAAAACAATTAGAGCCATTTTCCCCCACACCCATTGGTTTATGCTCACACACAGCTCAACATACACTGGCTGTCTGGTGGTTTCCCATAGGTTTTGTTTGTGTTTTATTGGCAATAATGAGCAACAGAATACAGTTTGGCCTGGTTTCAATTCACCAGATAATCTTACTGAAACGTTGTTTCAAGGCCAAACTGCAATCTTTACCAACCTTTAACTGTGTTTTTGTGTAAAACTAATAGATTTGTTAACTTGTGTTGGCTTGAGTTTATAAACTCAAGTGTCATTATGTAAAATCTGGTAACTTACCCCCTCAACTTTCTTTGCATCCTCATCAGGACTTTATATCTGATGCAATAGGACAAAAATGCTTTAAGGCTGTTTAAGAATTCATTCAGTTAAATAAAATCAGCTGCTCCTTAGTGCTGATGCATTAGTCAGCTCTTCTCTATGTTGCTAGGACAGATTGTAACCTTGCTATTTATTCTTCTTTAGCGAGAGTTAGACCACTTATGTTCCTTTATGGGAAATAGAGATAAATACGAGACTAAACCCAGCTGTACCAGCAGAGTCAGCATTGTATGCAAAAGAATCAGTTTCTTGCTTATGGGATGGGATAAACCATTTTAATAGTTTGTAATAGTCTTTGTTATTATTCATTTAAAATGCCATTAATGTTTCATCTTGCTGTTTCTTTTTGTGAGGGCATTTATTCCAGTGATGTTGAAGCATTATGTCAAAACTTGCTTTTCTGACTGGCTGAAACAGCTATTGGGCTTGCGAGACTCTGCATTGTAAGCTAATACATAATCAGGTAAAAGGATCCATCTGCTTTCTCAAGTGTGTGTGTGTGATCTAGCATGAGTGTGTGGGAGAGAAAGCCTGGAGCTTACCCAGCTTATAGGTGTCAGACCTCACAGCTTCAGAACGAGTGTTGATGGAGCTACAGACTGATCTTATTGTGTGAACTGCACACAGTACAGTCTGTAGTGTAATCAAACCACAGGCCAGCACTCATAAATGAATATAGTTGAGAACTATTTGCGTCAAGAAGTTCCCTAATTAAACCTAATTCTGAAATATCTTTTGGTTTGTCATTTCTTTATATTGGTGTAAAACAACATATTATTGTTGAAATGTATCTATGTGATAATTATGTAATCAAAACAGTGTTTAAGATGTTTTTAATGTAACACAGTCCAATATTTAAAATATGCTCTTCTGTGGTTTACAGCTTTTCAACCAGGCTCTAAGCACATTGAGCAGACTTCTGGACCTATCCGATGTCACCGATGTCGGGAAATATGCAAAGGAGAGGTGGTTCGAGTCCAAGATACTCACTTTCATGTCAAGTGTTTCACCTGCACTGGTAAGAAGGGAAAACCTTATCTCTTAACACAGCAGGTGTTCCAATAGACAAACAACTGTGGTTATTGTGCAAATGGGTTGTTTTGATGCAGGATGTCACCAGGCTGGGAAGGTCACAATCATAAACCTGGTAAATTTATTTTCTGTTTTTTTAAGATGGGGTTTCAACTAATAGGTCTTTCTCAGCCACATCCTCACCCTCTATCCACACGCCTCCAGACACGCTTTGACAGATAGATTATAAGCACTTTATCTCTTGGTGTACATGTTGAGTGCTACTATTAACCCACAGTGTGGACTGGAATGGATCAGCAGGACATAGTGGCTCCGGCTAAGGTAGCTTATTATTGTGCTGATGACTCGGATTTTATGAGACTAACTTAACGAGATTTCCACTGTGCTAATTGAGAAATGATTTATATGCTGTAAGCATAAAAAGCTGAAATTGCTTAACCATTGTGGTCACTAAATACTTAACAGTGGAACATCAGTTTGTGGAAGCACATTTTGGATTTAAAACCATTCATCCATTTTCTATCAGTTATCTGGAGTCATAGAAGCAGCAGGCTAAGGAGGGAAGCCCAGACATCCCTCTCCCCAGCTAAATTCACCAGCTCATCAGGGGAAATCCTGAGGCATTCCCAGGCCAAGCTAGAGACATAATCTCTTCAGCGTCTCCTGGGTTTCTACCCGCAGGGACATGTCTGGAACACCTCCCCAGGGAGCCGTCCAGGAGGCATCCTAACTAAATGCCTGAGCCACCTCATCTGGCTCCTCTCGATGTGGAGGAGCAGCGGCTCTACTCTGAGACCCTCCCAGATGGCCGTGCTTCTCACCCTATCTCTAAGGGAGACACCGGCCACCAACTGGAGGAAACTCATTTTGATCTCATTCTATTCCCACTCTTGCTCGGCGCTGCTCACTGGGGCAACGTCAGAGTGGAGAAAGGTCCAACCATTTTCCAGGATATTGGTTCAAGAGCCTTAGTTGTGTGTTGAGATTAGTCCAACTATATCTAGTCAGAACCACTCAACCTCATGCACCAGTTCAGGCTCCTTCCCCACCAGAGAAGTGACGTTCCACGTCCCTAAAGCCAGTTTCTGCAGCTAAGGATCGGGTCGCCAGTTTAGCTCCTCGTCAAAATTTCCTCCCTGGTTCTCTGAATTAACGAGTCCTGTTTATCGCTAGAAGATAGACAGAAAGTACTTCCAGGTCATTTAAGCAACTTTGATTCAAAAGGAAAAATGTTTTCACAAAGATAGTTCCTCACAACCTTTAAAGGGAAGACCCAAGACTGGGTCTTGTGACAACAAGACAACAATAAAGTTATCTGTGTATGTGCAGAAAAGAAAGCAAAAAGAGCAAAGAAATGCTAATTGTCATGCTTCTGTACCGCTTGAAGAAGCTGTTCAACAAATAAAAATGTGAATTGATTCTGTATAAAGTGTCAGTCATGGGTTATTTTTTTTTACCACAGTTGAAATTATGCTTAAATGAAACTGCATATCTCAATTTAATATGCATTAATTTGTTTTGTCCCATTTGCAGGCTGCTGTCTGCACTAGCTTTATAGTCTGTTTAAAGTCTTCAGACTTCAGTTACTGAGTAATA
>JBAMIG010000007.1:22778101-22788394 GCA_037177335.1 Kiunga ballochi
TCCGATCTGGAAAAGAAACCATCAGTGGGTTCCAAGAAAAAAGAGTTTTTTTTTTCCCTTCCTTTTGGGAAGGGGGGGGGACCCCCCCCCCCCCCCCCCCCCACACACACACACACACACACACAGACACACACACACATACTTTTTCTTTTTCAGACTGTGCAGTCAGAGACAAACTGCAAAGAGAGATACATCACAGATTCTGCTGGCCTCAGTTAGGATCTTACATCTGAAAGTTTGTGGCAGGAAAACATCAGGCTTTCTCTCTTCTTTCTGCATGGTGGTACAGTGACAAAAATATGCACATGTTCTTAACATGACCATAACATTTTGATGTCATTGAGTCGTCCATAATTTCCTCTGTTTACCAAAGTTTTCTAAAGTCCAATATGAGGCAGTCTGTCTGAAAGTCACAACTTGGCAGGGAGCGGTGTGCAGCGGTGTAATAATCCCAAGCACAGTCAAAGTCCAGGATAACTGGCAAGTTGTAAAGGTATCTTAAAAAAAACTGTGTTACTAAATCTCATCCATGAATAGATTTTTTAAAATAAAGTTTTAATCTTCACTTTGACAGCGATATGTATATCAGACCTTTTCACATACATGGAAAAAAACAGATAATAAAAAATCCTGTATGAGCTGAAAACCTTCCCAGCTGCATACTCTTGACAGAAAGCACTCGACATGCTTGACTCTGAACATCTCTAAGTGAATACATGGATGCACTGCACTTGTGTGCTGAATGTGAGACTCAAGCATCCCTCTGGGTCTTGGCTTTGGCTGTGGGCCTTGGCGGGGGAGTAAAAGGATTACTGTCGTCTGTGTCTTTTAAACAGCCTTCCCTAAGCCTTTTAGCTCCCCATTCATTCTTCCATCCTCCCCAGTAATAAAGAAATCAATCAGTCTTTCCCCAAATGAAAGAAAACAGTATATCGTGTAAAGGTAAATTTGATTTTATAGATGTCTTACTGACATGTCCTCAGCTTGTCAGCGTGTAAGTGTACATTTACTTTGTTGTAGCATGGCTGTAGAGTTGTAGGAGGAAAATAGGAGCCCACAGCTGTGTGGGGAGTAATTTAGGCCTCATGAGCCCGACAGCTACACAGCAGTTAAGATCAGTATTCACACCACATAGTCTCCCTAATAAGTTTTTATTCTCACTGAAAAAGCTGTTTTCCCTTTAGAAGCCTACAGCAGTAGCACATTATCACCTCTTTAATCACAGAAAAGCCAGGCGTTCCTGCTACTATCAACATCTTAGTAACCCATCGCCTCAAATGTTTGTAAATGTATTTTCAGCCTCATTGAGGATGTCAGACTACATTTAGTTTGTGTCAGCAAGATCATGGCCTCCTGGTCAACTACCCCTGCTCCTTCCATCACTTATGACTTACTGTATCCTGGACATAAACACAATAGAAGGCTGAACGCATTTATCTCTTTATTTTTGTGTGTCTATCTAACCTTTTCTACACTTTTCTTCTTCTTTTTATTCTGTCTCTCAGTAAACCCTTCCCAATTGGAGACAGGGTGACGTTCAGTGGAAAGGACTGCGTGTGCCAACAGTGCTCCCACACACTTGTCAAGTCAAACGAACCCATCAAGATCCACGGGCCCAGCCGTAAGTCCAACGTCTGCCTTGCTTTGTCTGCTCTGTTTAGGGCAACCAGACACTTTAGTGCTCCGTGTCTAATGCAATGTGTCCTCGAGGCCAATTTAGCTAATTTAGACAATCAAGTGTCTGTCAAATCCGTCGTCAGGCCTGTCGTGTTGATCGAGCTGATAATTATGCACTAAAACAGACTTGTCATTCATTCTGTGCTGTCAGCACCAACAAGCAGATTTTTATTGTAGTTTTGCACACTCATACCAGCTAAATTTTTGTTTAACTAGACATTTAGCTAAGATCTGTATGTGACAGAAGAGTCCATACTCCCGTGTAAGTGTAAAGTCAATGAATGATAAGTACATCACTTTCAAATAGCAGTTTATTAAGCGCAGCACACAGATAGCAGGCTGCTATTTGCTGTCTGTGTGTTTAGAGCAGAGGGTGTATAAGTGTCTCCTCCAGATCGCTTCATTCAGGAAAATAAAATCCAAACGGCTCCCTGGGTTTGTGTTCATCACTCTGCGTTATGAGGATGCACTTTGTGAAACGAGACTCCAAGTGCAAACTTTAGATATAATACACGGCTTGGTTTTGTGGGGGGAGTATACGGTGTTAAGGATTTCAGGTTCAGGGGAAAATGTAAAAGGCAAGCACTGGAAATTCCTGGTGGAAAAAAAGCGTACTCTGCTCTGATGTACTGTTGTCCAGCTGAATTACAAGGAGTGTAAATGACCAGTTACATCACGGTACAATAAATCAATTTAATGGATAATGCTTATTGATATCTCAAATTTTTTCATGATCTGATTAAAATTTGGTTAAATTGATATTTGATATAAGTTGATATTAAATGATATCACAGGTAAAAGGCAATTATTCCCATTTATATCAAAATAACAAAAGCAGCTAGAAGAATGTTTAGCAATGTTATTTCTGAGCTCTAATATTTTAATTAGTTCATTTAAATTTAGAAAAAAAATTATCTTCTACCAAAGATGACCTGATAAAACAAGTGTGTTTGATAATTGGCTATTATATTGATTTTTTAACAATATTCACAGTTTGGATCAATGTCATTTGCTCATTGACTTCATGAATAATAATTTGCTTTAAAATATATTCTCATGCACACCCACTCCTTTTTTAACATGCATCGCAATGACACAGACACAGTGACTGAAGTAACATCTGTTAGTTCTACCTGTTTCTCAGCAGTTACTGA
Source organism: Kiunga ballochi (assembly GCA_037177335.1). Taxonomy (NCBI): domain Eukaryota; kingdom Metazoa; phylum Chordata; class Actinopteri; order Atheriniformes; family Pseudomugilidae; genus Kiunga; species Kiunga ballochi. The sequence continues at coordinate 22,780,933 of JBAMIG010000007.1, forward strand.
TTTCTTGAGCTTGTTGCAGTGTCTCTCCTCAAGAGTTCTCATTCATGGTTTATCCAGCATTATTTGGCATATTACTCTTGTGTTTTTGGAAAAGAATTTGACTTTCAGTTTACTTTTTTATCATTCAATAACCTGGGAAATGGCTTTCCTCTTTGTTAATGTTTTAGTTTCATTTTCTGACCCTTCTCAAGGATATCTCTGAAGCAAAAACAGAGTTTTTATTTTACTCCACTACAAGAATGTTTTTGAATCTATATCAAAAGATTTATTGTGGGAAAATACTTTATATGATACCTTCCCCAAACCCATGTACAATAATTTTTAACCCAATTTTGTTTCTTAACCCTATCAGTGTTGTTTCTTTTAAATAGGTTTGTCCCAATAATTTGTCATTTGGAGCAAAATGCTGGTATAGCAGTTCTACCAACAAACAAATGATTTTTTGTCAGAACTAAATTAATTTTCTGCAGAAAGTCACTCACAAACATTTAGCACATCTGACTTTGCTCCACATTGATGCTTTCTGTTCCATCTTACATTAGGATGTCACAAAATTCTTTACTCCCTCATTTAAGTGAGTTTTTATGTTACATTTAGTTTACTATCAATGAACTGATTCCTGTTCAGTGACTATAATGGGGAACTGTAAGGATACAGAATAAAGCAGCTGTGTAAACCAGTACATCTTTAGAAATCTTGGCTCTTTCTACTCAGCACCATTGCCACAGTTAAGATTTATATCTCCTGCAGAAACTTGACTCTATACACTGCAGACTTTTACTGAAAAACCCAGTTCCTCTTGGCCTTCAAGGCAGAGTGGAGTGGCCCCTGACGACTTGCATTCTCTTAGGGTTGGCGGGTCAGGAAAGGTTAAGCTAAGTCAAACGTTTTCCAGATAAGAGACAAACAGAGGACCAAACTTGCTTCAGGTCTTTCACTTTGCTGCCATGCACTATATGCAGTTTCTGTTCTCTTTTTTTATTACACAGTTTGTAACAGTCGCACGGCCGAGGCTGTGCGTTCATGTGTAGTACATGGTGTGTGCATGTAGTGCTTGTAGTGAAGTGCTTGAACTGAGCCAAAGCATCCCTCATTAGTGCAGCTGCTTATAAAGGAGGTGTGTGTGAGGGTTAGAAAAATTACACTCAAGGGTTACTGTAAGTGTTTTAACAGGATGACTACAGGTTTGGTTTTTGCTTCTCTGTGTCTCGTAACTTTCCATCTAATCTGTCTGATATGTTTGTCGTTCTCTGTTCATCCCGTTGTCTCTTTCTGTTGTCTTTCTCCAGACTGTGCTGGATGTGGAGCTGAGATCAAGCAGGGTCAGTCTCTGTTGGCACTGGAGAAACAGTGGCATGTCAGCTGCTTCCGATGTCAAACCTGCAGTATGGTCCTTACTGGAGAATACATCAGCAAGTGAGTGCAGAAGTAGGGGAAAACATGAACACCTGTTTTATCTTTAGATGTCTCACTTTTCAGCTCTTACTCCATATTCATTGTCTCTAGATAGGTTACAGGAAACTGCGCATATCACACACTTCAGCCATTTCTTTCATAATTCCTGTGTTGTAGGGATGGAGTGCCATACTGTGAGGCGGATTACCACGCTCAGTACGGGGTGAAATGTGAGACCTGCAACAGATACATCAGTGGACGGGTCCTGGAGGTGAGAATTTAGCTTGAGATGATGCCAGCAGACACTGAGTCTCACATAATATTTGTACAGATCTGCTGCCATACAGAAATCCATATGGGAGACCATGGTGGAAATAGTGTGTAATCAGTGCTATCACAAATGAGCAGTTCTATTTTATCCTCAGGTCCGCTTAAGCCCCACTGTGCACCTGGGAGCAAGCGACTTAAGATTGTGGGATAAAAACTTTGATCGGCTTCATTAAACTCAAAAACAAATTTAGCTGGAGCTTGGTAGCTTAGTCCAACATCAGAAAATATCCACCTTTCCAGTATTTCCCCTTGAAACTTTGCCAAAAGCACTCTGCACCAAAAGCTGAGCTGAAATCTAACATTTTGTAAGAAGCAAGGAGCAGAAAGGGAGCTATAAAATGATTACAGGGTCAAGAGGAGAGGGAGAAAAGATGGTAAAAGGGAAGAGGAAGAGACACATTGCAAATTCTGTTGTGACAAAAATGTCCATTTGTGCTTACACACCAAAGCAGTTTCTGAAAAGAAATGGGCAGTGAAAGGAGGTCAGCAGTGGAGAAAGAGAAAGAGCTGAGGTGTTTAAGAAAGGAGTGAAGAGGAAATAATGAAGGTAGTGGAGGTGAAAATAATGAAAGTGATTAAGTACAGATGCTAATTAAATGTTTTGGAAGAGTCTCTGGAGGTTGTGTCCTGTCTGTTCAAAGCATGTGTATCAAAACTTTGCAGACGCACACAGACACACACAGACGGGCCAAATTGTCCCTGTGGTCCTTTGCTTGTCACAATGGCTGGTGTAAAATGCTTTGTTCCTGACTGTCAGCCTCTTTCGGCTATTTATAGACATGACGACATGTCAGCCTTTATGCACAAGTCCCTTTCGCTTTTTTCTTCTATATCTATCTCACTTCATCTTTGAGTGTGTGTGATGCATACTTAGTTTTTTCTCATGTCAACTCTTGATAACACAGCGATGCACTTATTTATGATTCAGCTTGTGGCTAATCTCCAGCTGCATTTAGAAATACGCCCTCCATAGACAGACCAGAGTCCATTAGCAACAATGAAACGTCAAAATTTCAGTTCAAGTGATTGAATGTTTGGGAATTCTGTATTGCTGCACTGTCTTATGTCAAACCCTAACTTTTACATGTTAGCTTCTGCACTACACCTCTGAAATCCAACTAACAAGAGCCAGATGTCACTATGGCAATGCTTAAAATCCTGCAAGCTTGCTGGCAACCTTAGGACTATTACTTATATTGCCAATAATGGTAGCACGTTATTCATTGGGGTAAATTGTGATCAATAGCTTTCCCTTTGGTAATCTACTATTCCAGGTATTATAAGCATTTATATCCCATCTGGGAGGTTTAAAATCCAGTGGTAAAATATAGTGTTTAATCTGAGAATGAGTGATCCAAGATAGTTATGATTATCACATTTTCACAAGAAAAAGTATCATTATTACCTCTATATTACAAAAAGACCCCTATCTGACTCATTGTAGGCCACTTCTTGTCAAACCTACAACCAACTAGATAGTTTAAATGGATGTTATTGATGAATTAACAGCTGTCTACAATCAACTAGTGAATAATGTCTGTTGGAAAAGAATATATATAACATTATAATGGTCATCTGTGGCTGGAAAAGTCCATTTTTAATGCACAGTGATACCAAAAACAAGTTTCGGTTGCAAACCTCGACTTAAGATTTTGTTAGAGCAAATACGTCAAAGACCTCCTCAGTCCCACCTCACATTTTCTGATGAGGAAGCAGATCTAGAGCTCTCTGACAGGCTCTCCCATTTCCAGACCCCCTTGTACAAGCTGTCCAAAACTCTTACAGCTAGTGTCAGAGCTTTAAACTCCCATTGCTGGGAGTAAGTTGGATTCAATTACAGTGAGGTTTGGACTCTGCCATGGCTGCTCTTTATAAGTGATTTCTTCATAATTTTCATGGAGAGAATTTCTAGGCACAGCCAAGGAGTTGAGGGGATCTGGTTTTATGGTTTTGGTCTCTGCTCTTGGAAGATGAAGGGGTTCTGTCAGTTTCACGTTTTATCTACAGCCCTTGCTCTAGTGAATTGCATCTGGATGTGAAACAGCTAGGGTGAGCATCAGCATTTCCAAATCTGAGTCCATGGTCCTCAGACAAGGGAGGACTATCCTCTCTTGGTCGGGAGTGAGGTTCTGTCCTAAGTGGAGGAGTTCAAGTCTCTTGGGATCTTGTTTATGAATGAGGAAAGGATGAGCGTGAGATCAACAGACAGACTGGTTTGGTATCAGTATAAATGCAGACTCTGGGTCTGTTGTGGTGAAGGTGCTGAGCCGATCTATACCCATAAAATGGTAAATGATAAATGGTTCATATCTATTTACCAATAACACTCACATACGATCACAAGCTGTTGGTAGTCACCGAAAGAATGAGGTTGTGAATAGAAGTGGCTGAAGTGAGTGTACTTCACCTCAGCAAGCAGGCCAGGCTCACCCTTAGAGATTTGGCGTGAAGCTCTGTCACCTGGTAGGGTCTCAGAGTAGAGCCACTGCTCTTCTGCATCAACAGGAGCCAGATGAGGTGTCTCAGGCATCTGGTTAGGAGGCGTCTAGAACACCCATCTTGTGAGGTGTTCTGACCATGTCTCTTCAGGTGGAGACCTCGGGGAAGACTGGAGGGATTATATCTCTTGACTGGCCTGGAAATATCTCGCTACGTCCCAACTATAAGTTCTGTTCAGTTTTAATTGGGTGGCTTGCATAACACTATATCTATTGATGCATTATTTATGCACAATTTTTAGCCACAATCTTGACAGCTGAAGCTTTCCTGAACTAAAACTATAAGACCACAGACTACAAATGCTCTGCCGCTCAGAAAGCAGAGGACGGAAACGCTGCATCCTCTCCCGCCTTTCCTTTCACAGTAACCTGAGCGGGCTCAAGCAGCTAGCCTGGGCATTGTTTAAGATGCAGCTCAGATACAATTAGGGTTTTGCTGCACATTGGCAAGTCTCAAAGATCACATAAAAATGATTTGATACATAAAGTGCAGGAAAACTCAGTGCAGCATGAAATTACATAAGATGATACTCCACCACACTTCAGCTTGCATTCTGGGTGTAGTAGTTCAGGCCTGCTTGTCATCAGTGCTTCTATAAATAGGAATTCTCTAATGGTGTGTCAGAGAAGGCAGAGGAGGTGGGACGGGGCCACACCTCTGCCATTTGCCTGAAGAACCACATGTGAGAAGCTTCAGACCAGTAAACGGCAGGTCTGTGTCTGTTCTCCTGAAGCCTCCTTGTATGTTTAGTCGTGTCCCCTCAGGTTCCTCAGAAGCTCTAAGGATATTCTTCACATTTTAGTGTCCTTCACCAACCTGGCCCCCCTTCTCTGTGTAACACACAAAAATGCACATTCTTTTCCTCATGTGACTGACCTACAGGGATTTTTGCTCTACTTCAGGCAGAATGGGTGGTGGGTTGTGATTGCTAACTGAAGCAGTCACAGCTTACTGGTGGTCAAACATATGGGAACAATGTGTGCTCATCTATGTGCTAATGTTTCTATTTATTGTAATCAATGTTCCACCACTTATCTGTTTTTCTCAGGCAGGAGGGAAACAGTACCATCCAGCTTGTGCTAGATGTGCCCGCTGCAACATGATGTTCAAAGAAGGAGAGGAAATGTACCTGACAGGTAAAACTCAACTAATAACACCAGCTAATGTGGCTGTAAATTCTCCAACACTCATTGTTTTTGTCTTACTGCTCTTCGTTAGGGTGTGAGGTGTGGCACCCTTTATGCAAGCAGGCGGCGAGGGCAGAGAGGAGACTCAGGGTGAGCAAATGAAACAGTTTAAATAATAAAAAAGTTCCTCATGGTGCTCATTTTTCACTCTGCCTTTGTTTGTCTGGACATTACAGCACAGACGGCTGTCAGAAACCTCCATCTCTCCGCCAGGATCCTCCATAGGCTCTCCCAGCAGAGTAATATGTGTGAGTGACCTATGACATTCTTACCGCAAATGGTACTCACAAAGTACTTTTGCTGCACCAGAAACACAAGCTGTACCCCAAAACTTAAATAGTATAGCATAATAAGCAATGCTGCTCTGTCCCTTGGCCTGTTCACTTGTTTGTGTCTAACCTCTGTCGTCATCAGCTGTGTTGTATAAGTATTTAGTAAAGTAGCTTGTTGCAGTAACTCAGTGCTCAAATGTTATATCTGCGTTGTTCATAATTTGAGGTTTAGTTGCAGAATGAGGTGGTAGCTCTCTTTAATTCTTCCGTCTGAGCTGTGAAAACAACCATGTTCCCTTGAAACTGAATCATCATAGCTGATGTGATGCTTTGCTTTTGGACTATTTTCCTCCATAAACAGCATCTGTCTATTTGGTCAGCGCAGACTTTGAATTTGAAGATGTTAGAGTATTCAGTTTTCTTTTCCGTCTCAGATGTCAGTTATTCAGTTTCACTCGTCAGACTTTCATTAGATTCAGCGATGATAACAAATTCCAAGTTATCATTTCATTAACTTTCCGCTAGGCAAGCCAGTTGACTGCAGCCCTAAACTTTATACATTTTTTGGACTAACCAAATGACAGAATAATAAAAAAGTCATGTCTGCCTATGTTTCTAACTAATACTACACAATGGAATGGGTTAGGAACATAGGCAGATGCTCAGAGCTCAAAATGTGAACAATGTCACTATCTGCACCGCAGAGTTGGACCAGTTCCATCACTTCCAGAAATTTCAGCCTGCTGCTGGGCCCTCTGCAGAGTGTAGCTGTACATGATGGCAGTGTTAGCATGTCTGGGGTTGTATGCATGCATGCAGGAGTCACGGCTTTCTGCTCTGCTCTTCCCTCATAATCAATGACCTTTCTGTTTAAGGTGATGGATGTGGGAGAAACGCAGTGTAAGCAAGCTTGTTGTCCAAACTGACTCCACACCACCTCCCTGTCTCTCTGGCTGTCTTTGCTTCCTCTGCTTTCTTCCTCACATGCACTGGGTTGCTGAAGGTCAGCAACATCGGGCTGTGAAGTTTTCCTGTGTGCATCTTGCTGCCTCCTCACTCTTCTCACACATGAATGAAACCACTGGTGGAGTTTTCATTGTACATGTGACAGTGCATTGCTCATCTGGTTGATGTTGGGTTTTGTTGCTGTTGTCTTTGGTGTGTGTTTGTGTGTGGGTGTGTGTGTGTGTGTGTGTCCTCTTCCAGGCCAGAGTGGAGAGTGAGATCCTAGATTATAAAGACCTAGCTGCCCTGCCAAAGATCAAGGCCATATATGAGGTCCAACAGCCAGACCTCATATCCTCCTCATACCAGCCGTACCACAGATACACGTCTGATGACAGGCTAGACAATTACTGCTATGGGGAGGTACTACTGCACACTCTAGGCTAAATTTAGAAGTATAAAAACCATCAATGTGTTTTCAGGAAGATTGAAAGTGTGTTGTCAGTAGGCTCATTCTTTCATTTTTCAGTCAAACTGACTTTTTAAATTTCAACTGCACAAGTTGTTTGTGTCACTCTTTTTTCATCGTTCTACATATTAATGGGTGTATAATGTCAACTTTGCACAAAAAAGCCTGTTTATAGATGATGAGCCTGAGGTGTTTTCTGCCTAACAGACAGCTTCAGTAACATTTGAGTTCAACTTGCAGGCAAAGGCTGCTTATAAAATAATGCTGATATAAAAGTGATACTGCTTTCAACATAAGTAACAACATTAGTACATAAGTAATTCCACTTTGTTATTAACATTCTAGACTAAATCCCAAAACTGTTT
>JBAMIG010000007.1:22788494-22802342 GCA_037177335.1 Kiunga ballochi
CAACATAAGTAACAACATTAGTACATAAGTAATTCCACTTTGTTATTAACATTCTAGACTAAATCCCAAAACTGTTTGTATAAATAATGTCAAACTAAATTCAGTTTTTGGAGAATTGAATGTGACATGAATATTTGTATCTAAGTAAAAAGATCAATAAAAAAAGATTTTTCTACAATATTACACAATTCATTTAACTTAATTTAGCATGATTATGTGTCAGGGTTTCAAGGTAAAGTAAATGCAGCCCCAATTCCAAACAACTTCTTTTATGTGTGATGGTAACAGCCTGTCTCAGTTGGAGAAAGGAGAAAAAGACTGGAAATGCAAATACTTTTAAAAAGAAATGGCTGAAGGAACATGTTGCAAGTAACTTGGTCAATCTGCTAAGGGTTAGTAACATATAAAAAGAGCACACAAGAGGTAGATGACTAAATTTGGCATTGTCCTCACAATTCACCCTGTTCTGAAGGGTCGAGCAAAGCTAATTTCAGCTTTTTTATCTCATCTTTCTGGTCACTACCCACAGCTCACAGCCAGGGGTTTAGGCTTTTGAAGGTAAATCAGCTGGTAAATTAACAGCTTTACCTTCTGACTCAGATCTCTCTTCACCACAACACTGGTGCAATGTCCATATTATTGCATCATCTCATAATCTTCCTCTTCTTTCTACACCCACTCATGAAGACCCCAACAGACTTAAGCTCTTCTTGAGGCAGTGACTCACTTTGCAAAACATTTAGCGTTTTGATGCATTTTATTACTTTTACTCAATCTCAACTTTTTTGGAATTGGGGTTGCATGACAGACAACATACTTGGCATACCTTCTTATAAAAATAACTTTTCTCTATCTATCCTGCAGTCACTTGGAACTCTTTCCCCCTACTCTCAGGTAAGATTTCCTTCCTCAAATGTGAGTAAAAGAATAACAATTGTCATAATAGACTGTCAATAAGCTATTTTCCGTTCCTGCTGCCCCCTCCTGGTCCTTTGTAACTGAGCTCACCTCCTTTGTCTTTTCAGGACTATGACAACCTGGATGCAAAGCAGCGTTATTGCTCGAGTCCAGGTTACATTGACTCCCCGACGTATAGTCGTCAAGGCATGTCTCCCATCATGCCTCGTTCTCCTCAGCACTTTGGCTTTTCAGGTTAGAAACATGGCTTTTAATTCAAGCTACATATCCAATTAACCCTTTAGCAGTCATCCATCTGTTGAATCATCACACTCTAGATTCACCATCTGACGGCAGAATGTCATAATGTTTGTTTGGCTGTCACATTTGCTGCATTTGCTTCTTGGTTGCAATTTCATGTAACTCTTGCACGTGTGCAGTGACACTAAATGACTGTTATAAGAAGCCTCCAGTCCTGTCAACAAGTTAATATTGTTTGTCATTACACAAGTGGAAAAGTTTTATAATATCAGTTTTGAAATTGTAAAGAAACATGCTAGCTATTAGGTTTTCATCTGCATGTAAACCTCATGCCCGTGTTTCCTTTGCTGTGATCGGCTTTGGCTGGCTGCAGGCTCTGAGAGCGGCAGGAGTTCACCATATTATGGTCAAGAGGGCCGGTCAAGCACACCCACCACAAACCAGCCCCCTAAACATTTTCATGTACCAGGTAGGACTCCTCATTTCCTCCATTGCAACACATCTCAGTGATCAGAGAGAATATTTCATCAGCCACTATTCACTATCCCAAATCATTCAGAAATGTTTGTTTCTGTGGGGGAGAATGTGTGGTTGTATGTTTATACAACACATAATTGCCAGGGCATTTTACACTCCTCACACTGCATCTTCCCCTTTTTATCTTCCTTTATTACCATCCCTTTTATATCCTCTTTCTTTTCTGATCTCACCATCCCAGTTGAAGTTCACTCTCTCCTTCTTTACTCCTCCACGTTTCACCTCTTCATCTCCTCTTTCTCTCCTCAGCCACAGGGGACCCCAACATCTACAGGAAGCCTCCCATCTATAAAAGAACGGGTACAGTGCAGTTAGCCTCGCCTTAGCCTGCCTGTCCTCCTCTTAGTTTAGTCAAATTGTGTTTGATATTCGCTGTAGATGTTTTTACTGCCCTGAGCCCTCAGCTTTGTCTCATATAACCACAATTTGCAAAAAATAATGATGAATGGAAAAAATGACTTGTCAGAAGAAGCACAAAGGAAACAGAAATGAATAAAAAGACCATCCAGATTTTTTTTGTTTGTTTTGCATAAATGGCAAAATGCAGAACAGAAACATTTCATGTGCATGTCACAAACATTATGCATAAGCCTGCCTCTGCCTGTGATTCCCAACAGGTTCTTGGTGGCAAATAAGGATGGAGCAGGACATGAGCAAAGAGTGGGTTTGCTCAAGCGTGACAATGTTCAATACATGAGACTCTGTGGACACACATTTGACCAAAATAGAACAAATACAGCAGAACAAAGCACAATGAGAAGCTGAATTATAGTTAGAACTGGTATTTGCTGTGGAGTCATTTTAAATGTATCAGTCATACGTAGCCAGTAGTCAATGTGTGGTTAAAGGAGCGCTAAGTTTGTGGTATTAGGAATCAGACATAAGCTAAAGACAGTCGTCCTCATAATTCATTCAGTATAGGCAAGAGGAACCTCCAAATTGTGTGCATTAATGCTGGTGTGTGGTCAAATAGCATGGTAGCAAAGTTATCACAAGACTTTATTTTCCATTTTCTACAATTGATTAGACAAAAATCAGACTCAGCCTTCAGCTTTCCAGCTGAGAGTCACAGGATGTGTTGACTGGGAATAGCCTATCTTTTGTTGTTGCATGTGTTTCTGTGCTGTACACTGTGTCAGTTCGTTACTGAATCCTTTCACTCTTCTTAGCTATAAGATTAGTTCATAACTGGTCATGAATTCATGTAAAGGCACATTTTCTGTATATGTCAAAGCAGTTAATAACATGTTAGCAAATGCTACAAATGAAAACTGTTTTAGCTGTTAGAATACTGACATTTAACATGAACTCCCATGTGTACACCAGTCTTATTGACTTTCAGATGTTATTTATAACTTCTTTAATTGTTAACTTCTTAATGGTTAATTGAACTTGTTTTTAAAGCAAAACTACAACAGACACTTTTAAAACTATCGGCCAGTAATGAACCAATCAGTTAGCTAAGTTTGCTACCTGTGCGGAAAAGAAGGACTTGTCAAAAGTTGTCCTCTCCGAGCTGTCCTCATCCTCCGTATGGGCAGCAAAGCTCTTACATTCTCACGTTCCCCTCTTGAGATGCTCCAGTAATGTTTCCCTTTTCTTTTTGCCTCTTTTTTTATTGCATCCAATCCCTTTTATTCACTTCCCTCCACCCTCTGCTCCACTTTACCCGGTGACCTTGCCACTGTAAGTATTTCCCTCCTCTTGCTATTCATTTATTCTCACTGGATAGATATATCACATATATCTTTGTGTGAGTGCTTCCTGTGTTGCTGAAGACATGTATGTGTGCAGATTTCTGGTTAGTTGAGTTGAAGGTACTGTATGTATCCTGATCATAAGGGTGTCTGGCATAAGTGTCAATCATTACGGACATAGAAATCTAATGGATCGGGGCCAGCATGGCTAATGGCTAACAGAATGAGGAGTGATCTATTTGACATTACACTGCATGTTACCCCCATTGATGTCCATTGACTGTTTTTTTAGCGCGGTGTGACATCAATATCATGGCATCACAAAGCTTGTGAAGTGACTGTCTGCCTCAGGCTAAGCTGTAACTGAACCCACTTTAATGCTAGTTATTTTCCAACCATTGGATGAAATATTGATCTCCTCTAGACAGGAAAGGTGGATATGATGACTGCAGATTTGTAGTGTTGAAGTGCTCTCTTACTGTGTATCTTTGTCATTTTCATTTGGAGTCCCACTTGGTACACTGCAGTGAGCTGTCTGAGGGCAATTGCAATGTTGGAAATGTCTATTTCACACTGCGAGCTAAATGAACAGATTAGTGCCGGTCTTATAATGTATCTGTCTGTTCATTGTGAGAGCAGGAGACAGTTGACATAAAGACTAAAGGCAAGGTGAAGCAGCTAGCCTCAGTAGCATGGATGGTGCTACACTGTCTTCTTTTAGCTATAAAACAAGCGGGATATAATTATTTCCATAAAAGTTAAGTAAAAGAAAATCAATTTAACAATTGCCATCTAAAGGCTTAGCTTTACTAACCCATCTAGTGAGTCTAGATTGACATTGAGAGAGATTGTATTAAAATGGTGTCTCTATACACACATAACTGTCAGCAAGTAATGGAATGTCAAACTATTTATCTGCAGTAATTTTCTGTTTTTTATCTCTTTGAATTCATTCTTTTTCTTCACAGACAATCATGTGGATGTAGCCACTAAAAGCAGGACTAGTGAGGACATCCTCAGATCGTCCAGACTGTCCACCTACTCTCCAGAGCCATACACACAATCAGAGTGTGACTACTACCCATACACCAGCTCCCCCAGGGGTAAGGAGGACTCACATGGTAGCACGCTGCATTTTTTCCTAGTAAAGCAAACATAAATTGGAATACAGTTCGTTTTGTGGCCATGTTGTCATATTTATTCACTCTATCACTTTGTTACTATGTTCCCACTCAAAGCTCTATATTCAAACGAGGGGAATCTCTTTAATCTCGTCTCTCTCTCAGCCTATCGGGTGCCAAGAAGACGCTTCTCAACGGGAGGAGATGAAGACGGCTGGAGTCAGAGTCTTCAAAGAGTAAAGGCTTTTTTGTTTTCTCTGTTTTTTCAGCTTCAGATTGAACAAAGTTCTTTCCACAGAAACACCCCAAAATGCAGCTTTTTTCATGATGTGACACCTTGGCTGTCCCTCTTCACTGTGCTGCTTCTATTTTCCTCTTTGCTGTATATCCAGTTTGGGTTTTTTCTGACATCTCTTTCATATTTCTCCCCGCTTTCTCTTCCTCACACTCCTTCCTCTCAGATTGGGAGTGGCATTGGGAGGATGATCCTAAAGGAGGAGATGAAAGCCAGATCTGGTTCCTATGACAACGACCCCTGGGGCAGTGCAAGGAATTCTCGAAGTGGGAGCAAGGAAACGCTTAACACAACAGGCTACAGCACAACGATGTACAACAACACCATTAACGGCAGTAAGAATCCATCCTATCCCCTCCTCCACCTGTTTTTGTCACAAGTTTGTGAACATCCACACCTTACTGTAATTCTGTGGAGTGATGCCCTTCCCAGTTTGATCACATGTTGCCCCAAGGGATTTTTATGAGCCTCAATATCTGCTGTCACTGGTGTGTGAGTGGAGGACGGTGAAGTTGTCTGTGCAGGTCACAGGGGGTCATGGCTGCTGCAGGGTAGATGGCTTACTGAGAAAGAAAGTTGACGAGTGAGCCATAGGCTAGCAGTAGCATTAGATGTAGTCTGCCATCAGGAATATTCTCAATATTTCAAGTTAATGAAAAAAAAGTGTGTTCAACGAGGTGTGTAGAAATGTCAAATGTAATCTTATATCAGATCTGAAACAGGCTGAGTTTTGTCTGTTTGTAAAGGCCAAGCTTTACTGATCGTGCAGCATGTCAGGATTCTTTATTTTAGCATCTGACATCCAGACGTCCGCCTGTCCGCATCACTGTTACTGGATTTTCTGAACTCCACTTCATCTTTTCACAATCCTTACTTGCTTAGTGTGTCTCGCTTTTCTTCTACCAACATGAATCACTAGGTTCTACTCTTCCATCCATTTATCTGTGTATGAATCTGATGTTTGCTCTCACAGTGGGTGTCCCGTATACTGTTTTATTTAAGGGCAGCAAGATCTCTCATTAAAGCTCAATTGTGAGGCAACGTGAGTGAACGGGACTCACATGGTTTTTGTTGAGAGGCAATGAAGTCTATTTAGGTTTGCATGTGTATGTTTGTGTGTAAGTATTTTAGGAAGTTCATCAATATTCTGCAGTGTTTTTATTTCTTTTAAGATAAGGATTATAATTGTATGATGTGTTTATTTTACAGCTCCACGATCTCAGTTCAGCACTGACAGTGGTGAGTTTGTTTTTATCTTGCTAAATTCTCATTCTGTAACTTTTACTTTCATCTCTATTACTGAAATAATGATTTATTTTCTTTAAAAGTTTTATTGTACTGTGCTCCCTGTACCCTGTACACACATCTGGGTAGTCAGGAATGGTCTTTGTTTAGTCTGCAGTGCCATCTTCTGGCATTAACTGGAAGTGAAATAGAATTTTGAGTTTACAGACTGCATGCAAATAAATTAAAATACAGGCAGTTGATTTTAATTAAAATTTTGCCTCTCATGTTTTATATTTTAGATTTTGTATGTAAATCAGCTTCACTACCAGGATACGGACGCAATGGCATCCAGCGGGTGAGTCCACAGTTCACGTGACATTCATGCATTGGACTCTTAGATCTCCTTTTAATGTTTTTATCTTATTAGAAAAACCTCATAGTGCTGGTGCTTATTTTAATCTCATTGCCCTTCATTGTACCTGCAGCCTCAGAGTGCAGATTGCTACCAGTTCCAGTATGACGGTAGCAGCGAGGTCAACTGGGGAAGTAGAGGTAATTTTAATGGAATAAAAAAAAAATCAAAGCCTTTAGTAGATTAAAGTTTTAATTCAGAGTTTTTAACTGTTTTACTTACATAAATCTCTCTCTTTTTTTCCAGCAGAACACAAGGTAAAGCTTTAACAAAGCTTTGTAAGGTGCAATGCATGTGCTGTATTATCACAGGGATTTTGTTACAAAATGAATAAAATGTTTATAAAGGGTGGTTGCATCTCACATCCTGCAGATTTACCCCTATGAATCCCTCATTGTTACCACAAGAGGGCGCAACAGGCTGCCCAAAGATGTAGACAGAGCCAGGCTGGAAGTAAGTTCTGAATAGGACCGAAGAATAAATTGTTTGGGGAAAAATATTTTTTACTTTACTCATTTAAAAGTCAATTTTGTTTTCTTTGGAATTAATGTCTATCATGTAATGAAGCTGGTAAGGGAGGAAGGGTAACAAGCCATTTTTTTCTTTAAAATGCAAAATGATGCAAAATAAACTCATGTAACTGTGATTCTAATGATGAGAAAATAGTATCATAGAAGAGTGTTTAGATTTAGAGCTGGAATGAGGTGAGATTGTAAGCTGAGGCATTATGAAGTAAGGTTAAATCCCTTTCTCTCCGTTTCTTAGCGTCACCTGTCTCCAGAGGAGTTTGTCCACGTTTTTGGGATGACTATGGAAGATTTTGACCGGTTGGCTCTGTGGAAGAGAAATGAGCTAAAGAAACAGGCCAGACTGTTTTAATAACAGACTTGTATTGAGAACTGCCATAAGAAGAGCCAGGGACCAACTGATGGGGGAAAAGAGAGAGAAGGATTTCCTCTCAGTTACACTGCCATGCCAGAGATCCTGTTCTAGAGCTCCTCATGTGACAAACCAAATTCTGGTCACACCAGACTGAACTTGTGGGATGCTGATGGAAGACTGCTGAGGTGTTTTGCAGTGTGATTGGGTGCATGGTTGCCAGTGCAGCTCTGGCTGTGTGCTGGAGTGGAGTGTAAGCAATAGAAACTATCATTCTGTAGTGTTGTGCTTTATTTAAGACATGGGTGGCCCTTAAAAGGATCCAAGAGTGTGTCTGTGACCACAGCTGTAGTTCTAAAACATGATGAGGAGAATTTTGGCTTTGCCTTATTTGTTATGCTCTCATAGTTTTGACTGTGCAGCACCAGCAATCTTAAAAGATTAGAATGTAGATACAAAATATTATTAATGACACTTTATAAGTATGAATGGTTTGGGAAGAAGTATGAGTTTGAGCTATTTTCACACCATTATCACATTCTTTGTATGTATTTTGTTCACCCGTTTCAACTTTTGCTTTTTCCTCATGAAATATGGTCCATCCTAGTTTACACAAACAGAAACAGAATGAAAAATAATCTGAATAATCTGTATCTTTTGCAACTGTTTGCTTGACATTTAGTGGTTTGCTTTAAAATGAAAACAAAAATGAGAAGGAAAATCTGCAATTAATATGATCATTTTCATGTAAACCTGGTTGAATTATTAGTTAAAGATCACCGGTAGTTATAACTCACTGTGCAGTTGTACAGTAACCTGAAAAAATGTGGGATCCAGTAGATTTAATAGGTATGATTAAAAAAAAAAGCCAATTTATGTCCTGTTTTTCTACATATGTAGTAGAACCTTGACGTCATATTTTATGACGAACATTAAACTCATCCACACATTCATTTACCATTATTTGTATTCTTTAAGAATTATTATTTTGTAGCGACAGAGATTATACTTCCTCATGAAGAAGATGCTCTGCAAGGTATTTAACTCACTGACAAAGATCCAGGGTTGGTTAAAGACTTTCTTCCTTTCAATACTTCAATATTCTTTGCTTTTGTCACTAAAATTAAACTGCAACTAAAAATGTCTCCTGTTTGTTTTTGTTTGTTTATACACATGTATATATATAGAGAAACACCATGTTCAAAGCTCAAATCATCTCCTATTGACTGTCACCAGATCTTGATTCATACAGAAGGAGGAACAGAAAATTCCCATCATAGATGTTCAGCCAACAAACCTACAGCAACTGATTCTATCATGTTAATATGGATCAAAATCTCTGAGGAATGTTTTCAAAACCTTGTTGAATCTGTGGTATGAAGAATGAAGACAGTTCAAAAGGCAAAAAAGGGTCAAACCTGGTACCAGTAAGATAGATCTGAAAAAAATGGTTTGTTTGCTTTAAATTGTCCAATCTTATTAAAGACACATACAGTATGTCCATCAAGAACACATCAAAGTGTGACAAAATTTCAAGTAGATTAAATCACTAATGGCTTAAAGTGGTAAAACCTGACCTAATTTTGTGCAGTCTGTCAGTGACTCTAGTATCATGTTAATATAACCTGCTGGACAGTACATTTAAGTTAACAATACAGCATCAGAAGTGGCGATGCTTACCCCACCTAGTAATCGACTCTCACACATTCATTGCAGCATCCTTAACAACATCCTTCATTCATCATTATATTCCAGCTTCAGTTTATGAATATAGCTTTGTTTAACGCACCTGCAAGTAGACAGAAAGGTGCAGGACACTTTAAAAAGCGAAATCCACACTGAGACAGAACACATGTTGAATTTTGGCAAAAATAACTTGTGTATATATAAAAATTCAATGTCATCAGTCAGGTCTTCTGATATAAAATGTCCTAAGTATTAAACTGAAATACAGACTTTAAGAACAAGACCAGAAAGAGATAAAGAAAGAAAGTACTAGTTTATTATGTTAATGTTTCATGTACAAATAATTTTATTTGTGATTTGGTTGTTTTTAAGAAAATACCATGCTTATCTGCCCAATGTGATTGATTTAGTGTGAGATTGAACTTTACTTTGAAGGTTAAAACCAGGGAAGTCTCCACATTCATTGTATCCATATATGCTGTAAAAACCATCCACAGTGGACATAAAAGCAAGTCTGACAAAGCATTTTCTTCTACATCATGAACAGCAAAGTGTTTTTTTATCAAATTTCTAAGAGAAATAATTACTGATTCTCACTCTAGAGGGATTTTAAGCACATTGGCTTTTTGATTTTACCTGCAACACAGCTCAAAATCCCTCAAATTTATAGTCTGATAACAATCTGCAGGATTTGTTGGAAAAACAAAAGTGATCCACGGAGCCCCCACTTCAAACTTAAACTGCACAAAAGTTGTGTTGCTAGTGTCTTAGTGACAGATGCAACCTGTTTAAGGAACCTTAAAGCTTCTTTTGTGCCCATGACATGGAGGTCAAAGCAGGATTCTACATGGGAATGCATTTTTACGAAGCAGCTATATTGAAGTCAGTTGTGGCTTTATATATTGTGCAGTGTAAAGAGAGAAACCTATTACCAGGGGAATCTCAAGCTGTAAGAATCAAAGATGTGGCAGCTTTTTCATCCTTTCTTGCAAAGAGGTAGGTCCTACTATGGGAGTAAATTTCTGTCTCCTATAAGTTACAGTTTAGATTTAAATACCCAGTAGGGCTTAGCTGTTGAAGGTAACTGCAGGGTCTTAAATGTGATCAAGTAGCAAATGGAACATACTGTATGTGTGCTGTGCGTCGAATTGTTTTAAGGAGAGAAAAAACATTTATATATGGATTTGTGCATTTTAATGTTTATTCAAATGTACTATAATGTAATGCACAATTTACTATTATTTTCTTTTTAAATATTTCACATTTCCCTCATTTGTCATTCAGAAGGTTAGTGGTTTGTGCACAGGCTTTGCCATCTGATGTGCCTTTAGGCAAGACACAGATCTATACATTACTCCTTCACTAGCATGTGCACTCTGCTGTGGTGGGAGGCTTTCATTTTTCTACTTCACAGTACAAAATACATAGAAGTTTAAAAAGAATTTATATAGGTACACATTGTGTACAACAGCAGTATCTTTCAGTAACACATTGAAAACACCCCTAAAAGTACAATTAGGAACTTTTTATGACAATGTGAGCTGTTCTCTCAAGAGATCCTTCTCCAGACTCCATTAAGCTTAAAAATAGCTTGTCTAAATTTCTAGACAGTTTGGCAAAGCAGTTTTCTCTAAAATAACACAAAGTCATTGAAATTAAGTATCTTTTAGCAGTAATTCAAATAGCTCTCCTCAATTCTTTCCTTTTGTTGGGCCAAGCTTCCGCAGTATGCCAGAGCATGCTACTGGTTTGGAGACTGATGTGCTCCTTTTTTACTGTCAACACAGCGAGAAAAGGTATCAAGTGTTGAAAAAGATTTGTTTCTCAAGTGGAGGACAAAAACAATAAACTGAAGTAAAAAACTTGATCAAGGTAGTAGTCCTGAGTCAGGAATTGATCATTGACAACCATAATAATGTGTGATTAATTCAAGGTCCCATATTATGCAAATTTTAATATCTTAAGGTTTTCGATGATTCAATCGTGTCTTCATCCCAGACACACTGTGAAACAACCTGAAACAGCCTGTTAGAGCAATTTTTGTAATAACTGGGACTAAAAGTTGGATTTAAGGTGATAAACTTTGAAAAAAATATTATTAGAACATTGACACACATGGGACATGTAAGGGATATTATGAGGGCCCCAGTTTTATACTGTGGATCATGGTTTACTGTGCTGCTGATAGTGCTTTTACAGGTGCAAACGGACTGCAAATACAGAAACGCAACGGTGCGCCGTGCAAGCTGGCTGCACATCAGAGCAGTTGTTACCTGTATATATGCTGTATGATGTAATCCTGGTGCGGCTGTGGGCTAAGAGAACAGAAGCTACAGTTGGTGCCTTTGGGAAAGCTGCACGTGGGCGAGCTTTAGGACCCAGCAGAGGAGAAACCTGTTGATCGGTATTGAATCCAGTGCATCTGTCAGAGGCAGTATGCAGCTCTCCACGCGCCCTCCTTCGCAGACGCCCATGGATCCGCGGTCAATTTCAACAGTTCTGACAACATAAGCAGCTAAATGGATACAAGCAGCTCTAAATGTAAGTGCTACTTTTTTCAAATTTTCAGTTACCCCCCACATAATACATTGAGTCAACTGCTGTCACGTCTGCCCCACTTATAGCTTTGTCTGTGTGTTTATGCTTCGGCTGATCAATTCATAGATAATCACCAATGGCAACTTCATTCAACGTATACCAAAATGTGTTTCACTCTCCTCACACGTTTAGCTGTTTCACTGAAATGAAAGGTTTCTACTGAAGGCAAACCTGCGTTAGTTTAATAATGTTCTTTGGCATATCAGTATTTTTATCCTAGTGTCAAAGATTCAGTGAACACACAAATGCACATGAAGGGAATTTACCTAAAAAAAGTGTTACTGCTTCCACCAGCTGTTTGGAGAGTCAGGAAACCAAGTTCTCATCCAGATCCAAATGCTGATTGTTGTCTCTAGGGAATCCAATTCATATAGTCCTGTCAAATAAGTACAAGTAGAAAATAGACATATATTGTAAAGTCTTTAATTGTAATTAGGTACAAGCATAAGAGAAATTCCTGGGCTAATGGGAATAAAAAATAAAAACATGTTTCCTCACTGTGTTTTCTTTGGGAGACACTAATTTATCCAGTAAACCGGAGCAATTTTTCCACATTGCAAATAAATAAATCAAATTGAAAATTGTTGATAATGTTGAACGTGAACTAATGCAGCATTTGAGGTTGATGTGATAAGTGTTATTCCAGTTCTGTTTGCTCGTAAAGTTGCATGCCTTGTTCCCAGCTGCAGGGCTGGTAAACATGTGAGAGTGATTATAATGTTCAACCTAATGGACTTTTAACTCATCTAATTATAGTTGTATAGAAATATAGTTCTATGGAGCTGAGAGGAACTGACCCAAGTTGCTAATGTGGTTTTTTTTATCCTTTATTTTAGTTTTGGTCATGCAGTTGTATGTGCATTAGTGATGTTTGTCATAAATTTTTCTATCCTTCTTTTTTTTAAACAAAGTATTAACATAAAATGAATGTGATTGTTACCAATGTTTTTGGTGTGTATACAAAGTAAGAGAGGAAGGAAGTCTTGAGGTCTTATCCAGGGTTGGAGCAATCCTCATCTGCCATTCCTATCTGTTTCAACACACACACACACACCCACACACACACACACACACACACACACAGGAATGTCATTTAACTGGGAAGCTGTGTGTTTGGGTAAACACCACCAAAGTAAACAAATTGTGATCACACGACTGTTTATATTGTGTTGTATTTTCCTGATTGGCTGCTACAATATAACTTTTGCTTGATTTGTTCTAAATAATGTTGTGACTGTTTTAAAAACTCAAGTTGTTTGTCTGTGTTTGTCCTTTTTGTCACAACAATAATTGAAAATCCAAGATGATTCCACCTGTAGTGAGACCAGATGATGACTAATTCTAATATTCGCTCATTCTACAGTTTAAGAGCACATAAGTGAGAGAAAAACAGCTAAATGGTAGAGACTGGTACATTAAGCTGCGGTGAAACCACTGTCTTAAGCTGGGCACACACATGAAGATATTTTTTTTGATCTGTTTGAGACCCCACACATGATGATTAAAAAATTAAACATACCATGTGTGGTGTGTTCCTATCATCCCAACACAACACACCACACACAATGATTCTGTCCCGCAGTTGATCTAAAATCTGGTCCTCCGAGCCAAAAATCATGCATGATAAAATGTGTATTGACAGAATGAAGAACAAGAATAACAACAACTGGAAAAGACAACACCTAGAGTGGAGTAGTATCATGTACTGGTATCATACATTAGACTTCATTCACACTGCAGGACTACTACTGAACTTGAGCTGGTTTTTGCAGCTAACAAAGGTTCATTTAGCACCTGTCTCGCACCTTGTATTCTCTGACGGTCCCCTGTAAAAGTCCATCCTTTTCTTTACTTTCTTTTCCTCACTTCTTTGATAACATTCTCTCGGGTATCTTTACTGTATCTTTGCTGTATCAGTGAAGCTGCCATGATGCACATCCAAAACAGCCAGTGTGTTGATAGCTGGTTGCCAGCATGTGACAAGCACTGTGACAAGCACTGCCAAATTTCAGTGTAAAATTACTTTTACCTGGGTAAATTTTGATGTCCAAGTAAAAGTGAATGAGGAAGTAATAAACCTTTATAGATTGTTTTTTAAAAACATTATATTATTGACCATATTTCAGCATCTTTACAGCATCATCCTAGGGCTGGGCAATTAATCGAATTTTAATTACGATTACGATATGGGTTTTCAACGATCACAAAAATGACCCAGGTCGATTATTTGCTCCTTCG
>JBAMIG010000007.1:22805974-22834875 GCA_037177335.1 Kiunga ballochi
CACCCCCCGGCCCCAGACCTATCCCCGGCAGTATCCCGGAAGTGGGGGCGGAGATGACCTCGTCGCCCCTCTCCCCACACCACTCTATGATTGAAAAAAAAAAAAATGCAGTCTCTTGTCGTCACTAGGGCAGAGGTGAGTGATCGCACTGTGTGGTGATTCATGCCAAATTTCTCATATAGATGCTGTGAGCTCCTGTTGTTTATTAGTAACTCTGTGATAGAAGTAACTTAAATCTAAAGTACATTTAAAAACAACAAACAGAAAACTGAGTATTTTCAGTTTTACCTAAAGCCAAGCACATACAGCAACATTTTCATGTATTTAATTGAATATAACATAATAAATCAGAGACAGGATGTCACACCAACTTGTTTTTCTGCTGTCTTCCCACGCTAACACAAGGAGGACATGCAAAGTCCACACAGAAAGGTTACTGGTTGGACCTCCCCCAGCCGAGGCTGACTGACTTTCTGAATTTAAAATGCTAAGGTTGTGGTCAGAAGAACATAGATGCAGTACTGCATTATGTATCTAATTGTCTTAAGATGTTGAAACATAGCAAAAACCTTAATGCTGTGATCCACATTAAGGAATGACTGATCATGAAAAAATGTAGCGCATATAGGCAGAAAGAAGAATAACATGAAGAAAAAAACCAAACATAAAACAGCTTATTGTGCAGGGGGATTCAGAAGGTGTCAACTCTTGAACATAAATATCTACTACGTATTTAAGATATACTTCTTTATCCTTGCATTGTGGGAGTTTGTGTAACCTGTATTATCCAGACATACTACATTATCCAGAACTTAGAACCACTAAGTGTGGCACGAATCCCAGCAACTTTTCACAAAGAATACATCACAACTCCTGCTGTCTTTCCTCTGTTCTGTATCGGCATGTGTGCTCCCTAAACTCTTTCCTTCATACTCTTGAGCTTTAACATCAAGGTTGTTTCACTTATGCTTTTATTTTAGTTTTATATAAATATTTATAAATGGGGACTACACGATGTCGTGGTGGTTAGTGCCTCGGCTTGGACAGTAACCTTTCTGTGCAGTTTGCATGTTCTCACCGTGCTAGTGCGGGTTTTCTCCTGGTTCTCTGTCTTTCTCCCACCCTCCAAAGACATGCATGTGAGCTTGATTCATCATTCAAAATTGCCCTTGTGAGGTGATCGATGTTTGTCTCTGTGTGTTGGGCTGGCAGTGAGTCCAGAGTGAACCCGCCTCTTGCCCAGTTATTGCTGGGATAGTCTCCAGGCACCTGTGACCCTGAGCTGGAATAAGTGATTAACATGATGTAAATAACACAAAAACCCTGCGATGGACTGGCGTCCCATCCAGGGTGTACCCCGCCTCTCGCCCATTGGCTGCTGGGATAGGCTCCAGCCCCCCCGCGACCCCGTTAGGGACAAAGCGGTAGATAATGGATGGATAAATAACACAAAAAATAAACAAAAGGTCTCTTTTTAAAATGAAATACTAAACTACAGTTAGATCATTTTTACCTGATGCATTTTGTTTAAATCTAAAGTCAGACTATCAATTTATTCATGTGAAAAGCAAGAATAAAAGAGTTTTAATGTCAAAAGTAGAGTTAATGCAGCATCATCTGAATGTGCAGGTTCTGGATACAAAGGGAAAAGGTTGCAAAGGGACATTAGTTTATCCTGCAATGTAGAGGAGTAGTTTCACCAATTTAGCTTTATAAGATGCAAGACAAAATATCAGGGCAGCATTGGTTGTGTGTGTTTAGTTTCTAGTGACTTTACACACTTAAATATATACTGTCAAGCACAGAATTGTTTTCCCCTAAAATATGTTTGCATTAAAATGCTATAATCTCCCTCTAACTTAAATAATTTTATAGTACTGTACCCATAGACTAGCTCTACCTCAGGAAGTGAAGATGGGGAATCTCCCTTCCATGTATTTTCTCCTGATACTCAAAACTCCCTTAGGTCCCCTGTTTTATTTTTTTTATTTTTTGCCTTACCAGACTTTCTCAGGAGATTTTAGACATGAAAGAGTTTTTCAGACATTCTGGCAATCAGACACAAGTGTATAATAACATAGTTAGTATGATAAATATATTCCCCATCAAGCTTGAGCTGTATATTACACTTGGTTGTGGACCAGCCCTGTAAGAAGTGGAATTCCCCTCTTTAACCTCAGAAAGAAAAGAGGATCAGTATGATTCATGTAGCTGAGAGTTTAAGCAGCTTATCTGTATAAATATCTGAATGTGGGCGTGTACATTTGTGCATTTTATATAGGCAATGGTCATTCTCAGCACAGCTGTTTATAAAAAGAGTTACCATGGAGATGTGCTGCACACAACACTGCAGCAATGGACGAGAGGATGTAACACTCACACATGTTGGGTTGCAGAGGGTAAGGTAACATTGCTTGGGGTGTGCACACTAGTACCAGCAATACAGAGAAACTGTAGGTTTATTGGAAAGACTTGGCAGCATAAGACTCACTTAGCCTGTTTTTATTTATGGGGTAGTTGACAGCGACCATAACGTAGCATTATTCATGTTAATATATTGCCAGAGGAAGTTAATCCTCAGGGCTCTCAACCAGAAACTGTTTTTCTCCTTTTATTTAAAAAAAAAGAAGCTCCTTAGCAAACTGCTTTAGAGCTTTGACCTTGAAACTTTAGAGTTTTTTTTATTTATTTTTTTACATTTCAAAATAGTAATTCTTTTGCATAGGGGAAAAGACCAATTTGGGTGGAGCCAATCCCAGCAGACATCAGGTGAGAGGCGGAGTACACTCTGGACAGTCGCCAGTCCATTACAGGGCCAACACACACACACACACAGACAAACAACCATACACACACTCACTCCTGTCTATCTCCAAAGTGCATGTCTTTGGAGAGGAAGCCGGAGTACCGGGAGAGAAACCACGCTAACATGGGAAGAACCATCCCAGCTGAGGCTTGAACCAGCAACCTTCTTGCTGTGAGGCTACTGTGCTGACCAATTGCGCCACCATGCAGGCAAATATAGTTATATTAAATACATACTCCATAAAATATAGCTTTTCTTTTTTATTTATCACAAAAGTGAGCTTGAGTATTCACAATGTTTGCATGTATGATTAATTATAGTCTATTTTTCTGCAGTCTTCAGTGTAATGAAAAACTCACTAATCTTTACGTAGTGGTTTATTTCCAATTACAATTACAGTGTAATATTTCAATAAAATGTGAAAAAGAATGCCAACATGTGTCCACTATTGTGCATGGAATGGATAAGATGAAGACAACATTATTAGATGCTATGCTATAATCAAAATTGCTGTGAATTATTACTAGAACATGTGAAGCACATGCATTGGTTATTTAACCAGAAAATAAAATCAATATAATCTTTCCAAATGAGTGCATAAAAAATCACATTAATTTATAATTATAGCGGTGTGAGACAATAATAATCTTGCCATATTACATCCATCTTTTGTGTGTTTTGCAGAGTTTGTGGTGTAATGAGTTGGTTCTTGCTTTCTGCAGCAGCAGGTGAGCAGAGCTGATGGTGGTAAACACATTAATCCTGCTTGTAAAGTTAACACTCTGCTTTTGGTTGTAGTTCAACACATTTAGTAAGAAATTTTATGAAATCTTTTCACTGAATTTGTGTTTTGTTTGTCTTAATAACAGAGTTGTGCATTACTGTGAAATGATCCCTTTCCTCAGTAACGGGCATGACTCAACCAAACACTCCTCTACCATCCCTTACAGGTACGCCTGCAGGTTTAACAGTCGCTTACAAAAAGTTTTAAGAGCAACAGCTTCACAGTCCTGGAACAATGAGAGCACACTCACTGATATGCTAAATGTTTAAATTCAACGTTTCACTTTTGTTCACTCTTCATATCATTCACTTATTTAATCTTTCATTTCCCAGCTGTTTTGGATTAATACATATTTGAAAACCTGTGTTAACCAAGAGTTGACATGCAAAGTTATAATAATAAAAATAGAGGGTTTAAAAAGGATTTAATAAGTGATTTAATAATCATTGTAAAGTGTTTTGGACTTTTAGTTTGTATTGTATCAACATGTGGTGTTAGGTACAGGTTGCACTTTATTTGGCCAAAGTTTTGAGGATGTTGTGGAGCTGGTGGCGTTTTATTATAATGAGCGTGTTAGACATGATTAAATGGTAGGTGTGTGTTTTTAACTTGGTTAATTAGGTTGTGCTGCTCACTGGCATGAAAAGCGCTGTGCAAATTAAATTTGATTTGATAACAGAAATAAGACCCACAGTGTGTCTCAGTCCTCCAGTCAAATTCCCATTAACCCATCAAGTCCCAAATGGAGACAGAGTGGCCTCTTTTCACCCGTTGTTTTTGTGTATTTTCTAATGGATGTGTGTGTTTGCAGGCTTTGCTGTGCAGCGTGTGTCACCCATGTCTGTGCAGCATCAGTAAAGCAGGGCTTCCGCCTGCAAAATAGCATCTTTCTCAGCATGTGAATACTTTACTGTGAGTGAGACATAGTATCGTGGTGATGTCATCCGACTCAGGGCAGATATGGGATCTGAATAATACTGACTGCACTGTTGGTCCTTTGTTTGGCAGCAGGCTGAGTCAAGCCCTCTGTGCCATCCCAGACCTGAATAAATCAGAGCAAAAATGAAAAATGAGAGGCAGGGGAGTGAGAGGATATAGCATAGAGACATGACTTCATATTGATCGGTTCTGTGACCTTTAGTCTCTCTCCTCATAGAAAAATGGCCAGATGCAACTGTCACCACCTGGTCAGGGCTGCTGTTCTGTAATCAGACTACATCCTCCCATCTGTTCATTTTGCTCCCCTTCTTCTCCTTCTTTTTGGGGTCACTGAAATGCCATCCCACAATGCATTGTAAAAATGCCGGGGAATCCCCTGGGCAGTTTAGATGATTGCAGCAACAATGCATGAATGAAATGCTTGATGATCAGCCTTTAACTTTTGTCATTTTGTTAGATGTAATAAACTTAACATGTCATAACATGGTGGGACAGATTTAGCAGATTACATGCTTACTGTTGTCATCTTTTAGCATCATGCCATGGGAGCAAACATTCCTTGTTTAGGAGTTTACATTTAGCAGGACACATCATTGTGAATTTTATAATTGAATAAGGCATATGGTTGGACAGATTTGCACAGTTAGTGCTCGGTGGGCTGGACTTCTGTGTGGTGTTAGATATACCTATGTCAGTAACAAAAATTACGTCGCTGGAACATTTCTCCTATTTCCTGAATGTGTTTCAGACAAAAACATTCTCAATCATAAAACAAGGTCATGATTCATGGTAATTTTTTTGTCTTGGATCTTTGACAATCAGGTATTTGTTTAAAGCTGCTCTCATGATCACATAAGATTTCATATTTTGTATTATCTGTCTACATCTCACAAGTGGACAATTTGGACCACAGTCTGTTTACTCATTGGGGATTTATTGCACTTCTATTACTACATAATTGTGTATCTGAGGACAACTTTTCTGTCATTACTACTTATCAGAAACAACACTACATACAGGATTCATTCATAATAACGTGTCCTTTTGACACACTATAATCTGTTAAAGTAAATGGTGGTAAATAGAAACAGTAGAAGATTCATCCATAGCTTCAGGTGCTGCTCAACAGTGTTTTGTGCAAGTTTTCTCACAGATGTCACTGAGCAGATGGAGGGAAATATCTTTGTGTTTCTATCTGAATGACTTGCTTCCTGATGTCATCTTCTCCACTGCAGCCCTGGTATGGAAGTTTTGTAATTTGATCACTGACATTCATTTCTTTTTTACACATGGACCATATTGGGGCTTTTTGGTAATAATTCTGTGTGCTCATAAATGATAATAAGCAGATTTGTATTTGAGTTAATTGATTCTCTGAGATAATTGCATCAGCTATCATTGCAGTTATTCCAGTTTTCTCTGAGCTGTGTTTTTGTGTGTGCATGTCTGGATATGAAAATGTTTGGGTGTCTAATGACTAGCTTTCAGAATCCAGTTAATGCTAAAGATTTTCCCTTATCCCTCATTTGCATCATCATAACTTTGACTTGATTTTTTGACCCTGGGAGAAGTTCATTAGCATGGTCCAAGTAGGCAGTATAAGAATGCATGTTTAAGCCAGAGATTTGCCAGACACAGTGTCTGCAGGATACTTTACAAACCCTGTTTGAGAGCTGTTACAATATTTACAGTGCACATATTGCTGTGTGGTATAATAAGCTCTGCTCTACCTCTGATTTGAACTTAGATAGCGGCAGAGGGTAATTGTGCTGTGGAATGCATGCTTTTACATGCATGCTCTTGACAAATGAAGATTGTGAAATGACATGTTGTCATTTGAAATCCTTATTAGTGTCAGTTTGTAAGTCAGTGTGCGGGGCAGTTCACTGCCTGCTGGTGAAAGTAAACACATAGGTCAGAATAATACAGGCTGTGTCATTGGATATATTCCATCTCTACTGCATGCATTAGAAGTTTGTACATGTTTGTACACTTGTATGTATCGCAGTATGGGATCTTTGCTGTATTTTATGATAACCTGAAGCATCTTCCTGAGTGCAATAAAAACAGTAGGGAGATCATGTTTTTTCCTCTCCCCTTCATTTGCATACCTTTGCAACTTCTACAGACTCAGTAAGCTTTTCCACATGCTCTCTTCACTTCCTGTTGCCGCTTTGTAGTCTGCATATGGTACACTACATTTACTATAGTATTTTTGTTTAACATTTCCAGACAAATAATGAATGTGTCTTAACTATGAGAAAGGAATTCGGACTCTCAGGGGGCCCGACTCGCACTTACTAAATGAAGTTCAGCACTTTCATATAGTCTTTTCTTTGAAATGCAGCTCTACAGGCAGACATGTTCAATGCTATCTAGTATAGGATCTTCACAGCACAATACGAATGGGGTCACTAGAGACAGTACTGTAAAAGTGGGAATGGATCAGCTGACAGGAAGTGGAAACAGAAGGCAGGACGTGATAGGTGTTGCCATCAGCAGAAGGAGGAGGCCCAAATCTATAGGGGCCACACGGGGCAACCCATATAGTTGACCAACGCTTTAGCTGATGCAAGAGCAATAGTATTTTGTGGAGAATATGATAGTGAATACTTTCTGAAGGCCATTGTATTTAATTCATTGAAGCTTACACATGTTTGATGGGGCCTGTCTGTTTTTTTATGTAAATATTTGCTGTTGACTTATTTATGTATCTGACACAGTTTTCAGATTCTTTTTAAAAAACCTTTTTCATATTAGCCATTCACTATATGTGCATATATTTTTATTTACGTAGGATTTTACTTTTAATTTCTTAGTTCCTTTGTCAAGATTTTCTTTAGTAAAAAAAGTCAAAATTCTGGCAATAATATACCAACAAATATTTACCACTGGAAACCCGTGAGAAACACAACACTGAATTTTATATAATTTTTGTTTAAAAAAAATGTGTTGATATTAATCTGGTTGCATGGCTCTCAATATGTTGCTTTTGACACATTTTATTGTACTCAAAAACAAAAGCTGCACACTAAAATGCTCAACAAAAGTTTTTCAAAATATTCTCACGTACCTTGTTGCTATATCAAATTCCAGTTTTGTTTGAAGTTTTATCTGGGTTTCTTTTGTTGTTGTTGGTTTGATATAAACTATCTTAATAAGAAAAGGCAACTTTCTTGTCCTGCTGTGGATGTTCACAGTAGTTACTCAATATTATTTTACTTTATGTATTCATGTATTTTGTGGCTTTACAAAAGATCACTTCATGCATTTTATGCTAAATGCAGCTTAAACAAAATAATTTTATATTGGCTTTTTTTTTAATTGTGTTACTTAAATTAGCTTGTTATGTTGAGACAGCTAAATTGGAAAATGACAGTGGTTTGAGTCCTCCAGTTTCCATAACAGATTTTATTGCACTCTGTAAAGCACTTTGTGATTCAATCTGTGAAAGGTGCTATAGAAATAAAATTTACTTACTTACTTACTTACATAAGCTTTTTGTTTTTGTGTTTGTACAGAAGAGTATAGACTCGGATTATTAAACCGTCAAAAATGTAGCTTATAATATTTTTCTTTAACAAATAAAGCAAATTAGTCTAGCTTTTCCTTCTCCAGCAATGACTCAAAAAGTAACAAAAAGACTGTTTAGTCACAGTTGCAGTGTCCAATTTGACCCTTTAGTTACTGTTGCTAGTCCATCCGTTGGCACAAACCATGGCAGGGAAAACAATACCGGTGTGTGTTAAGTGATTTATTTTGGAGTATTACTAGAGCAATATCATTCATATTGAGGCAAAAAGGTTTACAAAATGCATCGCTTCACCGTGTTGGAGGTCCGCAGTTTGTTGATATTTCTTCCTCTCCTTCTGTAAAGTTTTATGGCAGTTGGCAGTCTTATAAGTCACCAAATTAATCAATTACACTATGGATATCTTTGGGGCTTGCTTAAAGATAGATGGATTATGTTTTCATGGCAAAGGTTGGTAGGATGTAGGATTGGTCAAAGGCCGTTTTGGGGGCGGAGTTTGCAAAAAGTCAATTAATATTCATCTTCCCAATAAACTAACACGGTCTCTGCTTATGTATTGTTGGCTGTGAAGATAGTCTGTAAATGCCCAAACCCGTTCAGTGCAGCAAGAAGAGTATCACTCTTTGGAAATGCTGGGAATCTGAGGAGTAGAGTGGGAGGGCATTTCATCATTCTAGCCCACAGGCTCATGAGGGAAGTCATTGTTGGCACAGCTTGTGGTGTGGTTAAAAACATAAAGCACATCTGGCTATCTGGTTTACATCACCTTTGTTTGCATGTTTGCCACACTCCCCCAACAAATTAGTACAATGCAAAGTGATTTATGTATCCCATAATTACCAAACAAGAGGCAGACATCATTTTTGGGAAACTTTATTCCTTATGCTGCCATCTTTAAGCATGTATGTCCCTAGTTGGATGGTGGTATTTTGATTAGTCTCTTACGGCATGAAGACAGTACTCAAACGGTACAGTCTCTGTACTGAAGAACCTCCTCTGTGACTCACCTAGCATGAGATAATATTATGGCTTCTCACCAGAAAAAAAAGAGTAGCTGGGTAATATTGTTCAGCTGATAAACATAGTTTCAGAATAGATGTTCAACCTGCAGAGCTCTTTCATGTCAGATCAGGTTGAAATGGTTGTATATACAACATCTCTAAAGTCAATAAGAGAGGGGGGACTTCCAAGAAAAATCCAGCGGTTTTCATTAAATGCTGATCTCTTGTGGAGTAACAGATGGCACTGTCCTTTGAGGTTCTCACAGCAGCTTTGTTTGGAAGACTTAAGCGACTCCAACTTCTATGAATGTTTTCTGTCTTGTATTATGGCTGTAGTTTTAAAGCGATTGTAGTTCAGCGGGAATCTGTTGCATTGTCAGGCAAAGTAATGTGGATTTTACAGCTCACTCTGCTTTGCTTTCCTGCAGTCAGTCTCAACGGCCCCGCGTGGGGTTACAGCATCACTGTGGAGGTCAGAGTTCACTTTTAGTCACAGTGAGGACTGGTTTTAACAAGACCCAACAGGGTGTGCCTGTTGCATTTGTCATAACTCGGGGTGATTTTGAAAAAAGCTGGGAAAGACTGTAGACCTCAGGGATGTTCTGACTTTTGCATCTTTGATATGTTTTGGCCCAATCTTTGCCAAAATGTTGATCCATAACTTAAAACATATATCAATGATATTGCTCCAATATTGTTAGATGCCTTGACTATAAAGGCCTTGTATTAACGTCATGTGTGGGATCACTGTTTTAAGTATTTATTCTCATTTTTTAAAAATATATTTTACACCTTTTTACTTTCACTGTTTAGCTTTAGTTAAGAACAAGAATTTTCTCCTAGCTTTAGGAAATGTTTATTACATAATCTTTTTATCATAAAAAGGACAAAAAATCCTGTGAGTGAGGTTTGCATGTCCTTAACTGTCCTCTGAGGACGGTATCTAAAACTTCAGCATCTATTTACCCGAAAGGTTTCATTTTATTGGATGTATCCTATATTATCAGCATCATTCAGACATCAGATTGGTTTCAAAGTTAAGGAAATGTCCTAGTTACCTTAAATTAATCTTTTTTTCTTATTGGGGGGTCCAAATATAATTCTATCAGTTGGTCAGTTAAGAGTCCAACAAAATTGATTTATTGGATATTGCTAAAAAATATATCAGACATTCCTGACTTTCTTTAGTTGTATATACTGTATATCTCAATTTTTTGTCACATTCCAGTATTGGATCAGATTAGATTTGGGATCAACTAATATATATGATTACTACATCACTAGTAATTAAACACCCTCATTTCCAAAATCACAAAAAGCAAGAGTATCAACATAACATTTTATTCCCAAGTTCAGGTATTTAAATGAATGCATTTAAATAAAAAACTGTTGAGTAATAAACCCAAAATGCTAGATATTGATCTGTGTGTTGTTACAAACTTACATCTTAGCAAGAAACATTGAACACACCTAGCTAAGACGTATTTGATTTCTTTTTAGAGTCACAGAGAGGTTACACCAGAATAAAAACTATATGAACTCATTTTATTCACATATAACACTTTGTATGTTTGAGCTGATTGCAAAAGACTTTTCTGAGGAGAAACACTGTATTATATCTGTTTGTCTGCATTGTTCTGTCTATAGTTGTGTAGAAGATTGTCTTTGCTTAGTAGTTGTTGATGCAGCTTTAGTGCGTGTGTGGGTTTGATGGCAACATGTTGTATCATGTTTGCCTCAAGGCAACAAGTCATCCACGTGTAACTCCTAAAAGTCTCAACTTGCCTCCAGTCCAATAAAAAAAGACTTTTCTTTTTCTACATTTATAAATGTACAAAACTTAAAGATTGTCCTTGTACTGACTGCTTTATTGAGACATATGAAACAATATGATATGTTAAAGGTTCTCTAATGCGAATGGTAGAGGGATCTGCTGTTACAGGGTTCATTGGCATCCTGTGGATGTGTGCGGCCAGTTAAAGGTTAATAATGTTAACTCAGAAGGAATGTGAAAGAATAAAGAATGAGGGTTAGCCATTAGTCTGCTTGTGTGTTTACACAGCAAGCCTTTCCCAGGTGCCATACAATCCCTAGGATTACAATGGAGGGGCATCCAACACACACACACATACACACCGAGAGCACCACTAACTCCATACCCTAAAAGGGAGAAAAGAGGAGGGGACACAAAGTGTTAGAGGTGGAGGTGGAGGGAGATAACAGAACAGATGGAGGAAGGGAGGAAAGGGGAGTGTGTATTCAGCAGACTCCAGCGAAACTCCACTACAAAGGCTTCACAGGACTGAGCACACAGGGAGGCTCAAAGTGTGGAGAATATTTCCTAAAGAATCTATTTTGTGTTTGAATGAAGTGGTCTCTCTCCTCTTTAATCTTGCAAAATGGTGGGACTGTCATCCACTACTGTTGAGGGTAAGTTTTGCAAAATAATGTCTTTGTTACTTGTGGTTAACAGCAGGTTTCTACAGCGGAGGTAGGTATCAGGGTTTTAGTGAAAAGGGAAGACATTCAGACTAAAGGGATGTAAAACGGGCAAACATCCTCAGGAGTTGCCCTGCTTTTATCAGACGCAGAAATCAGGTGGTGAAGTGTTTTGTCCTCCTGCTGAAATAATGTTGATTTACGAAGGAAACAAACCGTTTGCCAGCCACACTCAATAAAGAAGCACTGCATTTTTAATCCTCCAAAGACGCCTTGTGGCTTGCACATTCTTCTGTGATTAGTAGGATTGGGTGACAGCAGTAACATTGTGAAACTGAGCTGCTGCTGAATCACTGAAATTTGTCTCTTTCGACACAGTGGGAAGTTATTTGTGTGTGCATTGCTCTGGAAGGATAGGTGACACAGCATTGGAGAAAAATTGTGGTAAGATGAAGACTTGGAAAAACAAAACAAAACAGTGTCATGCTCTTCGATTGAGGTCACATTATGCCTCAGATGAGAATTTGTTGGACATGTTAGCACAGGTGCTTAACCCACTGACATTACACACCTACTCTGCCCCCACTCCCACCCTTTTCTCCATCCCCTGCAGAGTTAGTGCAGAAGAGCTGCAAAAAGAAGCTCCTTACACAGGCTGGACTCTGCAGTGTCAAACAAACAATTCTCACTGCTTCAGTGAGACGCTTACACACACACAAACACACTTTGCAGAGTCTTGCACTCTCAACAAGGTGAGGAATGTGGAGGATGTTTAATGACTGCTGACAACTCAGTGTGAAGGAATAAATGGTTGAGTGTGGTAAAGGCTTTGAATACGTTTCCAGATTCCCTGTTTTTATTATTACAGCCTTCAAAAGATTTTTTTAAGTGTCGTCAAAGTGCTTTAATGCCACTGCAAAGTTTGATCAGTTTGACCTCATCAAACCTGTTTTATGTAATGTGGAGATGGTCCGCATGCATGGTGTTGGTTCTGAAGGCGTGAAATATGTTTTTAAGGGTGGTCTTCTGCATTTTAGCACAAGTGTAAAAGCTCTGTAATCATCTAATTGGATAATCAACCTTTTAAAGCCAAGTAAAAAAAAGCTAAATAGTCACGCCTGCATCCTTAAAAGTGGCGCTTTGATTTTTGTGTTATATATGATTTAGTGCTGACTGGTATAAGTTTTCAAAATCTCTCTGCAAAGAATGAGTCATGCTATGGAAGAGGTTTTGTCTTACGCTCAGTTAGGGGAAGCCCAGTGCTACGCTGAAGCCAGAATCTAAACAGCTGGAGCCTCTGGCAGAGAGACAACTTTCATCAGGCCAAGACGCCCCACTTTCATGAGCTTCCTATCCCTCCGTGAGCTCCACTTCCCGATTTCCCCTGGGTGAATGGAATTTTAATGAGGATACATTCCAGGTTCCTGCATGAATTAATTCCTCATGCCCACTTCTCAGTGTTAGCTTACTCTCATTACAATAGAAGGAAGCCACTCAAGTGGTGAGTTTAACAAGACACAGGCAGTCGCATGCCTGCTGTAGCTGTTGCTGCCTTTGACTGGAGTGGTCTTGGTAAGGCGTTGTTAAGCCCAAAGGAAGACCCACCTCAGGAAAGTATGTTAGTTTTAAAGGAGTAGATTCGCTCTCGTATGAGACATGCACTTTGTTTCAATCAATAAACTTGTAATCCAGTTTACTGAGACTCTTATGGTGATACAAGCTTACCATGCTGGAGAGAAACATCCAAGAGTCCATTATCCTGCCTGAGTGGTGGCTTGAAGCTGTTTTATAGGGTCATAAACCAAAGTTAACTATTGACACATCTCACTAAATACACATCACACGTCGTCTTACATGCTTTTGCGTTTTTCTTTTGTTTGTTTGTTTTCCGTGTGCATGCCTGGCATGCTTTTGCGTGTTTAGTGTAACAGGTCTTGTTGCTGTATGATTGCCAAGTGAGCAAAAACCTTTCTGGCTCAGCTGGCTCTGTCCCATGGCTGACCCCAGTGAGACGCATGGTTCAGCAGGTCTAATTCGACTGGACTGTGAAAACTTAGTGGTGCGTGGGGGGGTGATCAGGGGAAAGAGATGGTGGGAGTTGGGAAGTTGGGAAGGGTGTTGTTGAGCAGCATTAACTTAGGTTATGCAGAAGATTTCAGATTTAAAGAATGTGCGTTAGGATGCAGCGGTTAAACAAAGGGATAGAGAAAGAGTGTGTGTTTGGTTACATTAGCCTCCGGATGGATATTTAAAAAGCATACAGCATATTAAAATGAATAAAAAATAAAACAAAGTTTTCATATAAATGTGTTTTACTTGCCATGACATAATTAAAAAAAAAACTTCAGTAATATGAATAAAGTCCAGCTTTTCCTCTAAGGTGCACTTTGCTTCCATGTTAGCAGCTTCTCCCTCTGCGGTTAATAGTATAGACTACAAAAGCAACACTTCGAAAACTCAAAGAAACATTACTAATATTAGTAACGAAAAAATATATAGTTTGCACAGTAAATGTCATTATTATTCTAAACTGCTACCTTTTAGGCTCTGCTCATTTTTTTCCACGGCACAAATAATATTGGAGAACTTCTATGAAGTCTGATCTCTATTGGAATTGTGTTTTTAGTGCAAATAATTAGGAATTAAGAATTTAATTGCCACATTTTATCTCTGGTGATGGGATCTAACTTTAAGTCTTGGCTCTCTTGTTCACAGACATTTATTTCTTTTCCACTTTGCCTGTTTGAGCTGTTCAACTAAAAGATTGTTTCTTCTATTCTTGGTAGAAACAGACTTTAGTAATGTAATATTACCTGATCTGAGTGAAATAAAAGTGACTTTTTTGGATTGAGGTCCTTCCTGCTAGCTGCTGTGTTTTTAATTTTGTGTCTGTGGGTCACATATAGGAAGGGTTGGACACCTGCAATTACCTCAAATCACAAAGGACAAGATTTGTAGTACATTTTAAATAAGAGCTAGGTATTTTCATAAAAACACTTCTTCACAAATAACAAATTAGGGTCAATTGCTACAACTAAATTACTGCCCAACACTTGTTGGAAGTAGGTGGAATTCCAGGACTCACATCTGCAGCAGGTTCTGAAGCTTTTCTCACAGCGTTCAGCAGCTGGGCTTTGAGGTGGTTTATTTAAGTTTTGCTCTGAAAACAGGGAGTGGACCAGTTCCACCTCTCAGATCAACACATGATGTGAATCATATATTTTTTTTATCTGAGTCTTCATGGTTACAGAAGTTGCAGAGCCCTGTCAAATCCCGTCAGAGACTGCTTGTGTTTTTTTTACACCTCCATGACTAGAATCTCTCAACTGTTAGATACGGATCAGGCCCTTGTGAATGAATATTTGCTTGCTGGCTCATTCTGAATGCTGCAAAGTGGCCCTTCATTTATTTTTTAAAGCATCTCTTATTTGCTTATTCTTTGAGAAAGTCACTGCCAATAACTTTGCAGCCTTGGCAGCACAGTTAATTTACTCTCTTGTCATTGCAAGGGACAGTTGATTGAAGTTTGCGTTAGTGCCAATATGGCTATGATCCAGCTGCATTTCAAAGCTGCGTTCCTTTGCTCTTGATGCAGGAGGTTTAGTGCATATGCTTGTTATTTTTGGTAGCGTTATATTGCTTCTCTCTCCTGCATAATTAGCAATTAGCAAACATGTTTCTCGTCACCACAATCCCTTGTCGCTATTTAGTCTGGTTGGACTGGAGGGGGAGTGCTATGATGAGAGGACAGGTAGTGGAGGACAAAAATGAAAGACCAAAACAAACAGAGTAAAGCACAAAGAGCGTCTTGGACATACACCTGGGGTTTGTTTAGACTTGTCAGTTTGACCTTTACCCTCTCTGCTTATAAACTTAAACCGTGCCTTTGTGACCTTTGTGTCTTTCCCTCCTTTGTAGCCATGGAGGTGCTGGTGAGTGAGCTGGGGGTGCTGCTGAAGATGCTGGACCAGGAGAACCTCAGCACCTCCACACAGGAGAAGAAGACCTCTGTGGGGAACCTTTTGCAACAGATTCAACCATCAGGTAAGATGGGGCAAATTAAAGCCCATTATGTGGACTTATGCACAAGATTACTATTATATCAGACCCACAGAAGAGTTTTTAGCCTATTAGAACAGGCAAAATGTACAAAAGGTTTAAGATTTCTGCGGGATAGCTAAGTTACATTCTCAGTAACATGGAAAAAATGTCAATAACAAAATAGAGATGCATTGATTTTCAGAGGTTTTAACAGCTTTTTGTGGATTTTTGGCAAGTTAATAGGAGCAAAGATAAGAAAAATAGTTAATCATTTAGGAATACTGTTTATAAATCAGAGGATGTGGAAAATTATAGGTATGATTTTGTAGACTTGTTAGTGGTTTATTTATTTATTTAGGTTTTTTCACATGGATAATGTTTATTTATTATGTGCCGTCCTCTTGTCCTCCTTGTCCAGTTTCTGGAACAGACTACATCTACATGAATTCATCTGTGTACAGAAATGGCACAAGCTTTGTAGAGTCCCTCTTTGACACTTTTGGTGCGTTTGAAGTCCAACATGGCAAATATAAATAACACACAATGATGAAGAGCTCAGACTCCTAAAGGAAACTGGCTTTAAATTCAGGTTTTGCTGTTTCACAGATTGTGAGCTTGGAGACCTAAAGGATGTGACCGATGTTCTCACAGAAGACAAGATCACAGAAAAAGACATTTTAAAAGAGGTAAGTGGAAAACGTCCAGTGAATTCTCATCGCTTAAAGTGTTTTGGCTTAAAATGTGTGTGAATGTCTCTGCAACATTCAGGGTCTCGCTTTGCAAATGAATATTATGCCTCTGTGTGTCTTGTGGAGGTGGTGATGGAAAACAAAGAGATTGTGTTTCATACACACTCGGTGGGGTTTTCCCATGTTCATATGCTCCTCACTCCACACGGTGCTGCATGAGTGAGGTTTTAGGGGTCCACCCGTATCAAAATTATGGAAATCATTTGCTGGAACGTTTGCATTTGGCTAAAGAGAACAGTTTAATTGTGTTTATTATGTGTGTCCTGTTTGCAGAGCTGTGCAGACTCCCCTGCCCCACACTCGGCTGACTTTCCTCCCCCCCTACCCACAACGCCTCCTCCTGAGGAGTACTATGAGGAGGCAGTGCCCCTCAGTCCTGGCAAGATGCCCGAGTACATAATCACACGAGGTCAGCGTGCTCCCACATCATCTTTACTCGCTAACCCAAGTATTGTTTTTCTGAAATACTCTTAAAGTCAGAGTTTGCATTGTCCTAACAGTAATGATTGTAAAGTATAACTTGTTCTAAAATCTATTTTTGTTTTCTGTTTGCTACTTCCAGTCCGGCCTAGCCCTCCCAACTCAATAGAAGATGGCTATGAAGACACTGAAAACCATTATCCAACAACCTGCATCAACACTCATCGTAAAAACTCCTGTGAGCAAAGCGCACAAAATGTCCCAAATTCTTCAATGAATGCTTCATTTTTAGCTCACAAAAACTTTTTTTTTATCATCTCTGCCGCTCTTTTCTCAGACAATGACTCTGATGCCCTGAGTAGTTCCTATGAGTCCTACGAGGAAGACGAGGAAGAGAGGAGCCCAGGTGTCCGCCTCACTCATCAGTGGCCCTCGGACGAGAGCTCCATGCCTCCTGCCAGAGACTGTCGCATCTGTGCCTTCCTGCTGCGTAAGAAGCGCTTTGGCCAGTGGGCTAAACAACTCACTGTCATACGGGAGAATAGACTACAGGTGAGATGCTTTGCTGACTCATTATCATTGTTTTTTATGTGATCCTGTATTTTTTCTCCTTTTACTTACCATATGTGACACACCTTTCTGTAGTGTTACAAGAGCTCCAAGGATACCTCACCCTATGTGGACCTTCCTTTGCCTCAATGCACTGTAGTCTACGTTCCTAAAGACAGCAAGAGAAAGCACCATGAGCTAAGGTTTACCTTACCTAACGGAGATGCGCTGGTGCTCGCCGTGCAAAGCAAAGAGCAGGCTCACACATGGCTTTCTGTGAGTATTGTCTTTTCAAAAGAAATTCCGACTTACAGTGCTCATCCCTGGAAAAATAACTTGCTGTATTGGAGTGAAAAGTGTTGAAAATCTCTGCAGGTTGTTAAAGAGGTGAGCGGTCAGAGCGTAAAGCATGAAGAACCTGCATCTCCTGTCAATTTGAGAAAAAATGAACTCGACAAAGTAAGTTTAGGAAGGATGTTTGCATCAATGCTTCCCTGTAATTTTTATTCCCAAAGACATAATCTCCCATCTTAGGTAAGGAAAAGTCTGCTCCAAGTAGCAATTGTGTTGTCACTATCAATTTTCCTAAACAATTGTTTGCCTTTCAGCTACGAGCTATGATACCTGTGTTTGCTTTGCAGAAGAAGAGGGGAGTTATGTGGTGTAATTGAGTGCCAAAGCAACAATGACAGGGTGATAGCAGTGAGTCAGTCTGAAAGCAGGCACATCCTCTAAAGCTTACTAATTTGTTGGAGCATAAAGTGAAGAAGCTCCTGACACAGAAACACAGACAGGATAGAATTGAAGGAGATGATAAGTCTCCTTGTCTTATCATGATGTCATGCCTTAGACATGGACACGTGAGAAGAGCCGTTTTAATTTTTTATCGAGCTTTTGATAATAGTAGAAATGTCCAGCTCTCATTTGCAGACAGATAGCAGGTGAAAGTCTTAACCTGTGATTGTGTGCTTCATCTATAGAGGCTATCTGCAGAGAGGAACACATCTGATTCAGACGGTGTGGGTGTATCAGTCGGAGAGAGCAGCAGAGAGAACGGTGAGACAGACACACTTACACAAAGATAAAAAAGATAAAAGCCTTAAAAAATTTAACTCCATCTCTTGCAGTTTTGCTTATTTAAAAGGACCTCTCAATAATGCATTATGATCATTATGCTCTGCTTTTATGTGTTTACGTGTTTTGCCTTATTGCATTGCAAACACTTTGCTGTTTCTTTCTCCACTGTAAAACTCGTATAGCTTATCTATCTAGTAAAGATCCGTAAAAAAATCTGTTTTTAGATAATGATAGAGATGGAAAGTTTTCCTTTTCATTCGGATATTTGGGGTAAAATTCAGAAGAAGCACATGACAGCTGGATTAAATAATAATAGTAAAAAACCTGAAGTATGAATATTTGGAAAAAAAAACTCTTTCAAGCAGTTCAAGAAATACATTTGTGAAAAAAACTACTTTTTCTTTTAGGTAAGGTGAAACGAGGTGCTTTCGCCGCAGGCCGTAAAATCACACGTATAATTAGTTTTTCCAAAAAGAAGCCCCCTCGTCCTGGAGAGTCCAGGACGGCCCACATCGACCCTCGACAAGGTGAGAAGCTTCTTCTCTTCTGCTTCAATCCATGCATCCCAAACTCTGCAGACCATAACCCCCCTCATCCTCCCCCTGCAGGCTACCTGTCTGTGCTGGTGAGTCAGGTGTGGCGGGAACAATGGTGCTGTGTGTGCAGAGGCTCCCTGCACTTCTATTACGACAGAGGAGACCCCCGAACCTCTCTGGCATCTCTTCCCCTCCATGGCTGCGAGGTGGTCCCAGGGCTTGGACCCAAACACCCCTTTGCCTTCCGTATTCTGCGAAACAGCACCGAGATGGCAGCTCTGGAGGTAAAATTCTGCTTGCTTTCTTATTCTAGAGCTGCACTGATGCAAATGTATATGTTTTTTTTTGTTTTTTTTAAGATTTCAGATGATTGAAAAAGCCTGCAGGTACACATCATGGGCAAAGCACACTAAAATCCTTTAAGTCTTAAAAAAAAGAGTTTTTCCGTCTATTATTTTATTTGGACAATTCCACTACAGTGAAATTCTAAGGTATTGAGTGGACTTGCTTCCCCTACTTTTAGGCACTTATATGTGTAAAAAAAAGAAGAAGAAAACAATTCCTGAAGAGATAGCAGGAGGATATTGTTAAATACCCAAACAATAAACAAGTGAAATACCCCAAAAAAATAAACAAAGCATAGTGAAACAAGTGAATCATTCAATAGTACACATTTCTGAAACAAACAAAATCATCAGGGAAAGCATTAACTGATTATCACAAAAGAATTGTTAAAGGTTAAATTAACATTTTTAGCAATATACCCACCCCATATAACAAAGCTGGTTGTATTCCTATTTTTATAATTATCTTGTTTTTATTCATGAGATACCTTTAAATACTTATAAACACAGTTTTACTATGCGACCATGCAATGTAATTATAAGTTGCTATTGGTGTAGTTGTATGACTCTGTATGTTTCTGTTATCAGGTCCTTTTCCTGCCTAGTGACCCAACATGAAATTTAGACAGTGGTTGTTATTTTCTAAATTATATTCCATCCATCCATTATCTACAGCTTTGTCCCTAACGGGGTCACGGGGGGGCTGGAGCCTATCCCAGCATTCAAGGGCCGAGGGGCAGGGTGCACCCTGGATGGGACACCAGTCCATCGCAGGGCTAACACACAGAGATGAACAACCATACACACTCACACACACTCCTATTTCAATTCATAGGCTTAGTCTCTATCATTAAACAAATAAATGGAAATTAAATTATTAATATGTTTAAGATAAAAAAGCAGTTCCTGAGGTTTCATGCCACCCACCTCTTAAGCACCACTCTGCTTTATAAACTTTACTGAAACGTGAATCCTGCTGGAGTATTGACTCACTCTTGCCTCTCTTCTTCAGCCTCTTCTTGGCTAGCAGCAAGCAGATTTAGTCATTACAGAGCTTTAATAAATTCAAAATGGAGCAATAATGAGCTAATCAGCCAGATGTTTCTCTTCTCTGTGGGTGGAAACCAAAAGATCAGTGACGCTTTATTTCCTTTCCTTTTTATTCTTTAAACTTTCTACTCTTCTTTTTCCTCACAGATTATTAAGACAATAATTACTGATTCATTATCTGTCTTTGCTTTGTTAGGCGAGCAGCTCTGAGGAGCTCGGACGTTGGCTTGGGATCCTGTTGGCAGAAATGGGCTCTGCTACAGACCCGGAGTCTCTGCATTACGACTATGTTGACGTGGACACCATCGCTAACATTCGTGACGCTGCACGACATTCCTTCCTGTTAGTGAGACGAGGGGTCTGGGTTGGAAATGTTTGGACAAGGTCAGAGCAAGGCATTGATGTTGTGACCTTACTTTCTTCCTCCGCTTGGATCTTAGGTGGGCTACCTCCTCCAGCAGTACCTCCACGGATTCCAGAACATACGATGAGGTCCCCAGTGAGGACATGCAGGTGGAACACACATGCTCACATCCACATGCATATTTTCCAAGATTAGTGTGCGATGCTTTACTTTGATGTGAACAGATTAGAGTTTATGTGTGTGTGTGCAGCTGTCTGAATGAGACACTCCATCTGTCAAACAAAAACAAAAAAACAGACAGGGCTCTGTT
Source organism: Kiunga ballochi (assembly GCA_037177335.1). Lineage (NCBI taxonomy): Eukaryota > Metazoa > Chordata > Actinopteri > Atheriniformes > Pseudomugilidae > Kiunga > Kiunga ballochi. Next base: position 22,826,916 of record JBAMIG010000007.1, read on the forward strand.
ACACGCCTTTTTGCAGGCCAGTAGAAGAAACATGCTTAGACTAGTGACAAAAATGCAAGAGGTCATGCCAGTATTTTAGTCCATAAACCTCCCTGTTAACCCTTCTGACATGCACCTAAACACATACCTTTCACCACTTACAGCCAAAAACAACACCTCTTCTCACTAAATCTGAAGATTAGTTCATATCTAAATCTAATCAACCACTTTGTTTTCTTTTCCTGCTTTCATTCTTCAACATATGTGATGATCGCCCCTCCCCACTTTCTCTCTACTCCACCCAAGTCAAGGGAGAGCCGTAAGCAGCAATCTGGGAATCAAGTGAAGCGACGCTCAAGTTTCTCAAGCAGCAACTCTGACAGAACCAAGCCATTAGTCCCCCTCATGCGATCAGGTTCGTGTAAGTGTATTTAGTGGTTTTTACCATTGTTTACACAGCAGCGGCTCAGTAAACACGCCCTCAGGAGAGCAGGAATGGTGCTGTTTAAGGCTGAGCTAATAGCAGGGACATGACTGGAACCTCTGGCTTAATCAACAGCTTTCTACCATTTTTTTCCTTGTTTGAAGTTTCTTTAAGTAGGCTAATCTGAATGCCTTCCACAATTAAAAGTAATTTAAAATTAAATATGAGAGGAAGTCATTTGTCCCGTTTATTAGCTGCTAACAGGTCAAGTGTGTTTCACTACCTCTTACTCATTATATGCTCATTTTTCAGCTTCACTTGAAGCTGCTCCACTTTTAACTTAATTTGGAGCAATATGAACAAATAATGTAGGCATAGAAATTGGCAAATTGAATTGCCACTATTAATCTGAAAGGAAAAAGGTTTATCAAGTGTTGCAAAAACAAAACAGTGCCAACTGAAATCTGTAAACAGCTAAGACATAGTTATCTTTATAAATATGTTTTATTGTTCCATGCAAATAAATAAATGCAATCTCTATTGTGTGAGAATTTGCATAAAAATGCTATGCATATCATAGAGATGGAGTACACAGTTAAGGAAGAAATGCCTAAACTGAATGAATCCCAGTGGAGCCTCTTTATTAAACTTAAATTTAGTTTTTTTTATTTGCTTTATTCTTCCCTGCTTTCCATCTGTTACTCATAAAACATGAGATAAAAGAGAAATGAGAAATAATACAGATGGCTCCTGAGTCACATCTGACATTGTGGTCATATATTCCACTGCTCTTGTGCAGTTATATCTTTCACTCACCATGCACTCCTGTCAGTCCTGAGCCAATTCACTGACACTGGCCCCACCAAGATCAATATTTCCCTTTTCCTCTCAATCATCTTCTTATTTGCCAGCCATAATCCCCACCCTTTTTTCTCATCGCTCACTTTTAACCTGGTGGATCATTTGCTGTGTCGTGCTCTAGATCAGAGCCTTAAACCTCCTCAGTGCTTCTCCATGGTGGCCATGTACAGACACACAACACTTTCCAGGGTTGAGAACTTCAGGATGTAACCTGAGGTTTATTGGTCAGTCACATTAGATCTGCTGTCTCACCTCCTGACCCCTTACTCTGTCTGTGTGTTTGGTCTTTCTTCATGCATCATGTTGTTGTTCATCCCTAAATTCTTAATTTGAATTATGAGCATAAGGTCATACTAGTTTACCACGCTTATATGTAGAGGTGCCATCATGTTTCTGTTTGCAGAGGGTATAATTAGACAGGAAGATGTATCACACCAAGATGTTCTGTCTTCTTCCCACAATCTCTGCACATCTGACCTTTCACCTTTGCTCCCGGTGCAGATGCCAACCAGTATGGAAAGTATGGGAAAACGCGAGCAGAGGAAGATGCCAAGCGTTACCTCAGAGAAAAAGAGGAGCTAGAAAGAGAGAGGGATGGGATTCGAAATGCATTGGTGACCCTCCGACAGGAGAAGAGAGAGCTGAAGGAAGAGCTAAAGATGGCCTCGGGTGAGGAGATAGAAAGCTAAACACAAAGCAGATGCTGCAAATAACTTGAATTAAAATGGTATTATAAAAACAACACAAGCATGACATGCATCAATTTAACCCCTTTGCCAAATAAAACAACATTTAAAGTGTAAGTCTAGGTTCATAGATGCTCAGAGATTAAATGTAGCCTTAAAACAAAGAAATAAACAAGGATTATAATAAATTCTCATAGTTGCACATGTACAATTATTATTTGTATAATCTGGTTTGAATGTTATATAATTTTCCACTATCTTATCCTGCTCACTGACCTCCATTATTAGGGGGTTGTGTGAGAAAATAAAATCCACCCCCAGGAATTAATAAAAATATTACTATTATAAACAAAAGCATTTTTTTGACGTGTATTCTAAGTGTAATTGGTTAATTTCCTGTAGTTGCAAATGGTATGCTGTTTCAGAATAAATGTTCTGCTTGATACACTTTTTAGTAAAGAAGTCTCAAAAGGAATTGGCAATGATGTAAAAATGTTACTGTTGCTCAATGAACAGTTTCTAAATGTTGCTAAATGATGCAATCTTAGTTTACCAGCTGGTGAATATCTGCAGTAAATACTAGCATAACTTCCAATGCATGGAAATGAAATATTATTGCTGTTTTTTTTTATATTATATTTTCTCATTCTGGTTCCTGTGTCTGGTGAGCAGAGAAGAAGAGATCTTTACTAAACAAACGTGTGTCCCAGCTGGAGGAGGCCTGTCGAACTAAAGAAACAGAGAGAGTGGATTTGGAGCTCCGGCTGACCCAGGTCAAGGAGAACCTTAAGAAGAGCCTAGCGGGTGGAGCTCTGGGGGCACCAGTAGAGTCTAAAACACCTGCTAAGGTATAATAAGTGGTTTTGGAAAGAGATAAGATTAGAAAGGAACACACATAAACATATGTTCATCATTGACTTGTGAGAATTCTTGAACCTGCAGTCAATAGGGAATAGTTTGATGGAACTGGTCTTCAGACCAATAAAATGGACTTTTTTAGTACTTTTTTTTTCTCTCCTTGTTTTCTTGTAAAGGTGTCCAGTAAAAAGATCCAGAACATCTACAGCAATTCTCTACCTGTGAACTGCGCTTTGGAGATCCGTAAGAGACCTCCGTCTGTTTATGCCTCGTCATCTGGAACGGTCATGCAGAAAGCAAAGGTGATAGTGATGATGACTTTTTTGCACATTTACTTCCCAAATAATATATTATTTATTTTTCTGAGTATGTGGTTGCTTTTACTGATATTTTCTTTAATTATTATTAATCAGCATTCCAACATGATGCATGCTGTATGTTTTGGATATTAAAATTATCCCCATTTCTTCACCACTACGCCTAATCATTCAGCTACTTTGTTAGTTTTATTTCAATATTTGGTCACTGACAGAATAATTACATGATCTAATATGGAAAAACATTTTTAAGTCCAATAAGAAATGAACTGAAAAGAATAATTTGTATATTTTGATTTTCTTCCATCGATTTCCATATTATTAACTAATATTCAGTTTTTTTTTTTATAGGAATGGGAGTCAAAGAAAGGAACTTAGGGTGGATTTAACAGAAAGGACTACAGATATCAGAAGGTGGTTGTCTTTTTCACTTTCTCCCTGAAAGTACAGAGGATGTTCAAACTGTAAGGAAAACAATCAGCCAGTAGGTGGCAGCAGTCTCACTGAATATTTACCCCGCAGACTCTTAGGATCACCCTCTGGATGAAATTGTTTTCTCTATTCTGAGTGGCAATATTTTAAATGTGGAAAAGTATTAAGAAAAAGGTAGCATTTAAAAATGACAAGAGAAAAGAAAGTGTATTGGTAAAGGGGATATTGTACAGGTGGTTGTTAATAAAAAGCACAGATATTTTATACAGGCACTGTGTAAAAAAAAAAAACCTGGGTAATGTGATGTGTTGGGGATAAGACGATAATGGGTTTTACCGTAATGTGCCTTTTATTCTGTTTTTATTCTGCATGTACATAGTAAGCTGCAGCTCCTGTTTTCTGTGCTTAACCTTTTAAACATCTCACTTCTCATTCTCATCCAAGGACTCGTGGCACTGTGCAAAAAGTAAAAGACACAGCAAGTTAAATAAATAATGTGTAGTTTTTAATGTATCTTTAATCATACAGTCAAATTGTAATTTTACAGTATACTTACACAATTCTTTCTTTTTCCTCTTCCTCTATTTCTACTTCTACCCATTTTATGTAATTTTTTTTCATTGCTTCTAGTTCTTTACCTGCTTGATTTCATCTCCTACTTGTGCTTTTATATATCACTGTAAAGCTATTTGAACTTAAACAAGGGTCCTAAACTTTTGCACATCTTCTATATTTTATTGCATTTAGCTGGAAGAAACTGTGGTATCAGTAGTTACTGTAATTACTAGTTTCTCCATCCAGCTCAAAAACGTTCAACAAACACGTCTCAAATCAAAGCAACACTGTTCCTCTTTGGGACGCAGTCAAGAAGTGTTAACTAGGCTACTCCTCTTACAGACAATTGTTTACTATCAATGTGGTGCTATTAGGTGATTAATATGAATATTCCTCAACAGCATTCCTGCTGAATCTGTGGTAGACTTTTGCACTTTACTTACCTGGATGAGGGTCTAATAAATCTGTATCATAATGTCTAAACAGTTTCTTTATTTATTATGACACACTCTGAAATAAGCATGACTCAAACAAATCTTAGTCAGTTTTATTTTAATTGCACATTGTAATGGTGTGAAGTAAATATACAGTGCACTTTCAGATACAAACTTATAACCAAAGAGAGAATAAGAACATATGTGTGAGTATTTTAATGAATTAAGCACATCATTTCAGGCAGAATGTTGTTTGGAGCAAGTTAACTCATGCCCTACAGGATCTATGGATTTTTAGTATATAATAAAAACGGTGTCACCATTCCTACATGCCTATATGTTGAGAGCCATTAATGCATACTTGAGCAATAATGCTTTCATTGCAGAGAGGAGTCTACTCCTGAATAGCTGCACCTCACCAATTTGATGCTCTGAATAGTTTAGAGCTGCTTATTTAAAAAAGATTTAACACATCCAATCCAGCCAGTGTCAACTGATGCTGGAGCTCAAATGAGGAGGTAGAGCAGTTTCAGGAACTTGTTCCATGGACTGAAACTTGCACTCAGAGGAAAAGATAATAAAGCCAGTACAGAATGTTGACAAAAAGAAAAGCTGTGGGGAAGACGGTGCGGGCATGGCGATCAATGTTGTGTGGGTTTTCCACAACAAAGACAGATACCGCCTTACGAGAAGCATCCTTCACTGATGACAAACCGCAACCCTGACTTTACGCCTTCTCCTTTGTTGCGGTACGGTTTTTAACGTCACTGTTCACTGAGTCCTCTGTCGGCTCCTCTGCAGTGGAGCCAATCTCCACACACTGATTCGGTTGGCTGGAACTAACAATAGGGATTGAGCCATTTCCATTAGACTCTGTGAATTCCCTCAGAAGTTCCTGGTGAATGTGCAGATACAGTAGATTAATGGTGTTTTCATTATGTAACAATGTAAAGAAACACACTTTTAAGACAAGTGCATGCGTGTTTCTCACCCGGTGTAAATCCTCTAAGGTTTGGTGCTGCATGGTGTAAAAATGAGCACAGGCGTACTCCAGCAACGCACCAAAGATGAAGGTGAAACAGATGCCCAGATACACATCTATGGCCTTTATGAAGCAGTTGGCGTTTGGCAGAGAAGTGCGGGCACCCATCATCAGAGTGGTCATCGTCAAAACTGTTGTAACTCCTAAGAAACAGATTAGAAATTAGATATTATTATTTCTTTGTGTGAATAATGTTTTTGTGTAATGTATTGAAAGCTGTGAATCTCCCCAAAATTATGGATCACTAAATGTAATGTTTCTGTGCTTCAAAGTAATCAAGTCTAAAGTATTTAGTATCAAAAGTATTGGGAAAAACATGATACTTAAATCCTAGATTTAGAAGCTCTCACAACAAAAGTATTTTGTTCAAAAGTCTCGTTTTAGAACATGCAAAAAGTCACAGATTCATCCCCTTTATATTTGAATACATGTTTTAATGAGGCAAGATCATTCAATTTATTTGATGCAATGAACTTGGGTGCATTAAACTCCAACTAGTTCTCTACTTTTGGATATACTTTTATATTGCATATAAAAAAGAATGAGCTCAAGTAAATGACTTAAATTACATTCATTGAATTAAATTGAACATAATTCAACTTGACTGATAGTTTTACTTCATGGAAATGATATTTTTGCAGAATGAATACACAACCTAATGATTAGGTTGGTTGAATTAACCTTTTGTAGAACTAGAAATGAATCCTCTGATTGAATGCCCCATTTTCCTGAAAGTGTGCAGTATTATCCATTTTGTTCAGCAATTTTAGAGTATTCTACTTTGCACAATCAGCCCAGGATCAATCAATCTCTGAAACTAAAGGTGATCTTTGTGAAATTTGGGTAGAATAGCTTTACTAGCTTTACATACTTAATGAAATACACTGAAATGTGAGACGCTGTCTCAACCATTTCTGCACCTTTAAACTCTGCTCACTCACAGATACAGATTCCAGTATTTCTAGCAGTATCAGGACAGCTATCTGACTGTTTACACTACTCTGACACTGTAGGACTTTTATTTTCTTTGCATTTTTACAGGGATATGCCTTTTTATTGTTAATATTAGACCTCTTTTGCACTGTGCACTTTTGGCACTGTTTCCTTTTGCATGCAATAGGCTTTATAACTGTCTTCTTTGAGTTATTTCTTTTATCTTAAAATGTTACTCTACCATGGCAACTGGGTGAGGCAACTGTGTGTTTACACACCAATAGAGCTTTGACAATAAGGCTACATGAATCTTGAAAAATCATCTCTTATAAATAAAAAAAATGTCTGTTGTGAGGCATTTTAAGACAAAAACATGTTTCATTGCACCAATAGTTGAAATAAAACTTATAGACTAGCAGATAGACTAAATTTACAAACTTGACTGGGATGACATTAATTAGAGAAATGAGGAGGAGGAGGGGATTAAAACTGAGGAAGCAGCAATAGCCATTAGTAGGCTTGATGAAGGAGAGCCTTTTTCAGACTTTAAGTAACTTGAACGTGGTAAACAAACCTGTTTAAGTGTTTCTTTACACACAGTGATTTTATGTGAGATGAAGTAATTGAATGTCTGCAATGATCTTGCATACATCATCTGCAACTCTGTTGTGATGCAAAGCACGAGACTCTTTTTTACTGTTAGACAGTAATGAATGTGTAGCTGATAATAAACTTTTGACTGATAATCTATCTTCCAAAATCATGATTAAGTTAGGAGAAGTGCAGATAGACTACTGACCAATGCAGGTTCGAGCAGGTACAGAGGACTGACTGATCCAGAACGAAACCCAGGAAAGAACCACAAGCAGAATGGAAGGAACATACGTCTCCAGGATAAAGAACAAGACATTTCGTCGCAGAGCAAAATGCAGGACCAGCTTGGGGTAATGACCTGTAAAACAACACAAAGAGACACAGCTTCCAGAATAGAATGAAAACATTATTTTGGGCTCAACAACTATCACCTGACTTTGTACAGCACCTGTTTCGTACACAGCCTCGGACACGGATGTGTAATAACTCTCCACGCTGTATTGAGCCAGTCGCAGTGTGTTTAAACCCCTCACTGAGTCATTCCCTCTGGTCCAGTAGAAAACAACATCCTGGATGTTATAACCCCCTGGCAACACAGCACATGTACAGTTAGGTTTTACAGAATCCAACCTGCTCAGCAACACGCACCCCTCTTCTGTACGATACTCACTAAGCTGATGAAGCTAAAAATTGTCATTGTGATGATGACATGAAGATTATAACTCAATGGCATCACACTTGATGGAGGTTGATGGTAGGGGTGGTAGGTACTCACAACTCTCCAGCTGCAGGGTGCACACCTGTTTGTCCATTGGGTATTTGGTCAGGTCCATGTTGCAGGCAAT
>JBAMIG010000007.1:22835190-22852888 GCA_037177335.1 Kiunga ballochi
TGTATTTGATAACTCATGCAAATAGGGTTGCTATGATTGCAGATATTAATCAGCACTTCATTATCACCCTGATCAGCTCAGTTAAGTTGCAGATAAAGTGTGCAAGACGTATACAAATAGAAAAAAACACAAAAACTCTATAAATAACCTTGATGTTTTATGACTAGATAATACCACCGAATGCATTTTCTTTTTCTTTAGCAGAATCTAAAGTCAGTTCATGGTCAAGAATTGTCTACCGAAGAGCATATAGAACGGTTCCATTGCTGAAGATGCGAATGAGGCGGTTTTCCACAGTGACATCATGTAGAAAGGAACGTTTGGAGTCTGGAATGAAGGTGTCGGGGATCCAGAGCAGCGACACTAGGCGTCCATCGACACTCACGCTCTCATTCCCAGGGAACACCAGCCTGGAATCCCGCCAACGTTGACGGAGGAAGATAGTTGCAGTGTAGTCCTAAAAACAGTAGAGAAGATTTATTAAATTTATTTCATTACTTCCTCTATCAGTCCCCTGAGACAAAAATAAATGGGAGTATGGTTTACCATGTTGATTTCAGAGATGGCATCAATGCTGGCGATATCAAGACTCATTCCAATTTCCACAGGACCCTCTGTGTTACAAAGGGGTATAAAATGTTTGAAAATGTGTACTCTTTTAAAAAGAACTGAGTGCTTTAGAATATGAATGACTAACATGTTAAATTATGCTTTTAAAAGTGATTAAATACCATTGAAATTAGGTCTGAGATAGCGATTGTATCCTTTCATGAGCCTTTGAATTGTTGGCTGAAGCTGAGAGTCATTCCATTCACCCCAATGGTTGCTAGGGAACATACCACCACTGATGAAAGTGGAAAGGCAGAAACAAGACAGAAATTGTCCATAAATATAGATGCAAAGAAACACATTGCATTTAAAATGACTGAAATGATAAAAACAGCCATGCTTTCTTCAACCTCTGATTCCTCACCTGTATGTGACAGACAAGCAGAAGATGAGAAGCTCACATAGTCGGAGAGACATTGCAGATCAGCAGGTAAGGGTCAGCGGCACTGCTCAAAAAAATGAAAAAGGCCCAAAGGTTTATTTCGTCTCAGGTCTATCTTTTCACCATGGGATGGCAGCACCTTATTGCATGCGAACACAGACCTCAGGGGAAATTTGCAGCAACACAGCTAATCTCACGCTTTGTGCTTAGATAAATAAAACAGTTCTTCCTCTCTACCCAGTTCATGAAAAATGCACAGGGATATTGCATAGACCCCTTTCTCCAAGCTGGCATTAATATGCTAATAACTACTGCTATTGGTTGTCATACTTCTTTTTGCACATACAAACATAAGAATGAGCCCACCCACAACCTTTACATCCTTTGTCTGTACTGTATACATGTGTGTTCATAGTATGAAGGAAGCCATGTCTGTTGATTTATGTGGCCACCACCTCATGCTTTATTCACAGAGACTCCCTAACAACTAATCATGTTGCTCACTCACAGAGGACTCCTTGTAGTCTTCTTGTTTTTTGCCACCTCTTCCTTCCCCTGTCCTCTTCTCTACTCTCCAAGACTAATCCCCTTGCCACTAGTAGACTTCAGGGCTCTCATGTCTTACTTTCATTCAATTCATGCAAATCCGCCATGCCCCTGTTTGTGTTTCAGTTTTTTTTCCCCAAAAAAAAACAGGTTGACAAGTTGCAGCTTGCAAAGCAGCATAATGCAATTGATTTCCTTCCCGATGGCCAGATTGGAAGACAGAGTAAAATAATCTGCACGTCACCCAGCAGCATTATTTTCTGTTGTGAATTTTTTTTCCTGCTTCTGTTCAGCATGGGTTGAAGACAATAGTTTATGTTTGTTTTCTTTGCATATTCTTTCTTTTTTGCCTGGTTCCTTGTTAAACATGGAAACAGAGTACGTTTTCCAAATTGCATGTTCATGCACATCCAAAAAAACATGTCAACAATTCATCACCCTGACCAGAATTGTTTCTGCTCATTCCACATTTATCATTCTGAAGTTTCTCTTACCTGCTTTGGTTTCACCACAATTATCTTCTTTGAGTTCCTCCCCCTCAACCTCACACGTTCTGCTGTGCAGCTGTTTCCTTTGTTTCTTTCACCAATTGCTTTCCTCCAAATCTCACGTGTTGGCAGTGTCTGAGAGAGTCCTGCTTCTCAGGTATTTCTGATTGAATCCCACTGCTTCTCTTTATAATCAGCAATCCAAACAGTTACATCTAAAATGGAATCCTGCTGTGTGGGAAGCGCCTGGTTGTTTTACTGTTTGTGCGACTCCCACCGACTACACAGCAGTATTCATCTCCCTACAGAGTCTATGTGCAGCCCACCCTCCTTCCCCTCTATCCCTCTTTCAGTTTATGCCACTCAGCATCACATCTGGGCTGTATCTGTTTCACTGCCCTCCATACCTCCACACATATACAGAAACAATGAATTCCATTTTTTAGCTATATCTGACCCAAACCAAACCCTAAATCTGTTTTAGCCAATCTTAAACCTAAAACTCCTACTGGTCTGCAAGCCTCAAACAAAGCCAACACACATTTATGCATTCAGACAAAACTTGAGTCTCTAAAATCACTACTTTTTCTTAACACTCTTCATCCTCCTGGCACCTAATCTCCATACACCTCCTTCTCTGCCAATTTAGCCCGACACCGCCCCACCTTCTGGACTCCGACGCTTTCTGCTGTCTGATTCCCTCACACTATCCCTCCTCACCTCTGATGTACGTTCCATTGCATCAGCATCACCGTCTGAAATGATGTCCTCCCGTTTCCATCTCAACTCTCAAAAAGTGAGCAGGTGGCTCATCTCAACCACTTTTCTTTCCTGAAGATATGTGTCACAAGTGCCACTGTAGTGTATGAATATTTCATTTATTAATAGTGCTGAGGGCACATTTGTGTCTAGGCTGCTGATTTAGTTGTTAGTCATTACAGGAAACCAGGTGTTTGTGATGGTGGGGGATGGCTTCTTACACACCCTGCAGTCTTCTGTGTGAAACAATCATTTTTATCCTGGTCTTCAGACATTGTGTCCTTAGTCTTTATCAGCTTCTGCTCTCCCCACCACCCAGCTTTAGCTGTAATTACATAACCTGACCTTTGACAATCCACTGATGGAGCTCCAGTATCTGTAAGGACACCTCTATGGTATTCAGCCTAATAGTGCATGATGAGATCTCACTGCAGGTGCTTATTTGCTCCTGCTCAGTATTCGTATAACCCACAAGCCAACATGTTGTACTCCCAAAGTTATTTTGTTTTTCCTGAATACAGAAGAGTTACAATATGTTTTCCCACTTATTTTACTTCTCTAATTGATGTATGTCTGGAATAATATGTTTTACCCAACGAGGATGTTGTGTAACGCTGTGGGAGCAGCATGATCTGATTTGCATTCACTTCGAGAATCATGTGAAACGGAGTGCATACAGCTACTGACAGTAAACGTGGCAGATGGAGACATTTGGGAAGCACCTGGGGGGGAGACGTAAATGTTTTACATGTGAATTAGGAGTCTGATGAATAATCATAGCCTCCTGCAGTGATGTCAGAACTGAAAACAACTATGTGTTAGTCAGAATGCAGCTGCCTCTGTTATCCTACTTGTAAACATATTTATGTGTCTTTTTATATTTGATTCAGTACATTTTTTTATGTTTTTCTGACTTTTTATTTCCTTCTCTCCCATCATGACAGAAGAGCTGCCTTGTTGTGCAGATAAAAGTGTCCTTTGTCAATTATATCCGTGGAAGATTTAGGGGACTTCATAACATTCTTTACTAAATTTTACCTTTTAATATCACTTTCATACTTTATTTAAATCTGAGATGTCTGATATCGGTCCAATAGGGCCACTATTTATAGGTTTTAAATAGATTCCTGGTCTAAACTTTGTTGATGAAAGTCACCAACTTGTAAAAGATCAAATTATTTGAATCAGGTTTGTTCAAACATGGAAAAAAAATGATAATTTATAGATATATGCAAATCCCTGCTTCACATGTAACTCTACTTAAATGCTTCTGATTTTCTCTGTCCTTTTTCTCACTCAAGACTTTTTACATCTTCTGCAAAACTGAACTGTTTTTATCGACTCTGTGGCTGAGGTTAGATAAGGATGGAGTTTGTGACTATGCAGTCGTAGCCCTAAAGCTGCAGAGCAGCCTTAGTGGGTTCTTTCCTATTAACAGAGTTTTAACTGCATTTAATACTTTTGTGTTGCTCTTATTTAATATTTAAGTATTTTAGCAGGTATTTCTTTCCCTTTGACTTACTTTCTTCAGCTGAGCAATAAAACACAGAACTGCAGCTGTTAAAATGTTTTTGGCATGATTTAAATTCAATCTAGACATTTTAACCCTTTACCTTTTGGTAAAGCTTTTTGTTTTTTTTATTTTGAGAAATCTTGTAAAGAATAAAAGAACTGGCAGAAATGCACCAGATTTAGCTAATGTGAGATTGCCAAGCAAAGTAAAAGATGTTTCTATTATTATTATAATTATAATTATTATAATTATTATAATTATTATAAGTATTATTATTATTATTATTATTATTATTATTATTATTATTATTATTATGTATCTCTTGGTTTGGTTATATTAACTAATGTGTTTTTTTTTTTTTACCTTTAAAAGTTTAACCATCACACAATCACAATGCTATGTCAAAGACTAACTTTTATTTTACTAAAAAAAAGAAAAAATATTTAACTTTTTTTGTGAACATGACCAGTAGATACTAAATAATATAAATAATATTTAAAAAGGTATTCTTGATACTAATATTTGTTTCTTGCCAGGCTGATATACATAAAGTGGCAAAATATAAGATTGATTCTTATCCTCCTTGGTTGTGCACTATGTTTGTGTGTGTGTGTGTGTGTTCCTGTTAGGCAAGTCTTCCATTTTTAGCCTCCCTCATTAAGGGTAATGTCTCATTAACGAGACTGCTTTGTTAACTACAATGTTAAAAATTTCATGTCAAATGAGGTCCACAAATTTGTCTGACAGTGCCCTGATGTCACTGCAACTGTCCTTTTAGTCATTCGTTCTTTTGGCTCCACTCCTGAACCCATATCTTAACAAATTGTTTTAAATTCAGACCCCTTCCTTCTCCATCCATCCATGTTCTCCATAATCTCCTCAACACCAGCATTTAATTTTGTTCCCATGACTCTCACGTTGCTTAATCTACCTTCAAATATTCCCTCTCTGTCTGTCAGTCTGTGTCTGTCATTGTGAGCAGATATTTTGATGATACCATGTTCCAGGTAAAGTTCAGTCTGTGCACTGGCCCCAGTGAGTAGCTGTCATGTAACAAATGGAAATGTCACAGGACTGCCTGTGAGAGGGACAGGGGAAATCTTTCTTAAATGACTGTGACGGCTGATATGTCCATGAGGGACATGTAGGGAATGATGTGTCCCAGGCGCTTTTCTCCCCTGACCCAGCTGTCACGACCACCCCTACCAAGCTGACCCCACAATGACTGTTGCATTCAAAGGTTGGATTTCTGTTGTTTCTCCTTATATATATATATATATATATATAAAAACACAAATGAGTTATTTAAATTTGTTCTATTATTTCTAAGTTCTGTGCTCTTGACTTAGTTGAACTTAAAATAAAAATGGTTCTATTTTTGTGCATTAACTACAGTATGTCTGTGTCCAATATCACATTTATATCAGCATATTTTGGGCCATTTTTTGTCATATAGTGTTTGTCAATGAGACATTGTTGTCACATCTCCTTTTTCCACTTTATTCTCCTTTTCTAAACACTCTGGTACTGCTAACACTTTGTAATTGGAAATTACCACAACTTGATTGTATTAGTAAATACATTGTTAAAAATAAAATACTTCTTCAATTACTATTCAATATCAAATACAACAAAGTAAGAATTTGTGTCAAAATATAATGTGAAGTTGAAACTGAGACATTTTATCATTTCACTTCTGACTGACTGACTAAAAAGCACAGCTGCATGGGGGGTGGGATGGTTAGCACCACTGCCTCACAGCAAAATGTCAGTTCAAGCCATGACTAAGGTGGGGGTTGAAAAGTGGCCTTTCTGTGTGGAATGTGCATGTTCTCTCCTCCTTCCCACTTTGATGTTAGGTTAACTAGTCACTTTAAATTCTGCCTTAGAGTGCATGTTTGTTTCTCTGTGTCGGTGTGACCTACACCTATTCTACTAATTGCTGGGATATTGGCTTCACCTCCCCCTGTGTTCCTGAATTGAATAAGTGGCGTAGAAAAACTGTCTCGTTTTAATATGCTTCATATACTGGTGGTGGGATTTTCAAAGCTGTAAAAAATGCAGACTGTCAAAGAATATTTTCTATCTGAGAAAATACATACATGACTTACATGACTTTTACACTCAGTCATGTAAGTCATCTGTTGCCCATTAGGCTAACCAGTTGTCAAATGCTTCCCTAGTTGTTTTCTCAAAATTCAACAAGTTGACCCAAACAGCAAATGCAAACCACAGCTGAGAAAAATGTTAAGAAAACAAATGAATGGAGCAAGAAGATGAATTCTGTTTGGAGGCCCAGGAAGAGTCAGAGTAAAATTTGTCCCAGCAGGGGGCCATGATTAGTCTTGGTCTTACTGAAGTTCTTTGGGAGGCAGCTGGCAGATGTTCAGGGGCAGGTACTGGCAGGTGGAGAGATAGGCATCTGAAGAGGCAAATGATCAGGCAAGTGGTTCCCAGTAGCAAAACTCCAGGAATTCAACAGCTCATTTGCTTGAAGAATGTTCTCCGTGAGAACAGGCTTCAAGCAAATGGGAACTAACAAGGGAGATCTGGTTACTAAGCTGTTTGAACAGAATGAGAGATTTAGATGGTCAAACGTTCACCATAGCAGCAGACACATTTTGGCAAGGAACTGCAGTCTCCTGCCAGATAACCCTGGTTGATGACTGTCAGATGTAGGGCAGGTGCAGAAAAGATAGCTGGGATAGCAGAGGCTCCGTCTGACAGCATAACCCAGCAAGGCACCCTGCCCAGCACTCCATCTGCAGCTGAAACCAAATACAGTTAGGAGAAGAACATTTCCAGCCCAACCAGCCACTCCAACAGTTTGTGATAGCCTACATACTGACTTTTTGACCCAATGCTATTTTTATTTATTTAATTTTATTTGATTTTTTTAACCTTTAAATTAAAAATGTGCTAATATTTCCCATGAAATAGTAAATTATGTGACTCCTGTTCTGTAACGGACTTTATTTGGGTTATGAGAGTTGGAAATCATTACATTCTGTTTCTATTTTTCACAGCGTGCTAACTTCTTTGGAGCCTGGGTTGTTAATATGCAGAATTTTATATGCATATAAATACTGATCATGGAACTTCTTGGATTTAGAAAGCATCAGAAAGAGGAAAGAAGCATTCTTTTCTTATCATTTTATTTTTCTCTGTACATTTGTGTTATGAATGGCTGCAAGTTTGTCCATGTTGCAAAACCTAGTATGCCACACATACCGGGAGGCAAATGGTATGTGAAGATAGTTGTTTTGTATAGTTAAAGCATTTCCCGCTCAGTTTGTTATTTACACGTTTTTGAGGCTTAGATGAACTGGATGCAATTAGCATGGCAGAGAAAATGAACATGTTTTTTTAGACTTGTAATCTCCATCTCCAGATAAATACAATTTATTACTTCTCAGTCTCTGCCATCACCAAACTGGCATTGATCCTTCTCTGCTCAGGACTAAGCTTTGCTAACAGGCAAATAATATATTGATAAAAGAATAGGAAGAATTTTCCTCTGTATCACACTCAGTTCAGTGAGTGAGAGGAAAAACAAAGACTCTCCCTCTCATGCCAGGAGAGCAACACCCTGTTCTGCCCATAGTCAGTTGGGGGTAGCTATTAAAGCTGTCAGCAGGAGAGAAGACTGGAACAACCTGAGCAGCACAGCACCATCAGGAGGAAAAATCTTTCCATGCTAAGAGAAATTCTATGTCCGTGTTTCTCGTGCATACCTGTGGGATTTCAATGTTTTCCTGGAGCCATCACTGCTCAGTGACCTGGGACTATTAATCCTTTCAGGGCCAGAAATGTGTCATTCATTCCACTTTTTCAAAACTTTTATTTCCTTAAATGAATCATGTTACAGCAGCTGTGGAATTGGTTAACTTCAGATGGAAACAGTGTGCAACAAAACAGACACGTTTAAATAAACAGATCTATGAAATGAAGCATAGAAGCTTCATGATTGAAGAGTTTTGACACGTGTTTCATGCTGGGTGTTTCGGTCTGTATCAGCTCATTGGTTTCCACTTGCCTTCATTGTGCCTTAATTTTCAGTTCTCTTGATTTTATTGTTTTTTGCTGAAACACCAATACTTTTTCCTGTGTAATTAATGATCCTTCTCTGAAAGAGTGGATAGAAAGTGTGACTGCTAATATTTTTAGGTAATACCTATTTGTTTTCTTGCAACAAATTGATTTACAGATGCTCTTTTGCCCTCTGTGCCCTTTAAAACATACAACCAGCCGTTTTAAGGCTTTACCATCATGTTTCCTAACAGGTGCTGCAGACAGGAACACCCAGACACAAAAAGCAAAATTCTGTTTGCAACAAATCTCCCAAGACTGAAGTAGTGCATCAAACACAAACAACTAATTTTACTTTGAGTCTGTCTCTTTTCCTTCCCACAAAATATTCTTTTGGTGGTCTCCATCCTTCCAACAACCACTTCTTCTTTGGCTGGTCAAATGAAACAGTTTGCCCTCTTTTTCCTGCTCTGAGCCATCATTGAGTAACAGAAGTGTGAATTTATCAACAAACCGGGGAGGTCTCAGGGGATTTCTTGTGATTCGTGCCATTTTATCAGCCATAGCCCTGGTATCATCATGCAGAACAGGATAAGATTCACCAGGGATGTAAAGTGCTTCCAGTTTGTGCAGCTAAATATGTGCAATAAACAATCTCTGCTTCTCAATTCAGCCCATCTACCCAGAGAAAATCTCATTCCTTTTGCCATTCTACTTGAAATTCAGATGAGTGGGATGTCAGTATTGGTTATCGTCTTGACTTGGGCATTCTGATCAGTTCCACAGGAGACAGAGAGGTGTACGGGGAATTTATTCCCGAGTCACCTTCATCCTGACTGCTCGGATGTGCCAGTGAAGACAAATCCTGCCTCAGTACACCTGCTTCTGTTTTTCTGGGGTAGTCTTTGTTCGGTGGGCTTTGTTTATTTTGTTTAGTTTTTCTTTAATAATTATTGCACTGGTATGTTTTCTTCCATTTTTCATGTTCCTCTGATTCAAAAGAAATATAATTGGCGACCAATGTCAAATACTTTAGGGTTGTATTCCATCTTTAACTTTTGATTCATAATCATATAAAAAAGCTTTAAAATATCTTTATTTTTAAAAAAGATCTGACCTGTTTTTGGTAAATGACAAATTATATAGCAAAGCCAGACAGCATTACTTTACATGCATATTGTGACATCCTCTCCTTCCCTCCAACGCTCCACAGCCTACTAATCACCAGTCTTCAGCCTGATAAAACACACCTGTGCACCGGCTCATCAGTCTCACCTGTTCACAGCACTATATCACAGCCAGCCACCTCTCAGTCAGTGTGGTTTCGCTGCTCTGTTTGCAGTCCTCACTGCGCACCAGCCAGCACGCACCACAGCTCCTCTTCTCCCTTCAATGAGGAAGGACTTAAATCTTCTTGTGTGATTTTGTGAATAAACTGTCACTTCTCACACCTGCATCCTCCTGTGTACTCTCTGATGTGACATATCTTTTCCCCAAATTTGATCCTGTCTGTAGTCTGGGTACCTGTACTGAATAAAACATACAGGCTCATCATACCGAGCTTCCAAATTTATGTATCAAAATGCGAATTGGGCTCATCACTGCCATATACAAGAAACAAACAAAAAACAATGTTGGAGAGTTTATAATCGGATTCCTGGTTCAGTCCCAAAGCCACTTTATGGATTGATCTGAAGAAAGAATAGCAGCCATGTTAATGGGAACTTGATCATAATTTGTTAAATCCCATAGAAAATATGTAAACTTACTGGATTTTCTATAAAATGTAATCATATTCGGGCCCTGTGATGGACTGACAACCCGTCCAGGGTGTACTCCTCCTCTCACCCGATGTCAGAAATCCCCCCTAAGATGATCAAGATGCTCGCTACAACATTGCTATTAAGGTTCCTGGCTGGCAATTCAAAATTCATCTGCCTCTTTCAGGCAGTGCATTCACTATTGTGGCTTCTGATCAGATGAGTGGTGTTTAAGGTTCATCATGAATGTGAACACCCTCTTCTCCACAAACTCTTAGATAAACGGTGACTGGCAGGTGCTCCTGTCCTCATGTCTAATTAGCTTCTTGGTCTTGTTTTGAAGGCAAGGTTGTTGTCCTGACACCATGTTATCAGACTGGTCACCTCTCTCCCATAGGCAGTTTCATCACCTTCAGTGATCTGCCCTATCACTGCGGTGTCATCAGCGAACTCCACAGTGATGTTATCCTTGTGGGAGGGCTCAGAACACACTACCGTGGTGTGCTGATGTTTGCTATAATTGTAACTAAACACCTATTCCAATTCTGACCAACTGAGGTTTCCCTGGCAGGAAATATAAAAGTCAGTTGCAGAGAGTGGGTGAGTTTATTATGTAGATGTCCTTATCTTCCTGGAGATTTTACTGGCATGTAAAGTTGGTCATTTTCTACCAGTAAGCAATAAATAAGTCAATGGTTTGATGATGTTGTTCAAGTTATAACCTAAAGACAACATTTAACTTGTTTAGGAATTTATTTTTGCATATTAAATCCATCCACACAGCCTCTGTATTTAGCACCACTTTGTGATTCCTGTTTTTTCTGCAGGTATGTTTCCAGACTATGTTTTCTGAAAAGAACACATTAAACACCTAGTTTCCTTGTCTGTGTGTGTGTTTGTGTGCACCAGGAGATGATGTCTGAACAGATCTATTATGCTGATGTGAATTGTGCAAGGAAGGATTTTCCCTGTAGATCCAGGTTCCAACACATTTGCATGGTCCAGCTGATCCCCCTCAAACACACACACACACACACACGAGCATTTATGCACACACGTTTTCTCTTCTTGCCACAGGGATTAAGACACCAATTACATGCACCAGTTGATTTACTCAAGACCAACAGAAAAGCCCCAAGGGGGTGTGAGGGTCCACGAGGTCATTTGCTGTGTGTCTACCCTGGACAAACATTTATGCTGCAGAATAATTAGCGATGCAGTTGTTTCTTTTGTAGCCTATTTGAAGATTTCCATAGAGATTTCAGCTAAACAACCAATTACTGAGAAGTGGGTACTAAAACGTTTCTTTTTCTCCTTGTTTGTGGCTATGATCCCTTGTCAATGCCAGTAATTGAATTGACTTCTTAAAGGAAATCAGATTTAAAAAAAAACACAATCTCCTTCAGTGGTTTTCACACATAATACCATACATTCTGTGTCTTATGGATGATGTATTATCCCTGCTATAAAATCTACTTAAATGTCAGTCTTTTGGGAATCTGTAAACCCAGATGTGCCGTCTTTCTACCTGTACATTTTCAGATTGATGTGCCAATTTAGCAAAAGGAATTTTTTTTACATTTATATTTGAGTGGTTCCTAAATGACTTGTGCCAATTCTGATCTTTTCTATATATATTTGTCAAGTGTTTCTTAAAACAAAAATCAAAAGGCATGAAGACATGAAACATACAATCTCCTTGTGTTTAGCAGTCATCATAAAGATAATGATATCTCAAAAGTGCTGCAGAATCAAGAATGTCCTTATGCATGATGAAGAGCTGTACTAATACCTTGATTGGGCTGTTTAATTAGATTAATAAGTCTGTTTATAACCATGAAAGCTAAACGTCACTATGAAGCAAAGAGGTGGTGATGTAACCCCTCTCAGCAGAGACTGTCTTCCTCCCCATATCAAATCCATGTGGTATCTATGCAGGAAAGTAGATTTGTCCTATGTTTAAAGAATACAAATTATTGTTATAATATTACTGCTGACAGGATTTGGGCATCTTTGCAGTTCTGCACACGCAGGGCATATTTGGCTTCTTTTAGAAATGACCAGTAATGGTCATTTTTGGTTATTACTTCTGCTTCATTTTCTTTATCTGCCAGTCCCATTTCAGGAATGAGGACAGAAACTACTGAGCCTGCACTAAAGCCTTAGACCAGAGGTTTGTAACAGTCATGGGTAAGAGTATTTTTTTCCACCTGTTCCACCAAATTCACCTCGCTTAGAGTCACAAAACCAGACTCTTCAAAATAACTTAAACAACACTGGTAACTTTTTCCTCCCTTTTGTGTCTCAACAAAAGAAAATGACAAATATGCAGAGATTTCTGAATCCTCCACCAGTTCAATCAGCTTTAAACATCAGTTTGAGATTTCATCGCTTCAGAAACTCAATTTTAAGATCATATGATCATCTTTCTTCCGCATTGCAGGTCAATCCTTTCAGCATTAAAACATTCACATGGCTGTTCTGTAGGAACAGCAAATTGTCCAGTTCTTTTTTAGTTCTGCTCTTTTTCTACACCTTATCTCTCCAGTTGTCACAAACCGGCAGGAGTTGAGCTTGGCGAGTTGATCAACTTCTTTAAAGTATGTTCACATTGTTTTCCAGAGATTCTGAAGCCACTTTTAGCCACATAATTTCAGTTGCCTTTGACAAATCTATGTTTAGTTTGAAAATGTTTTTCAACGTTATGTTTCTTTTTGTGCCATTTTTTATGCCACAGTTCAGCAAATGGGTGAGCAAGCATGGATGTAATGAATCTATTCATGCAGAATTACTCTCTTTTTCCTTCTATGCACAGGAGGCCTGATGACCTGCACATGGCAGAGCTGCAAACGACAGACCCCTGACCTTCAGCAGTTAGACTCAATGAATTGATTTATTTAATCACAATCAGAATATAGCAGCTGTAAATCAAACTGCATAAACAAGCAACTAATTTACTTATAAGAAGTGCTTTTAGCAGATTTACTCAATATTATGATTTTATTACATATATAAGTATTCCTATCCATATATATATTTTAAGTCAGGACAATTTCGATGCATTCCATATTGCTAGTGCACTGAAATTTCATACCCCCTATTTGAACTCACGAGTTAATGTTTTAACATTGGTGTAGGAAAACAGGTGTAAAAAACATAAAAAATTGATGTTCTTTTAAAAATTTAAGATATTAAAATAATTTCAGATTTTCTCTCTAGCGTCACTGCAAACTGAGATCACTTTGACATTTTCATGAGTTAATATTTACGTTATATGTTTATTAGTTTTATTTCGATACTATAAACCTAAAAAAAACATGTCGACTTAAAAGAATTAGTGTCTTTAAATTGTGCTCTGATACAATAAAAATATTTCTGTACCCTGTCTGTTCCTCACCAGAATGTCTCTTAATGTTTTCAAACTTCTTGTGAATCCTATATACATGAATAGACATGTGATGTCACTGTCTAACATGGCATATAGATATGTCAGATCAAAAACCAACAGTGCACATGCAGCTATACAAATTTGGAGTGACAAAGGTTTGTGTCAGTTGGCCATTACCTCTTCTAGATGCCAGCTTGCAGTTTAAACAGCATCTTAGCTGGTAGTTTGCTGCATACTGGAGTCCTTACTGGACAATTGTCTTGAAAAAATATATTCTATTTTAACAAATGATATGCAAAAGAGGAATTCATGTATTCCACCTGCCAGAGCAACCTGTACTCCCCAGTGTGTTCTTCATGTATAGTCACACCTCAGTGGTCTTTGTCAAAACAGATTCTCATCCACTTTGTGTCCTGCTCTGCTTTTAGTCTCCCAGTTGCACTTTTTCACACACTTGTAATCATTTTTTGTCTTCCACCCACTCTTTTTAATCCTCCCTACTTTTTACTTTATCCTTCTCTGACTTAATTTTCTTCATCTTCAAACTTCAAATCCCTCCAGCCAGGAATAGTGTAGTTTTTAATGGTGTCGGTATGTTCAGGTGGGCCTTATTTGTATGAAAATTAGATCATTATAAAGTTAAAGTGATGGTGCAAGGTACAGAATATGTAAAGCAGAGGGGACACCTATCTATGCCATGATGAAAGGTCAACAATAGGATCAGGCATTGAACAAAGATGGATAAACGACTGACATTGCAACGGATCAATTCCTTCTCACACAAAAACTGATACAGTGTTAGTTTGGGGTTTGGGATCACAGTGTTTGTATTCACTAAATGATCCTTACAGACAAAAAATTAAACTGGAACAATTACCCTTCAAGTTAGCCATGTGTGGAATCCTCATTTCATTTAGAACAGGCAATTAAACTCCTATTTATTCTCACTGTCCCATTTTAAGTGTCTGCAGAGTAATGAAAACCAGATGGACTTGTTTAAAATTGGTGATTGTCGTAACCTCATCAGGAAACTGTAAGATTGCAGCATTTTAATAGCAGTGCCTTTCAATGCACCAAAATGCCTGCATCGCCTTGTTATTTTTGCTGAAACTATAATAATACTTTGAGAGACCACTAGGTGGTCTCTTTCCATTGTAGATGTCTCCACACCTGGTCCATTTTGTCTGTTGGGGTGAGAAATATGCAAAGTAAAGAGATCTGAAGATAGCAGTTTTTAGGTTTTATCCCTTAAAAGAAAGCTAGTTTGTCACAGAGGAGCTGTTATAACATTTGTGACAATATGAGAAAACAGGGAAAAGCCAAGTGTTCTTCAGTAGAGCTAAATAAGATCCCATACAAATTCAGAATGCGTGCAATTATATTGTTCATGTTATCACACAGATACACTTAATAAACCAAAATCAAGGCTAAAGCACATGTGTTAATGTTAAGTAATGAGAATCCAAAAATACTTGAAAGGAGTTTATTTATTGCCCTCTTGTTACCTTTTTGGTAAAAGCTTTTTTTTTTTCTATAATCATCCCTCATCAACACAAACGTCCTCTGTACCTCCTTCTGTTAAAAACTGTCATAATTTAATTTACTGAAATCTGAAAGCAAAAGCATCACTGATATCACTCTTTAAATCAAAAGCTGTTGGGCATGGTGAAAACTTTTTGTTTTTAACTTTGTACAGTCAAGTATATTTACTCTGTTCCATGTAAAACAGGGTCATCATTAACCCACGACCTTTCATGGAGATTTACTCTTGAGCTCAAATACATCCGGAGCATTACGGCTGCTTATCCTGTTAAAATCTCATGAGGGTTCATTAAAGCGGAGTCAGTCTTGCAGCGATAGTGTCAACTCCAACTTGTATCAGACATTTTCTTAGAAGCTTCTAAAGACTTAATGGAAATTCCCTTGCTACCCATATGAACAGATGAGTGCACTTACCTTGTTTTTGTCACTGAAGTCAGAGCAGTGTGTCATAACACAGCGTGAGGGTTTGGAAGATGTACCCATTTGGAGCTTATGAGCATGCAAGATTTAGGGTTTTTCTGGGATATTTCCTGTTCTTCACACCTAATATGAGATGTAATCCATCAACGTTCAGGACACTATAAGAAAATGCAATCACACTACAGGTTTTATGGTTGTAAAAGATGATCTCTGTGGGAAGATGTATTGTCTCTGGACAGCGTTTGAAAACAGACAACAATAAAATCAGGTACATAGAAATGTAGATTATTTAATTTACTCTGTTATCTTAACTTCATACACTCATCTGGCTGTTTTCTGTCATGTTGATAATGTGAGATTTAAAACAGCAACATGCCATTTTGATAGACATGTCCTCTGAAACAACATTTAATTTCTTACTGTGCCTTCATCAAAGAAGAATTCCACAATGTGGAAAGCTAATAGAAGTGCCTTTGTGATAAAAAATAAATAAATAAAAAACTGGCAACTACGTTTGTGACTATCGGGAGTTGAGTGGCAAGATTAAAGGTACGAATATTAAACTTAAATTAAGAAGGAAAGATTAGATTTTTTTTAATTGGAAAACACACACACACACAAACCTCTTCCAACACACTGAATGGCAAGATGTAAAATCACAAGATAGCTTTTAATCAGATTAAACCTTGATCTTGTAAATCTGTAAAAATTAAAACCATGTTTTATATGAATAAAATCCAATTCCTGGAAAAGAAAGTATGGATTTAGGTTAGAGATTGGATTTATGGCGTTGGTAATTGCATTTAATAACAACCAAATTTCAGATCTGCACCACAGTATTCATTCAAATAATATCCTAAGTATACTGCCATGGGAAAGACTTTTGAAGGCAAATGTGTCAACAGGTTAAATACCAGATTAGACTGAAATTATTTTATTAAAAAATACTATTTTTAATCTTGAGCACTAAAAAATGGTGCAAAGGCCTATTAACGAGCTTCTTCCCTAAATAATTTTATGTTTGGGGAACTGTACATGTCTCAAAACTCATCAAAGTTGGTGCTCCCACCTGAAGGATTCCACAAAGATTCATTTTTGTGGTGCTGGCAAAATGACCTTAACCTCATTGCACCTCATCAATCTTCATGAAATGTTACACAGATACATACATGCCAGGGCAGATGAAAATCCTCTTTGAGTGATGGTGTAATCCCACCAGGAAGTTCTTCATTTTTGCACAAAGTTGCATTCTCTGGTGTCACATTTAACACAACTCCCAGCGAGTCTGCTACCATAATATTAAATGGGCACAAAATGTCAGTAATTATAACTTTGCATTTGAAGTGCTTTACAGTACGTCAAACTCTTTCATGATGCCACATTACAGCATATGGCATTGGGAAATTGATCCAGTACCATGAAACAAGTAATCCATGTAACAAACACAAAGTACCTCTGCTGTTCGTGTCTGGAAAAGTTACAATATGGCCGTATAGCACCCATGCAATATTTAGATCAATTCGCCACACCCACATTACTGATCAAAAAAACAGCAAAAGCTGGAATACTTGATAACCTTTAAAAAAAATGTCCTAGACTTTTTAGCTAATTTGAACAGAAAGTTGCCATTTTTTCCTGAAAGGAACCATTTTATAAGTGATTTGAACAAAATCCTCCAACAAACTTCATTGTACTAATTTTAAAATACATGAGTCCACTGTAGGCACAATAAATTTCAAGCATCATTGATCATTATCCAGTAAGGCATTATTTAGTGGAAATGACCCTTACCCCCCACATTTATTTGTATAGCAACACTCGGCTTCTTTTACAGCAATTAGACAGTCAAAAAGATAGCCTCTGATAATGCCAAAGGACTTTTGTTCAGCCTGTCTGCAGCGCTTCCACATGTCCAGTCATTCAACCAGGGATCTGGTTTAGGTTGAGACGTAGCACCACCAAAATGTTTGACCTGGGAAATCAAAATAGGACAAAAATTCCTTGTATCAGTATTAGTATTAGTTTTGGTATTAATATTGGTATTGATATTAGTATTAGTATTAGTAATAATATTAGAATTGTACTAGAATTAGTATTAGTATTAGTATTAGTATTAGTAATAATATTAGAATTGTACTAGAATTAGTATTAGTAGTAGTATTAGTATTAGTATTTGTATTTGTAATGTACTAGAATTAGTATTAGTATTAGTATTAGTATTAGTAATAATATTAGAATTGTACTAGAATTAGTATTAGTAGT
>JBAMIG010000007.1:22859384-22870398 GCA_037177335.1 Kiunga ballochi
GTAATACAAATAAACTTGCCTTTTTTTCTTCCATGTACATATATACAACATGTCTCCAACACGGATATATATATATATATATATATATATATATATATATATATATATATATTCAATATGTCTGCAACATGAATATATATAATAGTTGAGACTCAAAATTAAAGAATTAAATAAAACATCAGTTTTCCTTCATTTAGTTTCTCATTTGTTAAGATGATTATAATCTGGGAAACTGATTTAGCTTGTAAGACTGATTGAGTTTAAGCTAACCGCTTATGCAGCAGATCTTTTACCGTTTTTTTTCTAATGACTGCTCCTTTTTCACCCGATAAAGCTTCTTGCATCCAATCAGCAATATCTACATAGCTTGTGCGACACAGGGGGCTTTTAGTGTTGAGTGTATGGAGGGGCAACAGCATGGGAATGTGGATTTTCACCGTTTAGAAGAATCAGTTAACTATCCATCACACAAAGATCAGGTTACACTGACATGTAGGTTCCACACGACTGGTCATTGCTTTCCTGACATGTCTTTTTTCTGTCAGTGAATGTTTATCGTTGAACTTTTTTTCTCTTGTGTCTTTTAAGGTATAGGATGGATTCAGCCATTACTATACATACATGCTTATAAAAAAGACAATAAATAGGAAAAAAAGTGTAATTCTAAAACCTTTAATTCATATACAAAAGAACAGAACTTCCAGCATGTATCCCACATAATATGTATGATAAACATTGTACCAAGAAACCGACAATCATGTATAACATTTCACAACACATATATTTATGTACAAAGAACAATAAGCACCTGCATATCACTCACTTAGACTGTATTTAATCAGATTGTTTTTATTTCAGTAAAAATCTTTCACACAAATGCTACTATTCCCTTGTTTGTTCCTAATTTACATGCATATAGATGACATATGTGTAATTCAAGCACTCATTTGAAATGTGCTGTCTATGCGTTGTAAAGTGTGATAACATCATAGCATCCCAGACAGCAAATATGGAATAGGCTGGAGTCAGCAGGATCTGTTAATAATGAGTCAGATCTGATAGAGACTAGCTTTAGTTAGAATAAAAGCTGAGAGAGGGATCTGATAGGATGGCTAACTGTGGTTTCTGGAGTTACAGACGAAGGCCGCTGCAGCTGACTCAGCTGTTCCTGTGGGAATCAAAGCCTTACTACTCTGCAGTCACACGCTTATGATCCCAACTGTCTCTGTCAGCGCAAACATACTTTTTTTCTCTTTGAATTGTTCTTCGCATTAGAAAATCTCTTAAATAAAACCACACAGGTGAAATGTTCTTTTAACAGCCTTTTCAAATGCAACTTCTCCCCCCTCCCCTGTGATGTTTTCTTAAACCTCTGTACCCTCACGATGATAGATAATTCCTGTTGATCCCAGTGTGGGATAGAAATGCCCACTTGACCCACTATACTGGCTTAAAATTTGGTTAGAGTAACCTAAAGAAGAGTGGGTGGGGGAGGAAGTGAGCACAGGGGGAGCTGGCACTTGCGGTACCCACTCTGAGCCACCTGAGTTGGAGGTGTAGCTGTTGAAGCTTCCAGGCTGGGTGAGTCTATGAGGCCCATCTGTGGGAAGGTTCATTTGCAGCGGCCTGCTTAAACCATCTCCAACCACCTCACTGGCTCCTCCAGATGAAACTGTGGACATCTCAGACAGGAAGCTGCTTAGGCACGGTGTGGGTCCTGTCATTGAAGGGGAGGGAATCCTGTCCCGGGTTGGTGACATGTTGAGGGTTGGGTGTTTGGGGCTCCCCCTCTCACTGTCACCTGACTCTGGAGCCCCCGAACTGCCGTCACCACCAGCAAGAGAATCAGACTTCCTCTTTCTTTTGCGACGGAAGTTTCCATTGTCAAACATTTTCTCACAGTTTGGATCAAGCGTCCAGTAGTTCCCTTTACCTGTGGGATCAGATTCAGTTTTCAGATTTTAAATTGTGTAAATGAATTTATCATCACAGTGTTTTCCTGATACAACAAAGCATTCAAAGCTCAATTATAAAGATGCACTGAAATTATTACCTGGA
Source organism: Kiunga ballochi (assembly GCA_037177335.1). Classification (NCBI taxonomy): domain Eukaryota; kingdom Metazoa; phylum Chordata; class Actinopteri; order Atheriniformes; family Pseudomugilidae; genus Kiunga; species Kiunga ballochi. Next base: position 22,861,443 of record JBAMIG010000007.1, read on the forward strand.
TCGTCTTCATCTCTTGGTACTTTTTTGAAGCAGTCGTTGAGGGAAAGGTTGTGTCTGATGGAGTTCTGCCAGCCCGCTTTACTCTTGTTGTAGAAAGGAAAGTTATCAGCAACATATTGGTAAATTTGACTCAGTGTCAATCTCTTGTCTTGGGCTCCGTGGATAGCCATGGCAATGAGAGCAGAGTAGGAGTACGGAGGTCTGACCAGCTTCATCAAATCTTCTTGCGAGGGAAAAGAAAAGCAGCTCAGTTCCCCTCCTGGACCTCCAGGTCCAGCTGGACCCAAATAAGGCCGCTGCATGCCATAGTGCTGAGGGACAAATGGAGGGCCAGGAGTACCAGGTGGAACAGGAGTTGACAGGTACGACGGCATGTTGATCCCAGAGCCGTTAAACCAAAGGTAAGGGTTTGGGGTTGCGGTAGTGTAGTCACTGAGGTCGTACGAGGGTGGCGTGGTGCGCTGAGGACTTGGCAGTGAGGGAGGAGGGTAGTAGCAGTCGCTGTACATGCTAAGCTCAGGCGGCTCCTGCCCAAGGTTTGGAAACTGTGGGCCACATCTCGGAGGAGACTGGCTCTGGTTCTCAAATGAAGACATTTTCCAGGTCTTCTCACTCTTCACCTTCGGTTCTCCTTCTTCTCCTTGCTGATTTTCTTGTTCCTTTGAACTGTAAAGTGCGTCCAAATGATTGTCTCTGAGAATCAAAGTTGAGGGCCACTCTTATTCTCTCTGTTCTTGACTGTTTGCCTTTGCTTTATGCCAAGATGTCACCTGTCACACCTGCTTTATCTTTCCCTTGGAGACGCCCCCTGCTGAATCTGATTGGTTGCTTTCTCAGGTGAGAAGTCTATCTGTTTTATCTCTCTTTTTCCTGTTGTCAGCTAGTTTGGTCCCCCCCAGGGGTTTTCTTCATAACCATTTAAATAATTTTCCACTCTGTTACTAGGTCTACAACATAAACAGAGTTCAGTCATCTGTGATACTATTTAATTTTTATTTAGACCTCTGACTATCATAAATAAAATGATACAGTAAATAAGAACAAAACAATTACAGCAATTTCACCAATTACCCTGAAAACATATGAATATATTTAAAAGTGGTCTTTGTCAATGTGGGAGATAACTTCCTTTTATATATGACATGACATGAGTAATCTACATATGTGCATTGTGTATTTTCCTCTCCTGCCAATCTTATTATCAAAGGGCTAAAGGTAATATGTGGTTCACTTACCCCGTAGAAATTGACTTCCCTTCAGGGAGCACCTTAAATATAGACAATCATATCAAATTCCAGTATAAATTTACTATAAACTAGCCTTTACCAGAGTACAGCTCAGATGTCCAGGTGCAGCTGAATGCATCACGCAGTTTACATCTACACATGATGCCCACGTGACGTCATCGCGTATGCATTCACGACGCTTAATTTAATAATTTATTATACTTTTACGCGTATAATATATTATCATTTGCAATCCAGGCTTTTATGTGTGTTTGTTAAATAGATTTTATAGTTCGGTTAGTATTTATTATTTACGCTATCACGTTTTGTTTTTGTTTACAAAGAGAGTAGCTCTTTATGTGTCCTGAAGTGGCCTTTTTTTAACCGACTTGGAGGGTCGCGCTATGACTTTATTTAAATTAGCGTGACCACCGTTTTTTTCCAGCATTTAACCGAGGTCCTGTTGATTAACTGTAAGTTATACGGTTTTAAAGCTTCTTAAGGTTACGTGAAGCAAACCATACATAAATTATGCTGTGTTTAAAAAAAATCTTGAGGGTCTAACTTGTTTAAATGTAAACCACCATATTGTTTTTACGAGATCTATCAAGCTAACGGTGTCGTATTTAACATTTGCGCTTTGTTGCCATGAGGTGTCAGCCCTTTTTAGCTTACATAGTTTAGCTAACTTTTTTATTTTTTAAGGTATTTATAAGCAGCTGGTAATAGGGTTATATCGTCTGTGACATGACCGAGTCGTCTTCAAGCAACGAGCCGACAAGCAACATGTTGGAGTTAAACAAGGATTTGGAGAGAATGACAGAAGTCATTGAAAAGATGTCAGGTGTGTCACTACATTTTATTTAGCTGTGACAAATTGTATTATTCATTTCATAGAAGTAAACCTTCATATTGCCTAGGTGTGTAATCGCAAGCAGACGAGTCATGCTTGTCCTTCTCCGCCGGCAGCGAAGCTGACCTGGATGGCTTTTGAGCTGGTGGCACTGCGGACCAATCCGGAGCTGGGAGCGTCCATGCTCCACCTGGAAGAGGCTTTTAAAAGATGCAAAGCTGCTGCTTGTGGAGACGGGAAGCCGGAGATGGATCTTTATACTGACACCACTGACACAACATCTCCTTAACTGTGATTTGTCCTGAAAGGCATTTTCAGATGGCAAGGATGCACTTAAACTAGACTTATACTGCTCTTGTTGCTATTTTCAATGTCATTCTTCAACTTTTTGCATTGAAACAGGATGTTTTAAGAATTGCTGACGGTACCATTTGTTGTTAGCATGTTCTTCATTTAATCTTTTAACATTAAAATGTTTTTTGAACTTCTAACCCTGTTTGTTTAAATAAAGACTCTTAAATACAAATAAAATGTGTGGTGGCATTTTGTAGACCAATTTAAATCAAACCCTTATATAATGCAATACGTTTCCTTTAGTTAAAGTACAAAAATGATTCATTTTAATCAGGCTAAGAGTACAGTTTAAGAGAAAACTTGACATAAACTGCTTGCTGATGTTTTTCAGATGGAAAACACAGAAAAAGAAGCTGAACAACTGAAGGCCCCTGTTTGTGATAAGCTGGAGACGATCCTGAGAGGACTGGACTCTTTGTCCCACAACATGGATCAGTTAGCATGTATGGTTCACTACTCATTTTCAGCCACAGCCATAACAACCCCCAAAATGTGTGTTTTTTTTTATTTTATTTTTAAAAGCACCAGTTTTCATATAAGCTAAGCATATAATGAAACTGGTCTCCTTGACTGGAACTATGATAGCAGAACATCAGATGCTCCACTTTAGCTTTGCTTGTAGATGTCAGCAGGCCAGCTGAGATTCAGCCTCTGATGGGTAGATAGAAGCCACTGAGTCAGACATGAAATTGTCTTATCAGGGTGTTAATGTGAGACATGTTAGTTTTACTGTTTTACAGTTTTACTGAACTGTCAGGCAGACAGATATAAATGTTTTGAGCTGTAAAACTGGTGCTGTTTGAAATGAAAGGTGAAAGCAGAAATAGAGACATTTGGTTTCTGTTACATCTGTACGTTTGGTTACATCTGGTTTCTCTATTACACCTTGTTTGGTTTAGGTGTAATAGCAATTGTTTTAGACCCGAGGTATTTGTTACACAAGATATTTTCTTTCTGCCGGCAGTGCGAACCCATCTGAAGCAATGTGATCTGATTGTCTCTGTTGGCCACCCTGACAAGTTGGCGCTTCTCGGAAAAATCCCGGAGGTAAAGAAGCAGCAGCACACAGCCTGGGAGGCGTGAAGAAGGGAGGCAGTGCTGAATATTTGTGGTATGTTGTTTAGGAAAACAGACAAACCCTCAAATGAAAACTATTAGCTTTTATTTTTTATTCGGTCTAACAAATATAGTAAAAGTGAATGAAGATGAGAGGAGTTATGAAACCATGACCTATAAGTTGTGACCTTTGGTCAAATTTGCCTAAAAGAAAGCCACAGTTATGTCTAAATTAGCATAGCATACAGAGATAAACACCCACATTAAGCTTGGTGCTGGTCAGAGTCCTACAGGGTGCTGTAGACGGCACTGGGGCTGTTCTCCAGAGGTCGGGTCTCTGCCATCAATGAGCAGCAGCGGGGTGTGTGTGTAATGGTTAATCATCTCCGTCACCCCAGGGAAGCTCTAAAGCACAACAATACACAGTAAAGATGACAGAGACCTGATGACGCAACGCCGCAGAAGTCAGCATCAACGCCTCCCCCAGGGATGCTGCAAGATGTGAACTTCTCCGTTTATTCTGAGAGAGCACACGCTATCTTCCTCTTTTCATAATAACAGATCTGATTGCTCATGGCTATAAGTTTACCTGCATGCTCCTGACGCCGTTGCCAAGCAAGAAGGAGTTGCCTTGTTTACGGATCTTAATGTTGTAAACTTTGCCTTTATTCAGGATCATCAGAGTGTATTTGTGGTCAGCTGAGCTTCTTGAGCTGTCCCTCACCAGAAATGCTCCATCCTTCAAAATGCAAAACCACAAACCGATCAAACCACTCTCAATTATTTGCTCCTTTAAAATACCAGTGCATTTCTGTATGTTTGCATCCAGACAGGAAGGAAGAAGCAGCACCTTGTTCGCCTCTCTGAGAGCCATTTCAGCAAGACATCTGGTCAACTTTCCTCCGTACCAGCTGGGATCCAAATCCTGGATTCACCATGATAGAACAGTGATTGTAAGAAACTAGTAGAAATGGTTCATTTTATGCATGCTGCTGTGTTGCAAAATCAGATGTGTTTCTCTAATAAAAAGAGACAAGATATTAGCACAATCTGACAGTTTATCACATCTGTTAAAAAGTTTCCTCATAAGGCTCCTTGTGTGTTTTTTAATAACATCACCATCTGCTGTTTGGTGTCTGAAAGTGTGGAACTAACCAGATGCAGACTCTGTGTTCTTTCCATAAACCTATCTGAAAACTGTGTTGTCATCTGTTTTGGTCCTGGTGTTGTGTTTTCCTGAAAAGCTCTTTCTGCTATCAGAGGAACTGAAGTGTCACTGCTATTCCTTAGAAAAATAAAAACAATATGAAAACAACAAAGACATTTTCAGTAACTTTAATAACCAAAAATAAAGAGGTTTATAGAGTTTTTTTTTTTTACTTTTGTGCTACCTGTTATTCATGCCTGGAGGCTTTGGGGTTTGTGGTGTGGGGGAGCTCATGCAGGATATCCTAGGAGGTGAGACAATGCTGCCCTCTTGTGGACATTAGTGTTGATATTGGAACAGAAATTCACATCACTCTGACAACAGCAAAAGCTCATTTAATAAAGTACTTACTTGATTTTATCATGTGCCTAGAGGGTGGACCAGGTAGTTCAGGTTTCTTGATGGTTACCATTTTTATGTCAGAATATAGAGCTGCTGTTAGGAATGAGAAAATGGTGTAAGACCATTGTCATTAAGGTAAAGCAGTTGAATTCTTTACAGCAAATGTCGTCATAAAAGCCATTCATTTAAAGGTTTCTTCTCCACGGGCAGTTTTTACCCCCTTGCTTGCAGCATAACCGCTCAATGCTGCTTCTCTGTGTTCAGTCTGGACTGATGTGGAGTATCTGACCCGAGTCCCTGGACCCACAGCTACACAAGGTTCTCTGAACATAAAGGGACATTGTGGGTCTAGACCTTTTAGGTTTTGTAAAAAAATTGTTTAATGCTACTTCTGAAGTTCTGATAAAAGACTGATGGGTGAGTGCATGCATGGATTTGTCTTGGTCTTAAGAGACATAATGTGTGGTTCTGTTAATATTTTTAGGGTGGTAAAAAGCTGTGATGTGGTTGCTAAAAGTAAGAACTGAGTCTATCTGCTTGGTTGGTTATATCCAGATTAATGCCAAAAGTGTCTTTTAGGATTTTTATACAAACCAAATTAAAATGTGACCTAATATTTGTTTTTTGTATTAATTAGTCTGATTATTTACATTTTTGCCCAAATGAAAAAGTTTGCAAATTCATTGCATTTCTCAGTGGAGAGAAGTTCTTATCGTATCTGTTTGGGACGATTGTTTGCAGATAAATATGGCCGTTTGGCCTTGCAGAACTCAACCTATTTACACAGACGTTGCTTGTTTAGTTGCACTAGTTGTCTGTTTTTGTTGGGTGAGGAGATGGAGGTGTTGGGTTTCTTTGTGCTGGAACAAAACCACATTGAATACTCTCAGATGTTTTCAGGTGCATTTACAGCAGTCACATTTGTTTGCCGTTACCTCGGCGACCATCCTGAACAGGACCATCTCTCTCCGGTTTCGGTGACTTCCTTGGATGTAAGAAGTTTGGCAACATGTAGTTGTCCCCAGTAGGTTTGCCACTGTACTCTTCCTCTTTTGTTTGTAGCTCCGTGAGAACACAGATATAGTCCTCATCTTCATTATTGTGGTAAGGCCTCTCAAAAGGATTTGGTGTGTTTGACCTGCACATGAAATAGACTCCAGTGTAACATGTCATTGTGTGTTTGGGTGCAGATTCAGCTGATTCTTACAATAAAATCTGCTTACTTACTTTGGACCAAAGTCCTTTCTCTGCACTCCCCTTTTGATTTCTCTTTGAATAGAAGTGAGGGTTCTGTGAAGACGCAGAGGCAGAAAGGTAAATAACAACAAAACGGATTATATTCACATATTTGGCTTGTTCCAATTAATTTGATTTCATGTCCGACTCACGGGATGTAGAGGCCAGGAAACACTTCCAGCTCATAGTGTGTCATTTTCTAGGCATTTGAAATGTTATATTAATAATTAGAGTTTGGTGGAGGTAGTTTTGTAAAAATCTTTAGCGATATTTTTTAAGGGTTAAACTTGCATACCATAAACTGAGTTCCAGTTATATTTCTCTTCAGGACCACTTCATCACAGCTACATAGTTTAAGCTGAGAAGATTTAGAAAATATGTTTTAAAAACATGCCATACATTTGCTGTTCACCTAGCAATAAAATGTATTAGATAAATGACACCTGACCCATTTCTTTTAGTCCCTTTCCTGAAAAATGCATAGTCATAATGAAATGAGTTATCGGCAGCTACATGAACAGCAGTCTAACAGCACTGGAGTGATACGTTTGCTAAGATGTAAAAATGTGAGTGGTGCAGAATAAAATGAGATAGCACAAGTAAAAATAATCACCTAAAACCTATGATCACTTTCAGGATAATTATAAATAGCATTTTGAAATGATGCATTTGTGGCTTCACATCTCCATCAGGTTATATGACAGTGTCTGAACATTATATCTGTAAAAAGGTGACTTTGAAAAGTGACAAAAGGTTTAAAATAGTTCTGAGGAGGTGTCTAAAATATGCATTTCCGCAGTTTGACCTTCTGTTCTTAACGTCCCCCACCAGGGGGACCTTTCTTTACAGAGGTAATGAAGTTTAATGTTATCGTGCTAAAAACAGATATGTTGCTCTAAAGCTGTTTAGACATGTTACTGAACATGAAAGCTTAACGTTCAGCTGAAGAAACTAAGTTTGTTTTCTTAGCACACAGGTGTGTACAGGTATATAGTTGCACAGAACCCCATAGGACATATTTAGAAGTGCCAACAGCCTTATATCCAGGACGTCTGTTGAAATATTTATTATCAACATATTCAAATAAGCCAGGCCCTTCTATGCAAAGTCTACATGTTCTCTCCATGAATGTGGGTTCTCCGGTGCTCCGGTTCCCCCCACCCACACAGTCAGAAAGGTTTATGGTAAGGAAGTGAGCGTGAATGTATGCTTGTTCCTCTGTGATGGAAAGACCTGCAACCTGTATGCCACCTTGTAGCTGCTCATGTACACTATACATACCCAACAATGAATAAGTGTATCTGTAATACAAATACTATCCAGAAAGTTTATCATGTCATTTTAACCATCAGGAAAATTTGTCCTCTCCTGTCTGTCGCCCCATCTTGATTTTCTTTTCAGTTTCTTTCTAAAACCCTCCCTCCTTTTTATTCCCCAGTGGGGCTGGAGCCAATCCCAGCTGACACAGCGCTCACATAACCTGAGATCATATGTTTCTTACTGCTTAAAAATACTCTGATCACTCCAATCCAAAAAGCAGTAAAGAGCATCTAATATAGAATTAGAGAAAAAATTATAAACTTTGACTCACCTTCCCCATGTAGGTTGCTAGATGTTGTGCATTCCATCTCATCACCTCTTCTTCACTTGGAACAGTCCTCAGGCTCATACTTGTTTCTTTAAAGTGTAGTTTGTGCTGGATATCTACATCACACTCAACCTGATCAACAAAGTGAAAAAAACACTGAACAATCCCACATAGGGGATGTCATCTTCTCATGTTTAGCATAAAGGAAGAAAAGAGTTTGTGGTCATTATGAGCATGCACTAATTGTAGCCTGCATCACTTTCTAAACTTAGAGGCTGTACTTCCTTTCACATCGCTCTGCAACCTGTATTCTAGTTGTGCAATGTGCATTTTCACCCATGTTTCTGAGCAGCCTTACAACATGTCCATTTATTGAATTAAAACCTGATGTAATGTTGACATTCAGTAAGGTTACATTTGTTGTTTCCTTGTGAATGATGTATCAACCTTATCCGTAACATAGTAGGCTTCCTTCAAACTAGTATTTCAGCTGCAGTTCTGTATGAGGCTTTCTGGTATCTCACACCCAGGTGATAGAGGAGGGCACCAGGGAGAACAGGGTGATCAATCACACTCAGACCCTCACAGACCCCCAGGCTTGTCTGGGTCAATATATGAGGACCCCTGGGGGGTCCTCATAGGAGATTCCCCCCACCACTTCTCCCCATGTTCCTCCTTTGACTTGATAAGGAAGTAAACTGCCCCAGGAAAGACAAAACACTGCTGCTGTGGAAGACATAATAAATGTAAAATGAAAAAGCAGGTAGGGCATCGCTTTTGTTTGAATCTGTCAAATAATGTGCCAAGAAATACAACGATATTTCAATGGTTGCTTCTCTAAAGGAGGATCACACTTAAAGCATCTTACCTGGAACCAGTGACGTCAGTGGATGTGGAGATGAAGGTGGATCACTGAAGGCCTCCAGTGGAGTGAAACTTTCATTAACACTCAGCAGGACAGCATGGGAAACACATCTCAGATGTAAAGAGACAAATGGAAAAGAAGTCATATTTGTGTCTTTTCTTTGTATTTTAGCTTCATTTTAGCCCTTTATGCAAAGACACTTTCATTTTGTTCAAAATGACTATATATA
>JBAMIG010000007.1:22883437-22894040 GCA_037177335.1 Kiunga ballochi
TCTATCTATCTATCTATCTATCTATCTATCTATCTATCTATCTATATATCTATCTATCTATCTATCTATCTATCTATATATCTATATATATATATATAATATATATCATATATATGTGTGTGTGTGTGTCAAACAAGCTGATTCAACTAAATGGATAATGTGTGACATCACTCCACTGTCTGAATATTCTGGATGACATCAGCATTGTGTCATGGTTGCATAGGAATGCTCTCTGATGATGCTGCAGCACCACTTAGTGGTCAAAGTCCTGAATTGCTTCCAGCTAAATCCATTGAGCTCTTGAGATTTCCTTGTTTAACAAACTGAATATTAACTTGCCACATAGTTACACTTTGACATGATACAAAGCTCTCTGAAGGGCACACGTGGTAATGTGGTTGCCCTTTGGCGCTCATTATATTTCAGTGCTTTTCATCTCATAAGCGCTTCAGCCTATCCGCTGCATGTTTCCATCAAGTTGTTGTGTCTGTGTGGTACTGCAGAGGGAAAGAGATCTTTGACCTTCTCTCATTTGCCCAGGCCCTCCTATTAACCTTTCTGTTAGAAATGCCATCATGTTTGAAGTGTGAAGATGAGATGCACCCTGAGACAGAGACCAAAATGACCTGTCAAACATTTTGGACAGCCTTCTGGATGTTGCTGAGTGGGAATAGACTAGTCTATTTTCTTAAATAAGGACACTGTTTACCATGTCTGGACAAATGGTGCTGTCTGCGATGAATGCTCTGTTAGCGAGGTCCTGTAAGGGAAGCTTAGCTGTTGGATAAAAGAGCACTCCTGTCCACCTGTGAGATAAACACAAGATGGCAGTATAGGACTGTTTAAGACGTGAGCTGCATTAACCACCAGAGAACACTCATCTCTCAGACTTAACCAACAGTGCAAAGCACTGTGTCCTACTGTCACTGAGGGGATTTAATAAAAAACTCCTCATTCTTTCAAACACAGTTCAGTTTGTTTGTTAGTATGTAGAATTTTAACCCAAATGTTTCAGTAGTTTCACTGTGAGATGAGGAAAAGACAAAGAGTCTAGAAGTTACTGATTCATGGGTGAAGCTTTAAGTACCTAAGTGACCCTAACTGTAGTGAATATAGTAAATAAACATACAGTTTGCATTATGATCTCAGTGGGTAAAGAAACAAATCAGGTGTCAGACTAAAACACAAGACATAGTTTTGATACAACATCAGTTCTCTTTTAGGTTGATTGCTATTGTCTCTTTAGATGCATGTATTTTCATGTCAAACATAGGGACAGCATTATAAGGAGGCACGGATGTGTCTTTTAAGTTTGAAGAGACAGAAATACTTTTCTGTCACATTGCATCTGCATTTGATTATTTTAGTAAAAGTTGCCTTTCTTACACATTTGTTAACAAACCTACCTGAAAACCAGACTGTCTCGCTGGTCTGCTGGTTGCTTGGCAACCTCAGAAGAGCAAATAGTCTGCAGGATGAGATGTTTTTGGCAAGTTTTGAATGGATGAACACATACATAGAAAACTTGATAAAACATGTTGACTCAGGATTGGTGAACAACCAGAGATACACAAATACACAAACATAGCAAAAAGGGCAACAAGTTTTAGCTTACATCAATACAGCTATACATAAATATATAAATAACACTAAATACGTAAAAACAAGACTTTTCATTACTGTTTTGGCATTTTTCTATTTTATGAGGTTTGCATTATTTGACCAAAGCGCCATGTAAATGTCTAAGAAGATGTACTAAAAATATTATCATATTCTGTGAATCAAAATACTTTAAAAGGCTCAAAAAAACAAAAAAATACTCTTAAAAATTCAAAGAAAATACAGACAATGTAAGTCTATTTGTTTAGCACACTTCAAGACAATCATAAGTTTTACATTGAAAGCATTACAGCAGGATGCAGGAAACATTAAAAAGAAATCCTAAAAAGATTTAACAATTGAAATAAAAAAACCCAAAACAAAGAAGGTAAAAAGTATTAATTCAGCATTTAAGTATGTTTTTATAGAAAGTTAGGTGCTGAGAGTTTCTGCAGGCCTGCAGTTTTCTGGGAGTTTGTTCCACATGTGAGGAGCATTAAAACTTAAGGCTGCCTCTCCGTGCTCAGTTCTGACTCCGGGAACAGAGAGTTCCTCGGTGACTTCAGGGATATGGTTGGTTCATAACAAACCAGGAGACCCTTCAGTGCTTCAAACAGCAGGACTTTGAAGATTTTTATTTATTTTTTAAATTTATTTTGACAGGCAGGAAGCCAGTGTAAAGGCTTGGCGTTATATGATACACTTACTTGGCCTTAGTGAGGATTCGAGCAGCAACTTTCTGGACTACCTGCAGCTGTCTGATGGTCTTTTAAGGAGACCTGGAACAACAGCGTTCCAGTAGTCTGGTCTATGAAAGATATGTATGGATGAGTTTTTGCAAATCCTAAACCTCAACAGAAACTTTAGGTAATAAAGAGCCAACTTCACACCTGTGTGCTTGTAGTTGTTAAAATCAGGTCGGATTCCATGAATACACCCAAACTTCTTCTTTATTATCTTTAAAAAAAACCCATTTTTTTTCACTCTGAATGCTGATTTTGAATTTTTCCTCCTTGGCTTCATAAACTATTATTTCAGTTTTTGCTCTGATTTACCAGAAGGAAAAATCAAGTATATCCAATCTTTAAACTGATCAATGCATTTGATCAGAGTTTGGATCATACAGATGGTTTTTTGGTTATTGCGTCATCATAATCGTTTGAGCGAATGGCCCGTATAAATAACAAGAGGACTAAAATAACCTACAAGACCAATAACAACAACAATAAAACAACAGAAGACCGAAACAACTGCAAACAGAGCTGTTTTATTGTAGATTAAAAGTAAATTATTAATGATAAATATTAAAATTAATGGAGTTTAATATAGATGGGGAGCACACTTTCTGTGGCAGTACTAAAAAATATGTCATCTCTGGGTTTGTGTCTGCATTTTGGAACAACAACAAAGAGCTGATCTGCAGACCTCGGAGACCTTAATGGAGATGTTCTAACAGGTAGGATGTTTGTGTTGATGCCAGTCTGTTTAATGATTCAAAAACAAATAATAAAAATTTTAAATGAAGTCTAAAATTGACAGGCAGGTGATGTAGTGAAGACAGGATGGTGGAGACATGCCGGTAAAAAGCCAGGCAGCTGGAGTGGAGCCAGGGGAGATCATGCTGCTGGGACCAAACACCATTACCAACCAACTTTCACAAGGTTTTCCTATATTTAATTTCCCAGGTGTCTCTGACAACATTGATCCTCACAGCAGGACATTACTGGATCCACAGCACCTGAGCGGCACAGCTTAGGGTCTGAAAGTATATGCCCAGGTGATATATCCATTTTTTTCCAATAAATGTGCAACATTTTTACAGAGTTAGATGCTGTATTCAGTCTTCACTGTTAGGATCCCTGCTTGGGTGTGTTTGGCTCCCTCTGCCTGTTCCTGGGCATCATACCATTCCTTTGCTGGAGGCTGCCAGAAATGTCATCTCCTCACCTGGGCTGGTCGTCACACCTGATGCTCATCATGCCATCAACCAGTCTTCACATCCTGCAACACTTAAGCATCGGCTCAGTCTACCACCTTCGCTGGATCGTCCAGTTACCCTCTTGGTATCGTGTGGTCTTACAAGAGAAAATAGATTATCTGCAAAACTGAGTTTGTTGTTAAACCCTCTTTCCTGTGTGCAGCATTCCTGACTTTGGGTGTGACCCCTGCCTTCCTGCCTGCCTGCCCTCCCTCATCCAAAGCGTTACTCCAGAGCTTACCTGATAATCCCTAGAACAAAATAAACCATCTTCTGTTTTGTACCCCAGGATTCTGAGTCCTGAGTGAGTGCATTGGGGTTCTGCTTGCCGTGGCCTACTAAACCGTAACATTCACATCCAGATTTTGTGCCATTTCTCAAATAATCCTTTCCCCTCTCTATGCAGGCAAATTCACTTTTCCTACTTTCAGCTTCCTTTATTATGATTCATCTGACAAGAAGATGCTATCAAACTGAATGTGATAAAACATGATGGAGAGGTAGCACACTGGTAAATGTAAAGGTCAAGAAAAGTTGGTGCAGGCATGATCACTTACTTGAAAATGGCTTTGCTTACTTGGCTGCACTCTGACTGTCCTTCTAGTGTCTTTTTGTGGTTTGATGGAGTTAGGAGAGGATATTTATCATCATCCAAGCTGTTTAAAGATGATGTTTTGGTACTTTTAGAAAACCCAAACCAATACTTATTGCAGATAAGATGCAAATTCACCAGAGAATACCTCCCCCAATCCCCGCGACCCCGTTAGGGACTAAATGATAGAAAATGGATGGATGGATACTTCCCCCAATTTTTCTAACCCTGCTTGCCTCTGTAAGAGTGCCTTACTGTCTCAAACATGTTGGATTTCCACATTTAAAGACACTTTAAAGTGTTTTTCAGGGAAGTTGTTGGATGTATGAGATGGTTAGGACTAGTGCAGGATAAGTAAGACCAGATAAGAAGCCAACCCAGGTCCATGATCACTACGACTAATGATTCATGGTTTGATTGGTGCCCTGTGTTCCATCATTCGGCCAATGGGCTGAGAGTATCTGTGCGTGGAGGAGTTATCTTGCCCAGCCAGCTGGAGAACGGTGACAGAGATGAAAAGAGAAGGAGGAAAATAGCAAAGAGGAAAGAGAGAAGATGGAGAGAGATGAGGAATGAGGAGAGCCTGAGATTAGATGTACAGATTAGAGCACCGCTATAACCAAAAAGAAAAAAAAAGTTTTTAATACAGTACATCTTATCAGGTAATAGGGTGTAATACCAGTCTGTGAATGTGCTGCCATAACTATTTGTGTGTTTATAGTGTTTATGGTATGGGCATGTGTGTGATTCATTTTCTGCAATACAGCGTCTCTACTTGTGTTAAAAGATTAGGATTTGAAAATACACCAATGTAAAAGTTCCTTTTGGAAATCCATTTTTCTGCATCCTCTAATTTCTCCTAATGTTGAATAAAATGCTGTTTCCACTTAACAGTTACAGGTCCCAGTGGATGTAGAAAATGATCACATTTATCTGCCAATTAAATTAAAAAAGGACAAAGCAAACAAATTTAGTCACTGGGTGAAACTGAAAGCAAAAATGCTGTTGAAAAGGATTAGTTGGCAAAAAAAAAATCCCAAAAAACAAAATGAGTCTGGCGCAAAACTGCTTACCATTAACTTTTCTAACAACAAAAATCTGAAAAAGGATGTGGTAACAATTCAGTTTTATCTTCCTGATCAGAGTGTTATATAAAATATATAAATTAGGTCGACGTGTGATTACATATGTTTTACTGTGATGGTCTGGTTAAAGGCAGCAGTGTCAACGGTCATTTTGAAAGAAGCTAATTGGGATTATGTTTGCAGAACCCACAATAACCAGTCCATTAATCTTTGTGCTTTATAAAGCCTAATAAAACAATACAGTGTTTCTGCTATTCATATTTAAGGAAAATAATTTTGATATCAAGATCTTCAAACAATAAGATAAATCTGTAAAGTGAGGAAAAATTAAAATGACACTCGATTAAATATAAAGTGCAATTTCATTGGATGTTTCAAAGGTTTGCCTCGGTTTTTGCATTATACTTGAAATATTATGTTTTTGCTCATTAGAGTCTGTGAAAAACAAGCAGAGTGACTAGTCTTATGTTGTGTGCTCACACTAGTGGTTTTGATGCTACATATTAAATATTATTCCTATTAATTAGTTTACAAAATCCAGGAACATGCAAATAAACAGAAGATGGAACTGAAGTTACGCCGCATTTGGAAATGATAATTAGAAAGTCAGGAAATTAATAAATCTGCACAGAAATGTCTGTGAACTGAAATTAGCTTTACACAGGCTGTCATAAACCTTGCTGAAAGATGGAGGATAAAGCTCAATTTGTTCTCTTCACATCCACCATCTTCCTATTTTATTTAACTTGTTTGTTTTCCCATTTGAATTTTTGTGCTCAGATGTAGCCATACTTGTTCAATCCTGTGCATTCAGAGAAGACAGACTGATGGAACAAATGGAGGATAAAAAGCATACAGATCTTTACATTTGTTTGCTTTTATCTTTTGGATCTTCTCAGTATTCATCCATAGACTAGCCAGAAGCAAATTCAGAGCAATATTGGTTTCTTTTAATTCAGTGACTTACCTTTACCTTCCTCTGTAGTGGTATAAAATTCATATGGAATCAAGTTGTTATATTGAATAAAACATTTATCACATTCATATTTATGACCTAGCAAGAATGCTTTTCTTTTCTCTTGCTAAAGGTAATGTTGGAATAAAAATAGTAAAAGAAATTGCTTTAATGCTCTAAAGTTTCTGAAATGAAAAAGTTATGTTGTTTTCACTCAAACTCTTTATTAGTTTTATAGCTGGCAGATTTGTTGTTGAAATTTTGGGTAAAATGTTTTGATTTTGTTTTGATTTTTGTGACCTATGGTCGGGGGCTGTGCGTCGTGATCTAGGTCACCAAAAAGAACGAGATCCCGGGTACAGGCGGCGGGGAATGAGCTTCCTCCGCAGGGTGGCCGGTGTCTCCCTTAGAGATAGGGTGAGAAGCTCGGCCCTCTGGGAGAGAGCCGCTGCTCCTCCACATGGAGAGGAGCCAGATGAGGAGGCTCGGGCATCTGGTTAGGATGCCTCCTGGACGCCTCTCTGGTGAGGTGTTCCGGGCACGTCCCTGTGGGAGGAGACCCCGGGGAAGACCCAGGATATCATGGACCGATCTCATCTCACGGCTTGCCTGGAAACACCTCGGGATCCTCCCCCAATGAGCTGGTGAATGTAGCTGGGGAGAGGGAAGTCTGGACTTCTACCTCCGCGACTCGACTTTGGCTAAACGGTAGTAAATGGATGGATGGATGTTTTGCTTTTGGAAATGATTTAATCTGCGCTAAGAAGCATTGGGCAGAAACTTCCCATTTTTTAAATCTGAAAACTTTATTTCACCTTTAATAAAATGTAAAAATGTTTCTGTATATTTACTATTTATTACCATATAATAGGTCAAAATTGTTATGTTTTTTCTGCTATCTGACATTCACCAGGGTGTTGGAAAACAGCATATGATGAGATGAAAAACAGGGTTTTGAGTAAAGTATCTACCATGAAGAGATGCAAAATGTCTCAAATACAGTATCTATCAAATATGATACGTTAGGCCTAAAGGGGTTAGGACAAGGTTTACTCATGAAGATCAATGTGGCAGGAGAATGTCTCAGTTTTGTGGAGATAATATGTTTTATTTCTGGTATCATCACATCAGAAGTAAGCTGTGTATTTTTACCTTTTCTCTGAAACAAAACTGATGCCTGTTGTGTGTGCTGAGGCAGTGAACCTTCCCCTGCTAGCAGCCAATGAGGATGCAGCCTTTTATGACCTTTTACTGGAGGAGAGCTTTTAGTACTTTACTGTA
The DNA here is from genome assembly GCA_037177335.1 of Kiunga ballochi. NCBI lineage: Eukaryota > Metazoa > Chordata > Actinopteri > Atheriniformes > Pseudomugilidae > Kiunga > Kiunga ballochi. Next base: position 22,890,928 of record JBAMIG010000007.1, read on the forward strand.
TTATTCAAATATCTGTTGTGTGGGCTGAATGAGTCACAGTGGCTTTTTCAGAGAATTGCTTTGTTGGTCATCTGTGTGTTAATTTATAGGCATCTATTAAAGACCAAGAAACTGATGCCTTATCTTATTTCTGTCTTAGTTTTCTTTTTTGGGGCTATAAATTTTATTGTTCTAACATTTAGGAGATGAGATTTGAGTTTTAATTTATTGAATTTTATTTGTTAGTCAGAATTTATTTTTTAACCATGTAGAGAAAAGTGTCACAAGGAATAACATACAACTCAGCATTGATTAATTAATTCAGTTTGTACTTAATTTATTTGAAATAAAAAAAAATCACATAAATAATCATCTCGCTCGATGACAGCTGGGATTGGCTCCAGCCTCCCCACAACCCTGTTTGGGAATAAGTGGTGGAAAATGGATGGATCGATGGATAAATAACACATTTTCTAATACATTATTCATTAATTAAAAACTTTTGAAAATATTACATTAATAATTGATCAAATATTAAATCATTTTTAATAAACTGGAAATAAATTAATACATTTTAACTGATATTTATTTGAAAGTACATTTAAGTCCTTATTATTTATCCATCCATTTTCTTAACTGCTTATCCAATTCAGTGGTGGGGAGCTGGATCCTATCCCAGCAATCACTGGACAGGAGGCAGGATACATGCCGGACATGTCGCCAGTCCATACAGGGCCTGTTTTTTAATCATTGTAAATAATTAAATTATTGTAAATATTTTCCTTTATTTATTTCAAATTCCCTGAGCAACAAATGATCCCAAATAGGAGATCCCTGTAAAGCAACTTTTAATGCCATCTCTGGCCACAACATTGGGGAAGCAGACATAAAGCACTACTTTATAATGCAGCTTTGCATTTCAAATGTGAAATAAGTAATTAGATTGATAAATTTAAGATATTAAAAGTGAAATCAAATTATTGTTCCATTTTATCTAATTTGTAATACATGTAAATAATTTTTTATGTAAATGCTTTTTTGCGTGCTTTTAGGTGCAAATGTTTCTTTAAAACTAAAAAAAACTACACTCACAATATAATTTAACATTTTAAGGCCTTTTTTAAATTTAAACAATTATATATATTAACCCTTACCCCATGCCACAGCCACCGTCTTAATTATTTTAGGCAAACAATGTTCCATTTACCTTCTTACCTTTTATTTCCCTAATTTATTTTGTTTTGAAACTTTTTAAAAATCAAATGATTCATTATTTAATATTAGGACTATATTATTTTTTTAAAGATTAGAACAGTAAAACCTGTCATTTATAATATCTACCTTCATATCAACGTCATTATAGGCTCACACATAAAAAGTTTAACGGTAAAAAATGAATGAAAAACAAATAATAATTCTTTCCACCAAAAGCAAAATATCGGCCAGATTGAGAGTAAAAAAAAAATCTAATATCTACTAATTTTTCCAAAATAATGGGCAAATGTTTTTTCTTAAATAAACTTGTTCTATCCTCTGTTGTTACGGTTGATATGTGGCTTTATTTTTACTTTATTAATATAAATCATTATTGATTTGTTAGTAATTTGGTAAAACATGTTAACATCTGTTAAGTGCAATATTCTGTGTCACTGGACAAGTTAAATTTAGAGATTACAATCTATTTAAAATTAGGAATTAGAGGATTTTGGGATGTTAAGGGGGTTGCTCTATTCTTGTTTTTATTTGTGTGTATATAGAAAGAGGATTGAGTGACTGAGCTTGAATTAAGTTTCAGCCCACCAACAGGTCCTGTTTACAGGTTAGTATGCATATTTTTATGCTTCCACAAACAAAAATTGCACCTTTTTGGGACCCTTCAACCAGACCAGATTTTTTAAGTAATCTGATTTTGATCTTTTCTTGAAACAAAACAGTCTGAATAATATTACAGATGATCGGTTGTGCTTTTGCTGCGATGCAACTACACAAGCACAAAGGTAAGTGAACCAGCAAACCAGAAACTGAGTGCTCTTCTAAAGACACCATATATTATCTGCACACCACTGGAATGTGCATGGCTCAACAACCTGAATTACAGCCATTGTGTTCCTTTATAAGTCATACTATGGCTTAAAATAAATCTATTATTTATAGAGTTTCATTAATGTCAACACTGTCTCTGAAATCAGAATTTTAATGATGGCTCTGACTAAAAAAGGACATTAAAAATGCAATGTTTTTATCTACTATTTTTAATGCATTTCAGTCATTCAGAAAAATTATTTAGTAATTAAGTTTATAACTGAGATTTTACTTCACAGCTAGTTGCATTGTGATGTTTTAGAGATTTGGTCATCACCAGGTGTGTCATAACATTTTAACTGATAACTGTTCCAGAGTTCATTAATATTTCACCAGTACAGAATATAGAGTTGTCTGTTTTTGCATTTGCTGGAGACTGTAGAGTGGTGAAAGTGTTCCCATAGTTTCTAATTTAACCGTTTGCATGTCGCTGTATAATACAGAAAGACTTCAACATCACATGAATTCTGATTTGATGTACAGAAGGCGGTCGTGTTCTAAAAAGTCTCACCTGTATTGGATTTAATAACACATGTGAAGGTGGAACAGATCTGATTTTTAAATATCCATTTCCATGTGACTGACCTGTTCATACTGTCATGGAAGAAACTTACTTGAGTCACTTTAGAGTAGAAAAAAAAACAGAATTTGGTCACATTTGTTTGTAGTTTGTATATATAGGTCCTCATAGGTCCAAATCATACAAATCTGATCCCAAAGGACAGAGTTTGAAACCCAATATATTGATAGGTTAAGAACAAAGAGACAACTGTGCCATGTTTGAACATTTTCTTTGGACCATATCTTTGTTGTATCAAACCAAATATCACCAGCCTGTCTCCTCCAGCTAGTGAAACTTGTTTCAATATATTAAACTTTAAATATACCATGTTAATAATTATTCTATTCTATTCTACAGGCATTTAACACTTGTTTTTAAAAGTAGACAAAGACTCTGCAGACCGGACAGAGTTAGGCAGTTCGTTCCACCACTGAGGAACAACAGAGGAGAAGAGTCTAGCTAGTGATTTAGCTCCACGTATTGGTGGTAA
>JBAMIG010000007.1:22918003-22933038 GCA_037177335.1 Kiunga ballochi
CTCTAAATTGCCCATAGGAGTGAGTGTGTGTGTGTGTGTATGGTTGTCTATTTGTGTGTGTTGGCACTGTGATGGACTGTTGACTTGTCCAAGGTATACTCCTCCTCTTGCCCGATGTGAGCTGGGATTGGCTCCACCCCCCACAACCCTGTTCAGGGAACAAGCAATAGATAATGGATGGATGGATGTTCAGGGATTTTTGGTGTTCCTGAACCTATGCATTGTTTCCTGAAGAGATTCATGGTTGTTTTTTAAATGCAGCGCCATGAGAAACCCAATAATCACAAATAAACAGTTTTAGCCTCTGGTCTTTTCCTGCACAGAGATTCCTCCTAATTTTGTCACTCTTTTGATGATTTAATACATTGTGGAGGGTGGGATCATCAAACTCTTCATAGTTTTATCCTGAGGGAGTTAAATGGTAGGTTCTGAGCTTCTAGTTGCCAGAAGAAGAAGAATACATCTTTAATTACTTTATTTAATCAATCATGTTTTTCTTTTTTAGATTTTATTCTTTCTTAATTTATACAAGTTCATCTCAACGAGATATTGTAAACAAGCCTCCCAATCCGAACACCTATCCTGCCTGCTTCACATCCTAAATCAAGCTGTAATTAAATAATTGCTGCTTGGGTTCAACTCCTTGTTCAACTCCAGCTCAAACACTGTAACTGCTGCGTGTCATACAAACAAACCACCTCTGTTCAAACCAAAATCCCTACACGATTCCAAATGGCTGTTCAAACAGATACGGGCACAATGACAACAATTACGATCCAAACATGAGATAAATCCACAGCCTGAAAACAATTTTACAGATAACGTTTGAAATTCTGAGAAGGTTAATGCAGTTACATTTCCCATGTCGAAGGTGTGATAGTGTGAGATAGAACCCGTTCTGTAGCTGCTAAAAAACATATAGTTGGAGCACAGACAAAAACCCTTCTGTTGATGTCAGGAGAGTGAGATAAACAGAGCGAGAAAGACAGATATAAAACTGATTTTACATCCATTAACAAACTTCACTGCAAACAGAAACTGACACTGGAGGGACAAGCAGTACATCAGATCGGCCTAACTAGCATGACTGTATCACAGTATCCCAGAGAATGAGGGAAATGTGTCCTCAGACATTATACCAGGAAGACAATAGACCTGGTGTTTTCACCACAGCACAGAAAGCTTTTTTTTATGAGTTTATAATGTGACACAAGGGCTTAGTAGGGGTAAGCGGTGTATCTGTGGTGCTGCTGTGTCATAAACAGAGAAGTGAAAGAAGACAACCCATATAGGATATGTCAGGTAGCATCATCTTTATTCCAGCGTTCAGCCTCCTCCCATACTCGTTTAACACAGAATTGCTTTTGTCTTCTATTTTTCATTCATATAATTTATGTGAAGGATTTACACTAATTCTTTCTGTTTTGTGCATATGTGTGAATGCACAGGGACACGCATGGGTGGGTATAGATTTGTGTATGTCTGTGTAACGGCTGCAGTCTTATGCAGATGCAAAGTGTGGTTTGTTTTGTGAGCAGCACCTGCTCTGTGAGGCTGGTAGCTGTGATTTCAGCCACGCTCATTATACGGCCCAAATCTGCCTCCACACTGATTCAGCCAAAAAAAATTCCTAATGAGGGATAATGAGCCACAGTTTTCTCGTTGCCTCCTAGACGTTGAGCAGAGCGACAATGCCACATTTTCTGACATTCCCTGGGCTGGAGAAATAAAAGTTTAGGGGCGATTGGGATAATGTTTCGTCAACTAAATTGCAAATTTATATCTCTGTTTTTCATGGTTTTAGCTTTTCACCATTACATCTTATATTTTTCAAATTGCAGGTTGACATTATAGTCCAATGCCTGCATCAGGCTCTTCAAGCAGATATAGCCCAACTCTCATTACAGGCCACTTCATGTGCAGAGATACACACAGACACACACACAGTACACAGGTCTCATCAGCCTACTATTGCTGCTGGAGGCCAAATTGAAACAAGCCATGCTAACCCCCACCCAAATGCATTTGCATTTCTAACATCATCCAGGGGCTTTAGCATTTGCAGGTTTCAGCTGGATTGATACAAGTGATCTGAAAGCTTGGATTTGGCTTCAGAATAATGTGAAAAAGAAGCGTAATGTGGGATGTTGGCAGTTTGTAGTGTGAAGTTGGGAGAGTTTTCTGAAATGCAAGTGCTGTGGAAATGAAAGAGAAAGACATAAAACAGACTCAGTTCATAAAATACATTGATGAACATCCAGAAACCCCTTAGGTGATGATGCTGGGTACCTGCTTTAAAGGCATTATAGTCGAGCTCCATTAAGCCCATCTCTGACCCTGAATAACCACGTAAAAACTCCATATAACCCTTGTACTATCTTCTGTTTGCACTCATTTAGACCGCACCACATTTTCACACTCCCGTTCTGCACAACAAAGCAGGCAGTCAACTCCTCTCTCAGTCAAGTCATCCTCTAAGTGTCATGTCAGTTTGTCATAAATAGGAGATAATTAGAAGCTGCATCCTTTTATGCTGGGAATCACTATAGAGACCCAACAAGTGGCAGGATACACCCTGCACCCTCAGAGAGATCTGTCACAGTCACTTTTCTTACCAGTGCCATAGGCTGAGTCGGTATGAACGTGTTTGTGTGTCTGTGAGTGAGTGTTGTGCTGTGAAGAGGTTATTTGTGGCAGACTACTGTGGGGCCTTTGTTTCCCTTGTCTCTATGCTTCTGACAGAGGGAGGAAAGAACTCTGGCACACTGTGCCTTTGATCACACGCTGGAACAGCTTCATACAGATAGAGGGAGGGGAAATGGTGAGTGAGATGGAGTGATGGAAGAGTGAAAAGACTTGGAGCAGAGGTGGAGCAGAGGAAGGCTTCGCTGGTGGAGCCAAAGGAGCGATGGAGCAGGAAAAGGGAAAGTGTGAGCTTGTGAGACAAATAAAAGTTCACTTTCTTGAGTCCGAATGAGTGGGGAAGTGGAGTGGTGGAGGATATGTGTCTGGAAATGGAACAAGAGACTTTATGTATCGTGAAATGCTACAAAATGGTAGCAGAGCTATGATTTTAAACATGGGGTAGCCAAATGGTGCAAGCCTTTGTCAGGGGGACACGAATCAAAAGCAGCTTATATGAGAGCTATTTAATGTACAAGACAGCTCAAAGTACTTTACATGAATCAATACTCACTTAGAAGAAGACATAAAGTTAATATATTGAAACTAGGCAAAAAAAAACATCTGGGATAATTGTAGTCCAATGCAATGGAAAACAACTTTATTCTGATAATCTGGTTCAACAAGTCTGCTAAACAGAAATGTCTGTTTTCTGTTCATTTGTATACATTTGATACGGTTAGCATTGGTTTTACTCTTCAGTTTGTAAAAGCATGCAGAATACAAAAACATACTGTACGTTCATCCGGCTGTTGTCACCAATCTGATCTGGATCAGTTTATGCATGCTAATTTATGGAAACAGGCCTGCATCAACACTCCATGAATAGAAAAAGTGAATGAGCAATGCAATGCTCAAGGCCTGTTTAAATTCACAAGCTAACATCCTCATAATATGAAACATAATCGACTTCTGGCTCAGCATCCTGCAAGCTATAAGCAGGCTTTGGTAACTCCATTTCAGAAACCATTGCTAAGGTGAGAGGGAGTTTATTTGAGAAGAAATTGCTTTTTTATCTTTTTTCTTTTTTTTTTAAGAAAATTGTAATTACTTCCAACAATATTTCCCATCTTTGTCCTGTTAATATGCTAACAGTAGTTGGTTTGCCTTATAATACTATACCACTTTATTACATTTAATAATCGTATCCTTTCCATTTATCTGGTATTTGAAGGTGTTTAATTTTGAAACATACGGGTCAGCTTTTTCATCCCAAACATTTATTTTTTATTTGACAACTAGCACACATTAAATCGTGATCAAATAGAAATACACCCTCTTCTAGGGTTTTACAAACTAAATCAAACTCACCATCTCTGGGACATTTTGCTTATAATACATACAAAAAAAACAGGGTTTTTTTAGGAATTTGACTGTTTTTTCTGGCAAAAACAATCATCAATAATAAAATCATCAATTCATGACATCGTAATGAAAATAACTAAAACAACTGGAAGTAGAAACACACACAAACTCTGATACCTAAATGATCATTCGGGTGCACCGTTGGATCAAAGAATAAAACCAAAACATTACCAGCACTCACTGATCCAGACTCATTTGCTGCGGCTTAAGATCACAGTAAAAGTGACTGCACTTAATTTCAGCCTCACAGACGCTGCCATTATGAAAGTTGTGTCGCTGGACAAAAGGCTTTCAGAACTTTTCTTTTTTGTCAATAAAGAACAAATAAACTAAGCTGTGAGCATATTCAGCTGTAACACAGAGAAACCCAAACAAAGCACTCCGACCTCCTTTGTTTCAATTAATAAACCCTCAGAGTTCAAAGAAAAAATGATCACCACACACTCTTCTTTGTTGACCATGGACCTCACATAAACAGAGAAATTTAGTATACATACAATTTTCCATGCATTAATGAATCTCGCTTGCTCTGTCAGCTACTTTTCCTTCCTTCCTCCACTTTCATCCATCTGTGTGAGCTTTGTTGCACTACTGAGTCCTCTGCTTGCAGACTTAAACATTATACTGAGGCAAACTATAAAATGTATTGCATATTTCAGCTTTCAAGCCTCTTTTTGTTTCTCTTTCTTTAGTAAGAAACATGTCAACAAATCCATCTGAAGAGAATTCAGATGAACTCAGTTTGAACAAGTTCCTCTTGTTTTTACTCAGTTCCTGCCATTCTGTATGTACACAATCTGTTAGTGTGTGTAGGCTGATGTCTGGGGTTTCTTGTTTGAATGAGTTACTGAGCAAAAAAGAAACAAAACCAAGTTAAATCCATTTAGATTTTTGTTACAAATGCCTGCAACAACCAGGCTTGTCTTATTGTTTGTGCCACAGTTCTCTCCAGGGAAATAATCTGATTGGACTTTCTCAAAATGTACTTTTTTAAATTGACTGTAAAGCTTTGTATCATTTTCTAATTAATTAAAAAGTTTATATAGCATATAACAGAGATGTGATTAGTTTTATAGGCCTTTGGAGACTTAGGGGAAGATGACATTATTTTCCCCCAAGAAATATAATCTAAGGTAATTACCAAAAGGAGAATGTACCAAACAAATCTTATCAAGACAAAAAGGAAAGAAATAAAAGTCACTTCATTTCATGCTTGGCAAAGGGGTTTCTACAGGGTGTCATTTTTGTGTGTGTTTGTAAATTAAATGGCGTATTATGTGTGGGAGGGCGCTAAAATAGTTTGTGATATCTCTTTAGTTCCAACAGCCTCATGGGCAACAACTCGGCTAATATCTTAGAGCAATTTATATTATGATTTGAATCCATATTACTGATTCTATGCTATTCAACAATTAAATTAGAAGGTAATAAGCAAAGTGGTAATGGAAGTACAGCTGTTTGTTTTCTAGTGGGTATTGATGATGATGGTGAAAAGCTGAAGATAAAAGCACGTTTACTTGGAGTCGGTTCCTCTGAAAGCTAAACGTTTCCTCTAAATCTGGGTGTAAAAGCAAGACGGATTGATTCCAAGGCATTCAATATGTTCATAGCAGAGATTTACAGGTTTTGTTTGTCATTTGTTTCTAACAGGTGTACTCAGCATAATTGTGTATCAGAAGTTAATGTTTGAAGGACTCACCCTTGCTGAGGCAGGTGACTGTGTGCCACAAATGGACCTGTGTGCACATCTGTTGTTTGTGCACACAACGCTGGCCTTTCAGTCTGAAGAGGAGTTTTTATGGTCTGTTGGTTCTGTGTTAGGAAAGAGTAACCTGTTCATGGACTGTGCTCTCAGATAAGAGTATAACACAGCTTTTCTCACGTTGCTTCAGCATCTCCATAACTAGCGAGGAAAGGAAACAGTTACATCTGCTGGGAATGTCCATCAGAGTACACAGCATGAGCATGACTGATCTGAGATGAGATTCGGGTTCTTTGAATTTACACAAGCTGCTTCATATGCCCCAAATTCATCTGTCTCTCATGCTGTATAAGATTTTTTTTTTTATCTCAGATGGATGTAACAATAAAAATTCTGTTATAAACTCTAAATATTTACCATATGTCCCACTACATGGAGCATATATCCGTGGAGCTCTGCTTCACTCTATTCATTTTCAACAAAGTGCCTTTAAACTGTGGCTTCCAAAGGAAACAAGGCTAACAAGACAAGTAAAACAAGGGGAAAAGGAAACATCTTTGTCTTTAATATCTAGCAAATTCTCCCGGTATCTTAAAAGCCAGATTGGAGAGGGTAAGACTATAAGTCAGCCAACACTTTGTGCTGAGATGTCTTGAATCAAATTGGCAATGAATTAGCACAAGATGCAAGAGGCGAGGGAGAGATGTGAAATTTCTCTCTGATCATTCGCAGTTACTGACAGATGGAAACCAGCCTACGCCAGATCAGACAATGCTCAACTCAGATCACTCCCACTGTTTTCAGTGATGACAGGAAGCACACAGTCATGACAACCGCTTTTAAATATAACAAGCTTTTTGTCCTATATAGGATAAGCTGGAAGCTTGCAGAGTAGGAGAGTGGGAAAAGTGCAGAAATAATAAGAAACATGCAGCTGTTTTTATTGGAAATAAAGCAAGTTAAAGCCTGGAGTCTGCTGAACTTCAGAACAACTCAATGTTATTTTGCAGTATGCGTCAGCAGGGAAATAGTTAAGCATGATGTTGTTTTTCCAACCTTGTTATTGCTCTGAGCGCACACACGTACTGTACAGGGAGGATTTATTTCACTAATATTGATTACACTAATTACACATTACTGATTATGTGCTAAAAAGAGTGAATGGCCATGCATCTTTCTTTGTCAAAACAATGAAAGTAAAATTATGTCCAATAAAACACATCCTTGAATCTGAGGACATTATAAAATTAGACATCCAGGAAATTACACACAGCTAATTGCAAAGATCTATCACTAATCTAGAATACAAAACACCTTCCTCATAATAATCCCTCTACCATGTTATATCACTTATAATTAAATGAAGCAAAGTATGATTGATTTCTTTGCAATACCAGAGCTACCACAGCTTTTTAGATAGAAGTTCAACATGAAGGCATTGGTCCACAGCACACTGTGAACTAAGGCATAGGTTCTCCATATGGTCTCCTAGGAAACCCTCTTTTCTTCAGGAGTGTCTAAAAGGTGCCTAATTGTGTATTAAATGGCATACAGACTAACGATAGATAATCTCAATGAAGTCACCATCATGCACATTAGAATCAGCTTAGACTGTGATATCACTGACAGAGAGTAGCCCAGGGATCAATATGCTGGAGAGGTTATTTGCTACTGCTTACATTAAGCAGATTCACGTTCATCTGATGAAGTGAAGTGGAAGAAGGTCAAGACCTAATTATCTGCGAGAACTCACAGTGAGCTTGACAGGATGGTCCTTTAAACTTCGTCCTACCTCCCGCCTTATAAAGTGTGCTGACTGCATGCATTTGTCCTGACCTGATTTTCTCCCCATGTTCGGAACATCCAGGAGATTTATGGGAGGCTGTTTAAAAGGATCATTTGTGTGAAAAAAGAAGTTTGAGCCATGAATTTTTTGTCAAATGGAAATGGTAACACAAGAACACGTTAACATCAGTAATTTGTTGCCCTTTTGTACAAAACAATTAAATAAAAAAAAGCATGTATTCCAGTCTCAGAGGCTTTAACTTTTCTACTCTACGTGTTTTTTTGTACTTCTGTTTATAAAGATATCAAAATCTACATGACCTTTATATTCTGAGCGGTATCATTTCAGATGAGAAAGCAGAAATACTTTGAAGAAGCCGAAGTAATCATGTCAGGCCAGTGGGTGACGATACCCTCTACATCACTTTAATTACATCAAAAGACAAGACAAGAACATTCGGAGCATGAAGCTCGGATCGCTAATCAGGTACTTACTTTGTTATTTATGACTGGATTATGCCAAATATATTAACATGCCAGTTTAACAATTGTATCTCTTTGATTATTAATGGTTTTAATTTTGACAGTAGGAATAAAAATCCCAATTTTTTGACACATGCTGGCTACATTTATTATATAATTATCATCAGAAATATTGAAGTTTTATTGCAACCTCCCACCAGGCTGTTAGGGGGTGCCACAGTGAGAAAATCTGCCAGAGTTCGATCATTTTAGCTTGAAACTAATTTTGTTTGAAATTTTGTTAAACATTATTTTACCACATGCAAAGTTATTTAGATGGGTTGAAAAAAAACGACTGAGACAACTGTTGGTGTAGTTTCTGTGGACATCGTACAAAACAGTTTAGAGTTTGTTGAGGTGTCATAATTACCCCAAACAAAACACAGAAAAACTTTTTTCTCAGTATGTTTTCCATGTTTGTGTGGACATATCCTGCCATCCATTTGGGGAAAGCTGCCAGTTTTCACGTTCTTATTCAGTTGCAAAATAAATCGACACTTTTACCTGCACGGTTTATACACATTTAAATTTATTCTGTCAAAATGTTTGACTGATACTGTAGATACTATTTAAATTTCCCTGATAAAACTTACATATAATTTGAATCTGAGCTTGGATTTTCACACAGCTTTTCTTACTCAGATGCTTGCCTGATATCAGAGTAAAAAAACGTACATGTTCATGTCAAGAGCCGTATTATCAGGACATCCGGCTGTTCAGTGCAGTTTGGAGTAGGAATAGTTGAGATAGAAATGGTTCTGATAACTGTCGTGCCAGTTGGTAAATAAATGAACCAGCCAATATTATGACTTTTTTTTACTTTCTTCCAGACATGTTTGGAAATCTTGTTCATGCACTGCCATGAACTGTTCTTTGATTATGTGCACTTTCCAGTCTCATCTTTTTACACAGCAACATTGCGGTTTAAGCACAATTTGGGTTATAGTACCATTTTTAGTTGCCCTCTCCGGGATCAATACCTTTGAATCTGTACAAAAACATAATTTTTCTATAAAAAATGTTAACATAAAGGGTACTAAATATGTAGATACTTACAGATTTCGAGCAGGTGCCACAGTGTGATGAGATAAAGATGTGAAGCGAGGACTTTGTCCATCTCTTTTGCACCATGTGATACTGAGGAATGTGTCCTCTTTTTTTAAGGACAAGAAATATGACCTTACAGTATTCTTTTTATATTACATGGTCTGCAAATATATGTTTTAATGACTGCAGGAAGAACAGCAAAAAACTGTACCGTACCTGAGCAATGACCATATAGAGTATTCTGTTTTGTTCTATTGATTTAAACTTTACAACAGAAGGCAACACAAGAAATAAAACTTAAAAACATTAGAAGATATCACACCAGCTCCCGAGGAACTTAAACAGCCTCAGTTTGTTAGTTACCACCAAATTTGAAAGATGCTTGATGTATGATCTCCATGGTAATACATCCCGATATTTCTGTGCCTGCAATGAAGACACAGAAGGCGACATTCCACTAAACTGAATGGTTAGATTAGCTGGGATAAAGACGCGAGTTAATTTTCTGATAGACTTTTCTTGTACCCGGACAACTTGCCCGTGCTTCTTTTGCTAATCCTCTGGGAAGTCCTGATCAGCATCAAACACCCTACTTTGGTTGTTTTGTTTAAGATGACCAGACCTGGCAAACATTGGAAGGATTTATTGCAGTTGACCTTTTCTCCAGGCACAAAGGTATCCATTATCTGTCTTTTTGTTGTTGTTTTTATAAGCTGAACGCCTCACAGAGCTCCTCTGCACAGTGATGCCATACATCCCAGCAGCAAAATGAACAGTGGATCCTGGATTTTTAATTAAGATAAGTTCCACTTCTCACTCCTTTAAGAGACTAATCACTGACCTAATCAGGAACCCCAAACGCTTATTTATACTTAGTTACACGATAAATGTATACAAGCATATCCAGCATATCCATTCAGTCTTTTAGATGTCATTCTTTCTTGCAGTATTTTTGTACTTTTTTTCACCACTAAATCAGTGAAGATCAAATTTTTGCTTATTTTGATGACAAAGTCAAGATTTTCCTTTTTTTTTAACATGACTGTGAAATGTTCTTGTTCTACAAAGATTTTCCATTTGCTGCTCTACACCTCATTGACCATAAACCACACATCAGTGACCAAAAGGAAAACAGGATGTTCTGTTTCTTTATAGTTTACTGAATAACTGACAGATTTTTGTGAATAAATGGGGACCATGCTTATAACAGTGACTGAGTACAGAACAAAATAAATCTATATAAGAAGAAATAGAGGAGTTATGTGTACTTAAAAAAGAAAAAAAGAACAACTATCTTTGTCCAAAGCTCTCCGAATATTTGTAGTGGTTGCAGACATAATGTATGTAATTATGTTCTCATGTCAGTTCTTTTGTAGCTTTTGACATGCTGGGAGAATACGTGTTTAACCCTATAATTAGCAACAGGTGGACTCAATTATTCTGCAATGCAGGTGCCACATCTTTCAAAGAGAAATTTCCTAAATGAAAAATCTACTAAATTCAAGGCATACAAAACTCCTGCAGAACTGAGCCCTCGGGCAGCAATGCATACATCTGATGTTAAAGGGCTCTCAACATTTAGAAAAAAAATCAGCTTTTACATTATGAAAACAGGAGGAAATGCATTTTTCCACCACAAAAGAGATTATTTTAAGAATATCCAGCAAATTAGCTTTTCAAACCTTGGAGGAGATGAGAGAAAAAGAGACGGCAGAGAACAAAAGCAGGAGTGGAAGAAAGCATCACAGATAAAATGAAACAAAAGCAGTGCTAGAGGAGGGTAGATTAAGCAGGAGGTAGACTGTTTTATTGTCACTACCAGCAACAAATCCACGATGATAATAAGTGCACCCAATTTAACCAGAGTGTTGGAAAATAACAAAGTAAAGGAATTTAGCTTAGGCAGGATGCCAATGGCCTCCCTCCTGGTACTATGGCTGGTCTTATCAATGAAAGGTTGGAATAGACAGGAGGAAGTGGGGAAGCATTTTGCTGGCAGGATTACCCAGGCTTTGTGAAAGAAGATATTCATTAACTCCTGTTGACATCTCACAAAATGATCGTAATCCCACTGAGAAGGAATGGACGGAGCATATGAACTGGAACAGAGGCTCTCTGCAGATCAGTGGCACTGAGACGTAGCCGCCCTGATCCTCTGGTGAGAGATGCGAGAGGTTCCCTTACGGGAGAGTGCCCTGAAGAGCAAATTCAAAGGGCACTTAAGCAGTAAATAAAATCATAGCGTGAGCATAAACCATATACTGTGAAAAAGCTACATTGGCATTGTGTGTCATCCAGGAAGGTTTCCACAAGGCATTTTCAGCTTGAATGTGTGCTAAATATTTTGACACCATCAGTCAGTATGTTAGCTCTGGTTGGCTGCACAAGTCACAGCCTGACTGAGTGTAACTGGCTGTCAAGCAAACATGTCATGTCTCGAAGGAGCTTTCAGTTAAAGCAGGATGACTGGTAGATGCGAAGCTTCCTCTGCAACACCGACAGTGGGCAAAAAACAGGCATTTTGCTAATCACACTTTTTAGCTCTTAAATACATGTTTATGTACTCTTCTAAGTGTTTAGGAGTGCAGAAAATGTAAATGTATTATCTAAATTTATTCCCTCCTGTGCTGTTCCTTCAATTTTCTCCATTCTCTAACACGTTATTTTTATCTATTACATCACAGTATTTGCTGTGGGTCTGCCAAATAAGATTGTGGACTTCCAGGTAATCAAATCTGTGAATCTGATATTTATAGTAAATTTACAAATAAAATGTTTCTCTTCTGGGAGACTCTACTTTATACAGACAATAAATTATTGATTTACATGTTAAAAGGAAGGATTTAGAATCACGATAAATCTCCTTAATGCAATTTAGAAGGCAAACAAAGGTAAGGAGGGTTTGAACTCCATATAGTATTTCTTTTTCTTATATTAACTTTTTTGACGTAATAATTTCTGTCCTTCAACACAATTCAACTAATGAGAACCTGGCCGCTTTGACGCAAATCACAGCTGTCTTCTGCTAAAATGTGCTGTATGTTTTACATATTATTACAATGAGAAAAAACTATTCTAACTTGTATATTTATTACTGTCAGCTAAATAGAAATATGAGTAAGTATAGGTTTTTAAAACAAACATTAATTGAAATACTGTTTATTTGGAAAAGATTTGACAAAATAGTAATTACCTACCACCTGAGAACATAAGAGAAGACGAAGAATAGAAGAAGAACATTAAATGTGTCTTTCTGAAAGAACGTCTAACATTCATTCTTAGCTGTGCATGGCTTCAAGGTCATCTTAACCAGATGTTAACAGTGGTGGTAATTCCTGGTACAGAGGGTAAAACTCCACTTTGTAGTTGTTCAGACCAGTCACCAAATCAGCTAAATGTAATTCAGTTTATTTGCCAGATGTATCGGCCTGTTAGTAGAAACACCAGTTCGGAATATGGCCTACTATGGACTCAGACACAGAGACCTGATCTTGAGGCCAACAAAATGGATCCTCTCAACAACTCAGTTGCACCTCGAAATTATCAGTGATAAAGGACAGCCTTGGCAGAGTCACAATTCTGACTAGCGGCCTGCATTGTGGACCAAGCTCTAACACCATTCATACAAGGACCAGACAGCTCGTACAAGGGGGTCTGGTACTCCATACTCTAAGAGAACCCCCCAGATTGAATACCTTCTCCAAGTCCACAAAACCCATGTAGACTGGCTAAGCCAACTGCCATGCTCCCGTCAGGACCCTGGAGAGGGTATAGAGGTGGTCTACTGTTCCACGACCAGGACGAAAACCACACTGCTCCTCCTCAATCTGAGGATCAATTATTGGATGGCCCCAGGACGGCCCCACAACATTCAGAGCCTTAAGAAACTCTGAGCAGATCTCCTCCATCCTCAGGCTCCTGCCACTGAGGAGCTCTATAACCACCTCAGCAACCTCAGCCCCAAAGATGGGAGGACCTACCCGTCTCTCCCAGCTCTTCGTCTTGTGTTGGTAGGATTGAGGTCTTCAAAGTGTTCTCTCCAATGTCCACAATGTCCCAGGGTGAGGTCAGTAGCCCTCACCCCCATTGTGGACAGTGTTGACAGAGAACTGCCCTCTCTCTCCCAGTCGCGGGATGGTGGACCAGAATTTCCTCAGAGGTGTCCAAAAGTCATTCTCCAACTCACCCGACTCCTCCCATGCAGCCACATAAACGGACTATAGAAATGAAAATAAATCAAAACGTTTGCTCAGTCACAAAAAGAACAGCTATCTAATACAGAGTAATAGATGCATTTGACCTGATAAAATGTTATTTCAAGCATCTTTAAGGACAACCTTGTTAGAGATTTTTCATTAGCTGCAAGAGGAAAACCATTTTAAAGGGACACCTTCAGGAAGAACAAAAGCCTGTCAATCATGTTTAGAAATCTTCCTGAATGAAATGTGAAGTCACATCAGTGTCTCATATTACACAAATCTGTTTAATTGATTCCCTATTCATCTCCCGCCTCAGTGATTAGGCCTATTAAAGCTCTTTTAATGGGACAATCTCATTGCAGTGATTGATATTTGGGGAGAGAAAAGTACAGCTCCTTGGGGGCTGGACTGTACCAGAGTTTGCAAAAACCCTTCAATTAAAAACTAGTCTTTGCTAGACTTGGACAGAGCAAGGGGAGAAAAAAAGAGGATCATTAATATAACCAGTTTTGGATTGCTTAATCAATTCTTCTGAAGGCATTTAAGAAATTTGCATAAGTAATTACTTAGTTGATAGATATTTGCACATTGCTTATTTTGCTTTATGTAACAAATTGCTAATTACTGAATCTGTCATTTTAATGATTAAAAACAAACAAATAAAAAAAACTGGATTATGACGTTCCAGTCAAAAGTTTGCACATGTGTAGCTTTGTGCTATTTGGAGACTTTTAGCGTTCTCTGAACTAACAGATCACATGACTGAAATGTTCCAAACAGCTCAGCGCTGTTTGAACCACTTCTGATGGGAGGCCACACAAAAATGTCTGTTTTTGTTGCATTTTTCCCCTGTACTCATCCACAAATATACATTATTATTGCGCCAACTATGTATTTTATCAAAGCTTTCACTTTGGAAGCAGTAGAGATGAAAAACATCACAGTTTTACATTTTCAAGAGAAGCTAGATGGTAAACTCATCTCTGAATATATTTACAGGTTATAACTAATGATGAATATTAATGCAGTACAGTGATCAATATGTCTATAGAGGATATCAAATCACTAAAATAAATCTGACAAAATGAGTCGGACAAGTCACTCAAAAAGCATTCTACTAAAACTTTACAGTGAAACTTTTTATTACATAGTATTACTTCTCTGTCTCACAAAGTGTCGATGGACTGTGTTGACTGGCTAAGTGGAAAAGAACGCATGCAATGCAGATCTGCACCAGGGAACAGGAAGGTTTTCTGGGGAAGGGGCATTTCCTGGGTAAATGGGGACATATTCATATATATGAATCACAAGATGAAAAAAAGGGTTGTTTAGCGTCTTGGTGGAAATTCCCTTTCGAGGTAAATTATAAGCGTGTAAACATGGATGTCGTTGAGAAAGCAGCTTCCATAGGTGATAAAGATTCCCCCTAACATGGACAGTCCATATCCAGCTCTGTAAACAGCAACTGAAGTGGATTACATTTAGTATCTGACCCAGCCCCACCAAAACGAGACAGGAGGCTGTACTTAATGCGATTTCCTACATCTGGTGAAAACTTGAAGTGTCCTGGTGCACAAACAAATATTTACAGCAACAGTTGATGAATTGCAGCTCATTATTGATGACTGAGTCTGATAGTTGATGTCAAAATGTCATGTTATACCATTTAATGGTGGAAGGTTGTAACAAGTTTACCTCACTTTCATGACCAAGCTCCATTATATATGAAAGAC
>JBAMIG010000007.1:22935645-22948785 GCA_037177335.1 Kiunga ballochi
ATCTTTTATACAACAATAAAAAGGAGAATGCATTCTCGATATCGATGTCAGAAAATTAGAATATTATGAAAAAGCCATGCCGCATTGATGCAGTACTTCATGCAAAAGGAGGTCCAACCAAGTATTGAGTTCATGGAAAAGAACATACTTTTCAGAAGCCTGACATTTCTGTTTAAAATATCATTTTTTAAATTGATCTTATGTAATATTCTAATTTTTGGAGACACTGCATTTTGGTTTTCATTGTTTAAAAGCCACAATTATCAATATTTCAAAGAATAAATGGTTGAAATGTTTGACTCTGTGTGTAATTAATCTATATATATATATAGATACAGTATATGTATGTATATATGATATATATGTATATATATATGATATATGGGTTTCACATTCTGAAATGACTAATGAAGAATTTTAAACTTTTTTATAATATTCTAATTTCCTGAGATGTACCTGTATCTGTCATTTTATGCAATAATGCAGATTGCTCCGCTTCTGTCATGCTCTCCGTGTGAAATGACATGCTACGGAGGTCGTAACTAAACTACGGTGAAAACAGTAAAAGGTACACAGGGACTGAGTAGAAAACAATAAACAGTGGTCAGTGCTGGAACCTTTGGTTACTGGAACTATATTAGTAAAGCTATGTGACTTAAACATCCCATTCTTTCTATGAAAGTCTATGGAAGTGTCACCACTACTGGATCACGTTGGGTAAACATATCCATGCTAATGACTTTTGTAATATTTGAGATAATTTTAGAAATTTTTGGTAGCTTTAATTTACCCTTTTTTCTAAACTCTCTTTTTTGGAAAAATTTGGGCAGCATCTGTATTTTCTGCATTAGGGAATGCTGAAAACAGCTTTAGGCTAAAACCTCAGGCAGACCTCCTCTATTTCTCTTGCCTTTAGGCAAAGCCACTGGCATCCACAGTGGAGAGGGTATAGTGTGTGTATTTGTGTGTTTATTTCATCCATGTTTACCTAAAAGCCATTTCTCATGTGTTAAATATATATGTAAAATACACATATACACACAAGGTTTGTCCTTTATTTCCCTTTTGAATATCATACTACGGTCAAATACCAGTTTTCTGTCATATATAGTATATAACCCAGTTACCTCACATCATATCTATTTTGAACCACTGTGTTGTGGGGTAAGACTAAATGCTTTTTAAATATTTAGAACAATGTGACAGAAAGAAAAGGAGACATGGATTCACAAGGATTTGTGAGATCCAGCTAATAATTAACTTTATCTTCATTGAGATCCCTGAGTTTTTCTAAATTAAATATTATTCAACTCTAAGTAAAACATTGAACACAAATTACACTCAATAACCCCTGCCTTCTGACATGATCACATATGACAACATATAGTCTCTAAGAGCTTACACAAGCCAAAAACATTTCTGGCAAACTTATCTAATAACCTTCCCTATTCACATTTACCCATCCGTCTAAGATATGTTTTCGTAGTTTTGGTGCAATCTGGGTTTTTTTTTTAATGTCATATCTTCAGTTTTCAGGGGAATAATAGACAGAAAACACGATGAAACAACAAAAGAAGAGAAAAGAAGTTTTTACTGTTCAGTCTAAATGAAGCATGAATGCAACATATGAATTTAATAAAAAAAAAACAACAACATTTAGATGATTTTGGTTTGGGCCAAAGCCCATGACTCACTGTCTTGTAATTGTTACCATGAGATCCAATCCGCTTTGGTTTGTCAGGAGTTGAAGTATTAATACAAAGGGAATTAAGGTGTCACACTATATCAAGCATTTTCCCATGTCCTGTTCCAACCTGGGGTCACTGCAATAATTAGTGATGTCAGGAATGAGAATAATTCAGTATTTTGTTTTTTGCGAGTAACACTTTGCTTTAAGAACACTGTTCTTATATGATTTCTATTCAGTGTGAAATGCATTAAAGGATTTAAAAGGCACTTAATGCTGAAAACACTCAGCATGTAAACAGCGTTGCCACCATTAGTCTGGACCTCACCTCAGCATCTACCCTAAAAGACCTGAAGTGAGTAGGGAAGGGGGGAATGGTGTCATGTTTTACTCGAGTAGGTGGATTAAGAGAGAGAGAGAGAGAGAAAGAGACTGTGCAAAGAGCCTTCTGATGAGTCCTCATGTTTATTTCACAACACGATAAGTCAGTAAATAATCTTTGCTCCAGTATTTACCACAACATTATGTCCACGTAGTGCGGTTTCTGCTGCAGAGATCTCATTTTACTGCATCCCTGACCTCCTAAACTAGGCTAAAAGCACTCTGAAGGATTAGATAGCAATCGCTCTCCTGCTTGTTTTTACTTCTGTATGTATCCGATATCCGTTTTGATCTCTCATTTTCACACCTCCCGTCTAGGTTTCCTCTTATCGATTTTTTTCTCCTTGTTCTTCACTCTTGTGCATTTTTGCTGTGTAGCTCATGGCGTCTCCTCACTTCTTGCCCTTGGTTTGTTAGCAGTACTCTCCTTTTATCCTCTTTTGCTTATTGTTTTCTATTGCCATGGCAATCTGATGCAGACATCATGACAGTTTTACATCTCTAAACAATATAATTAGTCTTCGAGGTCACGCCACTGTTCACAACTGAAGCAAATCGGGATTCCTGACATTTCACAGAGTTGTTTAATCTTCATCTAATCGCTATATCATTTTATATTTCACACTGCTCTGGATTTAAGAGGATGCACTTGCAGTAGCAAGTATTTTGCTGGATCTTATTCTAAAAACTTTGTGCTTGGATTCCACTCACTCCAGCATCACCACCCGTCAAAGAGCTGTGTGCAGTGCAAGTTTTATGGGTTTTGCTCTGAGCTAATCTCTTTTGGTGTTCAAAAGCTGAAGGCCCACTGACTCTAGCCTTCTGACTCTCACTCCTCTGTCTCCCAGCCTGTTGCCATGGTTACTTCAGCTCAGTGATAGACCAATGCTGCAGCAGCCTAATGTATGATACAACATCCCTCACTAAACACCAGCGTATCTGTGTCATAAACCACCATCCTGACGTCTTCTGCTCTCTCCCACTAACAGTCACTTTATTGGGAATGCATTAGAGGAATATGCCCTTCTACATGAACAAAACAGCCAAAAACAAAACTACTGTGTGCACTTCCAGTTTTGTGACCCCACAGGTTATAAAAGAAATGACCGTCTGTTTAGCTCCACTTGACTTCATCAAACAGGTGCCCTTGACCAGATAGGAGTACATTTTGAGTGTTTATGTTTTGAAGCAGTTTCTGAATAAAGAATTCAAATTTATGCCAGCAGGAAGAAGATAATGACCAAGTGAACGTGTCCTTGGAGGGATGAATCTAGATTCCAAGGGAAAAAGGAGGTAGGTGGGGGAGATGAGGCAGATTATGCATGAGATACTGCATGGAGACCTAAAAGGAGAAAGTGAGGTGCTTTGAGAGTGAGAAATGCTAAATTTGAAGGTGGCAGCAGAGGATTTATGAATGATATCTAAAACATGCTAATGCAAAATATTTCTTAAAAAAAACTAGATGCATAATGTATCATAGAGTCTAAAGCAAACACACGGTTTTTGGAATTATATATTATAAAAGCCTAATGGTTTATATCTCCAGTATTTAAACTCAGCTGTAATGTGTAAAGACAGTACAACGCATATCTTGTAGCATTGTGGGAAAATTTGATATGTCGCTTCGCAAAATACAAAGAAATTGCCTACTTAAAAAATAGAACTAGGAAAATATCTTTTTTTTTTTTTAACGTGTCTTTTCCAGCATCTAAGCAGTCGGAACGATGGTCTGGCTGCTGTACTGTGCTGAACAAATTTGCTTTGTCAAGAAGATCTTCATGTATGTATGTACAGTATAAACAGAGATCCTTTTGATAATCCCATATGGACCCATTTGTCTTTAACTTAGCAAAACGATAAGTTAGAGATATATAGGTCCTTTGTGTTGTTGCTTTCTCTAATGACGATGCAGGGGTCGTTATTCTACCAACAAGGAAAATGTTAAAAATAAATAATTTTAAAAAAAGCAAATACAACTATAACATTTTCAGGTGATTTATGACCTATAGCTACAAGGAAAACCATGAGACTGAACAGCTGTTTCCAGCCAGAGAAGCATTCCCATCTTCCCAGATATGACAGATTGTCTCAGATATACCGTAGAGCTATCATTCCTAAAGAATAAACTTTCTTTTTTATGGATTTATATAGCAGCGTTTGTTTTTCTTGATTGACTTTTTATGTTGTTTTGACATTTCATTCCCATTAGCCAGTAAAAAATGTTTGAAAATGCTTTTCCATTTTAAACTTGAATACCAATAAGGAACCAATCAGAAAATGCCACAGCATTCCACCATCACCATCACCACCACCATTTCAACCCATCTGCATCTATCCAGAACAGATGATGCCACACTGCCATCTCTCCCTTAACCCCCACTCACAGCTATAAAAACAGGGGCTTGAAGTGCAGCATTCATGCTGCAGAACATGATATGGTGTCATGCAAATGTATTTATTTTAGATCAATTTTCTACCATATTCATCTCCATAAGCTTATTTACAACACACACATTCATGGTGTGTTAAATCCATATTGTAATTTTGAGCTTATTAGAGTAGATGACGTCATAACAAGGCAGGAGGCTATGATGTTCTGCACCAAGTCAGAAAAATAGATACCTCCAAAATAGATTTGTGAGCATCCACTGTGCTGTAGTGCTATATAAAATGTGCACCATTTGACAAACGACTCATTTTGGTATCAAAAATTAATAAATCACACATGACTAGACTTTTCACACTGACCTCACCCCAGCATAAATATTAATAACATCTCAGTGTCATATACATTAGAAACATGAGTGTATCCCTGAACATTAAATACATTTAATAAAGACCACATTGGTTCTGTGTGCAGCTGTTACAAACAGAGGTGAGGTGTGGACCCAAACACAGGTTTAGGAGGCAGACAGATTATATAAACCTGATATTCTGCAAAGAGCATAAATGCAGCACATCAAGCTGAACAGAACTTTTGAACACTAACACAAACGAAGGAAGACTACTGACAGTGACAACTAATGGTAACAAATGAACCATAAAGAAGAACTGAAATCTGGGAGAAACAAACAGGACACAGGTGGGATGAATGACCTAAATGAAACCAGGTGAAACCAATAAACGAGAACTAAGAAAGCTAGACAGAAAAACATAAAACTAAAAAAGGAAACGATACCAAAATAAAACAGGAAACCAAAACAAACCAAACACTAACTTTGACAGCAGCCATCTATAAATCTGAAATCTTTGGGTGCTTTGCAACATATACCTTCCCTTTAAAAAAAACAAAAAAGTGGTTATATCATTATTTTAAATAAATAATTTCTTTGGAAAACAACCACCAAAGACTATAATCCACACGTTGTTTTTGATCTTTCTTTTTGATGTATTTCTGTGGCATTTCAATGCTTTTGTTTGTGATTGTCTTTGCAGAAAATGAAATCAGTTCTGAGTTCATGTTGATTTAGCCCAACATTAGACAAATACCTCCACAGACTACCATATTAGCAAAGCACCCTACCACCATTCATTTCACTATGCATCCACTGTATGGAAACACGTGTGAGTAATTGTTTTTTTCCCCATTTAATGCTCAAAAATAGCTTTTTAATGATTGCAATCCTGGTTAGATCCTCACTGACAAAGCATGTTATTATGGTTCACATTGCTACCAGTTTCTGCACTTAGTTAAAGTCATTTCAGCAAACAGTAGATGTTGCTCAAAATGTTTATTTGTGGTAACACAGGAGGCATGGTATAGATTACTTGCATTGGCTCCCGCACAGCCCTCTGTTGCTTCTACACTAAATTATAAATCAAGCACACAAGAAGCCTGACTCTGTACACATCCTCACCCACCCATGAAATAACGATCATTAATACAGGGCTGTAAATCTGAATCCTGGTGGAAACCTCGGTACATAAGTCACTTTATAGCTCTGCGTAAATAGAATATAAACTAAATTCACTAAAATCAAATTAACTATGTTCTATTGTGTGCTTCCCACTGCCTATTTAGATAATGAGGCCATGAGTTATTTAAAGTCACTGGCAAGGATGGAGGGGCAACAAAGAAAAAAAAAGAAGGAATCTTGCAAAAGGAAAAAAAAAAAGCAATGTCTCCTTCTTGCCTCAGGCTCATTGTCATCTCTAACAGTTTCATATAATATTAACATGTAAGAGCAGAGGAGCAGAGCCTATCATGCCTGCAAAAATCGCCGATGGTTAGGACTACTTCCTGGCATGAGCAGAATGAGGGTGCTTTGAGATTATCCCTCCTTCTCACAGTGGCCTACATTCACAGCCAGGTGGACCTCGGGCTTCCCCGTGCCTTCCCCAGGGCAATGTCTGACTTAGTTTGTGTCACAATAAAAAAGAAAAAGCATCCACTTTCTAAAAATCCATCATTTCCCATGTTATCTTTTCTAATGTCAAAGTAAGTTGTTGCCATGGTGATACAATAAAAAATTCTATTATCAGATTGCTTTCACACAACGAGCATCTGAGCTCATGATGCAGCAGTTAGATCCTTTTTAGGTTTAATTCAACAAGCTGCAGAGATACTTCCACAACTTAGAATCTTCTTAATGATTAATGCAGAGTATTCCTTTTCTGTGGTTTTAATTTGTTATAGTTTCAGACAGTCCTACTTCACAGTGCAACAAAGTTTAATGCACATGGTCTGAAAAAGATATTTAGAAAGAGGAGGTTCGTCTTGGATTAAAGCTGCTGTTGGAAATCAATGGTTTTAATTAAACCTATGAATCACATACTGTATTTAATCAAATAATCTCTGTTTTAGGAATTTGGATCAAACTGCAAAAGGTTATTGCTCTGACTGTTATGCTGGAATTACAGAAGCAACACATGAAAAGACAGTTGAGTTTAAAGTCTAACCCCCCACCACCCCCCACCCCCCCACCCCATTATCTCAGCTATTCAACTCCACCAGGTGTGAGCAGGCATCAAGGTAATTTCCTTCTTAATTACACTGCACACAACCCTTTATGAAGGATAATGGCATTATGTTCTGTTTTGTGCTTTGTGCTGTTTAGACATGGAAGCAAACTCATGTTGTTCAAACCGATGTTTTGCACCATTCAGTCACGAGACACTTAAAGCAATAAGAACGGGGCTTTTGGAGCTGTTTAAAATGTAGCTGACAAAACGTTTGTTGTTTTTGAAATGTCAAAGAACATAAAAAACAAATTGAAAAAATAACACTTCAATATAAGTCTACTCTGTCAAGTAAAATGTAGTTGCTCTCGGATATTTCTTCTTGGTTAATATAAATGGACTGTTTAATCCATTAAACAGTAATTAAAGTGAGCATCCCTTGCAGGCACTGACTGAAGAAGTATGTTGTTTTATAGAGTAAACAAAAAAACTGAAGTCTGAGAAAGAAAAAAATTACCTATTTTATGGACAGAGGAACTTCAACAGACATGTCCAGCAGCATGATAACAGGAGTAAGCCAAACACAAAGTGTGCTGGCATGAACTTCAACCAAACAAAACCCAAATATTGCAGAAACTAAACGGTAACCTAACAGAAAGGAAAATATGGAGATAATAATCTTTAAAGTATTATTAATTACATTTCTATTAAAACTATTTTCAATATTGTTTTTTTATATATATATATTTGCAATGATATAAAGATAATGCCTGTGATCAAAAGACGGTTGCTGCCTGACTTTACCCCGTGTTCCCCACACTCACACCCATGTAAATATAAATTACTCTGCAATATAAATCCAACTAGGAAGGGCTGCTTTTATTGGACATAATGTCCAGGTTCACACTTTGCATGTCACATTTGGAAGAAGAAAACCACCATAAATCCTGAAAATGTAATGTTGAACTTTGGGATTTAAAACACCAGTCCAAAAATCTTTCTTTGAGTCTTTTGACTTTAACAGGAATTCAATTAAGTGCCCAAGAATAGAGGACTGCAATGAAAATACACTGCAGGAGTTTTTATAAACCAAACTTCTAATTATGTTTCTTGCATTTAAATTTATAATATATCATTTAAAATGTCATGTCATTTGGTACCTGGACAAATTTCCAAACAATGAGAAGTTGTACTGGTAGGGCTTGGTTTCAGCTGGGCTGCCATTTCTCAGCACTGTAGAAAGAGAGTTATTTCTTATAGCAGTTTGTTGAGGTAATGTAGTGTGTAAAATAAAAATCTGATGAGGGAGGATTGTCTAAGAACTGTAAGAGGATAAATCACTGTTGTTAGATGCATGAGTGCCTTTAGTCTCTCTCTCTCTCTCTTTCTCTTTGTCACTTCCTCTTTCCCTTCCCTCCTCTGTGTCTTTGGCTTATACTCAGTGGCATAGAGGGTGCCATGACGACAACTTTATTAATCACATCAATCATCGGTAACTCCATGGCGACCAAAGGGATCTCTAATCGCTTCTCACCATAGCTGACTATCCCTCACCTGAGAGGCTCATTGTAGTCTCGGCTAACTTGATGTGTGTATGTGGGAGGAAATGTGATTGTCTGTCAGTGTATTTTCCACATCCACTGAGCCCACTCGGGGAAAAGAAGTTGTACCTTTGAACCTGTTTACTAAAGTTACTCTAAGGATTCTGTTATTCAACCTTTTTAGAGAAGGACTGGTACATTTTTCAGATTTGATAACCTCTACTATTTTTTGTTCATTTTCTTTCCTCTATGATTTAGTTTACTGTCCGGTAGTTATCCTCACCGTTTGGTTTTGTAGAATCACGCGGCTTAATTGTCAGACTGCCACTCTCTGCTCTTCTGCTAACTTTTTAGATAGCATGTATTAAAACAATTAATAAATTATTGATAGTAAAAAAGACCATTGTTCCCCAGAAAGTAATTGCTAAGTGTCAATCCTAAAGTATGCTAACATTTTTTTAAGACTTAAACTTTCACCTAAAATTTGTACAAATTTGTGCATGTTTGGTCACTCAAACGGTCATTTAAAGTTGTCTCCAAAGTGTCAATTCCAATAAATTTCAATAGACAAAATATTTGCTACCTGAAAGGAACATTTTGTTTTTATTTTATGTTTAAGTGGAGGCTTCAAACCACTGGTTTGGATCATTGTGTGTCTTTGCATGTACGGTTCTGTCTCCCAAAAATGTCTACATAAGTTTGTTGGTCTGAGAGAGAAAAAAAATCACCTGTTGGATCTTTGGTGTCTGTTGCTATTAGAGAGGCAGGAGCCTGATATGGTGAAGTATTAGTGGCTGGCTGCTTGGGAGATTCAACAGATTAAGATCCACTTTGCAGGCTTCAAACAGCCCTTTGTGGTTTAGATCTGTTATGTGCTGATTAATGTCATAATGAAATGTCTTACTATGTCATAATAATCACGATAGTTGTGATAATCATCAATCTGTAAATATGTGTTTACCATTAATCAATCTGGGAAAATCTGTCATTTTAACAGTGTAATTGTGAGGTTTTATGTACGAAGCCATTTAAATATTAAACTTGTGGTAATATCAGAATAATTATAATAATTATAGGACTGTGATAACAATTATGTAACTATTCCAATCAAGCCTTCATTTTATTTAGCAGACCAAGAGTTAAAAGTTGTGGACAAATTAAAGTACTTGGGTCATATAATCAGAGATGATTTATGTGATGATGATGATGATGTCCACTGCCAGTGCTGTAAACTGTAAGCAAATATGCTGGCTAGCAAGTTTAATGTGAGTACGGAGGATGTAAAAATAAGCCTTTTTAAATCATATTGTATTCCTCTTTTATACTACTCATTTATGATGTAATTATAGTAAAACTACAATGAAGACGCTTCAAGTGGCGTATCAAGATGCTTTTCGAATATAATTATCACTTCCAAGATGGTCGAGTGTGAGCCACATTGTGTCAAATAATGTACCTACCTTTCCTGCTGTGCTAAGACATTTTATGTACAGATTTATGTGTCGATTGAAAGGCTCAAAAAATCTCATTTTAATGGTTATGACTGAGTCAAAATTAGGTGGCACGAGGTATTCTGGAAGCACTGGAATGAATGTCTGTCTATGCTAAAGTTGTTATAATGTTTTAGTTTATTTGATATGGGTAAATATGTCTGCAATAAAGATGAATCTAATCAATCTGAAAACTGTATGACATGTTTTTGCAAGAAAATGTATGCTAGAATTTACACAAAAAAGCACAAATAACACAAGAAAGGAAATAAGATGTTCCAATGTGAACATGTAGAGTGGTCACTTATATTTATTACAAGTTTTATCAGATGTCAAATACATGAGGGGACGAGAAATCAATCAATCAATCAATCAAGTTCAATGTTTCTATTTTAACCAGACTGTTTATCATGGTACTGAGACGTACATTTTCTTAACATATATATGCATACTGTGAGCACAGATTTTACATCAGTATATCTGTTCTGCCCACATTTTGTAGCTAAATAATGAATGGCCAGCAGTGCTTTTATGTTGGCTGGAACTGCTACTGAGGTAAAACGACTACGGGTGCTCTGAAAGAGATTTAATAGAAAACAGAGCAACAAAAAAGATTATGTTTGAGATGAACTCTGTTGCACCATGTGATGTTTTATGAAATGAAATGTGTAGAGGATATGTGTGCATTGGCACGATACTTTGACTTCATTTGGAGCAAATAGACTTTGCATTCACCTGGATAATGCTGTAACAAGGCGTTGATTTTGGCTGCATAATGTATAGAGACTAAATGAGTAGTTTTCCTGAAATGAAAGCAATATCTCAAGGAAAGAAACAACTACATTTGCCACCTTGGCAGTGAAAGAAATATGAATTGAGGTCTAAGATTTAATTTAGAATTGGGTGGACAATCAATCACTACTTGTGTCAGTTTACTAGATTTAATGCTCATTTTCCCCCCTGAACAGTTTCAGCCTAAGCTCAATTTATTAACTAACTTTGATTGGTTAAAGTGAATCAGTGGAAGGTGATAACAGGCAGATGGTGTGCCAAATCACAGGCTGATTACATTGAAAGTTTTTACAACCACTTTTCTGGATTATCTTCCAGAAAGTCCTTTATAAGAGACATTATTCACCAAGTGGACAACTGACTCTGGAGAACACCTGCATGATGTCTTTTTTCTGTTATCAGTGTGTAATGCACCATCTGCCCTGTCAGACCCGTCAACATTATTTTAAGCGGATTCAGCATGTTCATCAGGCCCGCCACTGAGTGAGTCTCCTGCATAAAACTCCCTTTTTTTTAGAAAAATAAATGTGGTGGCTGCTTCTTCCAGGAATTTTTGTTGCTATAAATGCAGATTTTTACTGTCAAAAAGTCTCAAACATAATGTTGATCAGGTTATTGAAGTGCACGGTCTTTGTTTTGGACAAAAAACAGTCCCTAATAGGTGGATGAGGTCGACTTGCTGTGCCAGAAAATCACCAATCAAACCATTTCATACAATACCACCAAATAACACCCAGCATCTCTACTTTTTTTACATTATAGCTCCTGTCCTTTAATATTTTCCTTGAATACAAACTAGAAGCCATGATAAACCTGGTACAAGAAAAACTACAAACTACAACTTTTGCATAAAATATTAGTTTGTTTTTGCTGTGAATTCTTGGTTAGAGCACAAATTATGTATAATTAGGCGTAATATGTCAGGCTTTCCTAGTGTCATGTATTGCAGGCAGATGGTACATAATTTCTTAGAGAAACACTTGGCATGGGATGGTGACTGCATTGTCAGAGTAGTGGAAGTGATAAGAAAAAGTCAGTGCATTGCTTTCATAGTAGAGCAGTTTGTCAGAATGCCACATCATTTGGATGGCGTTAGTGTGCTGCATTGTTTATGTGAGGCCACAAAGAAAAGGCCTTCAAAATTATAATAATGATAAAACTGATTGCCTTGTCAGGGTTACCATCCTAAAAAAAACCAGCTTAGTCAAATGAGAATTGGTTAAAAAAAAATGTCCATGATCAGTGAAAGACATCTTTTTGTTTCTCTGCTCAAAGGTTCTGATCAGATTTCTATCAGCTGGCGAAGGTGCTGCAGACAAGCCAAGGCGGTGGGCAGGACTCCATGTTGTGTTGGCAGGGGCTCTGGCACAGTTTTGACACGTTTCTTTGATTTATCTGCACCTTCATGTATGTGTATATACAATTTTCACAGGCACACTTGTCCTGGACTTTAGAGCTTTTTGTTTTTTTGTAAACTTGGACATTTTTCACACGTAGTGAAATTTTAAAACCTCTGAAGCTTGGAGCTTTTACTGCCTCAACAGGCCCAGACACTCCCCTTTGGACTGTTTCTGGGATTTTTTTTCTAATTTATTTTAAACACCTGGAGTTAAGCACTCAAAAGCACTTGTAAAATATTTGATGCAACCTTTAAATCTGACCAACCCAGGCCCATTGACAACATTGTCAATCATATATTTCCTTTAATTGACACTATTAATTACAAGTAGGAGCAACAATGGATTAAATGCTTCACAAGAAAATATTACATTGTTTCAAGAACCAAAAAAATCACAATTTCCCAATGATTCATGAAACAAATAAACACATAAAATTAAACTTAGTTCCATTTATAATCCAATTTTATTGTAAACTCATTCTGTTTCATTCATGTGCAGTTGCTGCAGTCACTTCCAGGGGAGGAGAATGAATGAGGGGGGAGGTGGGTGGCATCTCCCTGATACAATGCTGACAGTTCACACTTAGTTCCACCCATACACCCACATGTCTGCCTAAATGAGGCCTTTCTCGCCCTGTTAAATGGGAAGATGGCACTAAGCGATAAACTTCAAATTAAAGCTTTCAAGCCATACTGGCAAGATGTGGCTGACATCAAAGATGCTGCAGTTATTTTTATATCTTACTGATCCACTGCCAGTGTTTCCAGCTTGTATCCTATATGTACATGAGGTTGTGTTCACATGTCCTAATCGTGTTTGCATTGAACTGAACTGTATATATATGCAGTAAAAAATAGATTCTTTAAAATAGAATCTTTATAAAAAAGATGGTTTAAATGTTTTTAAGGTATGGATGTGAGGTTTGTCAGTAAGCAACAGGAATGCACAAC
>JBAMIG010000007.1:22968431-22981833 GCA_037177335.1 Kiunga ballochi
AGATCCTCTCCCAGGACGGACAGGCAGATGTGGCCAGGACTGTTATCAATTAGCTCATCTACACCCCTATAAAATAAAAGTTTGGGTCTGTAGCAGTGGTGTTTCTATTTTTATTGATTGATTTGAATGACCAACTTTAATTATTATGTCCTATTTTATAGTATATGTTGTTACATAATCTATCTAATAAAGACGTTTATATCTAAAGCATTTTTGTAGAATAATTTTGAACAGTTGTAATTCCACTACTGTGATCCAGCCATCTTTCTTTTATCTCATGTTTTCCAATGGGTCAAAGAATACATGTCTTTTTGCAAACTACTGAGCTGCACCTGAATGTACCCCCTGCAAATCTTTTGCTCGTTACAATATCTGCTTTTTATGATGCTGACAAGCATCGTAAACCCAGCTCCTTCTCTGCAGTGGTGCACAAGGTGAATGTGAACTTATTTGGATGTAACTTATGTGCAATGTGAGCGGTGGATGGCCTGTTGTCACCCCAGTGCGATAGTCGCAGGGGGACTTTAATTAAACGTGTTTTAAGGCGAAGCAATAAATCAAAGTCATTACTGCTTTTATTCGCAACAGGACTCGTGTTAGCAGCTTGAAGAATGTTTCAGGTTTCACTTTGATTTTTATTAAGAGGAAAAGAATTATGTTGCTAACATGCAGAGCACTGATGGTCTGTTTCATCACCGTCATATCTGCTGTGATCTTCCCGGTGTCCTTTGTGTTTCTCCACCCTTCCTTTCTGGTATCCTTTGTTTGGACTTTTCTATCTTATGGTGTTTGCCATTTTTCTTCTGTATTCAGACGCACAGATTCATCTCTGTCGCCCTCAGACACCACCTAAATCAATTTCCCAGTACTCTCCCATCTCGGAGGGTCGCTGTCAGTTCTGACAACATGAGGACACACCTCCATTCTCCCACACACCTTCCCTTTCATTCACTTTCACCCACACAGTTACTAATGCACACAGACAGACACACACACACAGACACACTTCCAGGTCTGCATACACCTTGCATCCATACACACTCACACTCAAAGTGGTGATTCACCACATCACTGTTCTCTAATGTCTTACTTGCTTCATCTTTGCTGCTTCCATTTGTCACCGGTGACAGACCCTGGCAGCTGCATCTATCCATCCTACCTTTATCCTCACTCATCAGCCCACGCTGTTTGTCTCCAACATGACCTCCTCTACTCGGTTTCTTTCAGAACTTGAGAGGAAAAAGGTAGGATGGTACAAACATGTACCGATACTTAAGCAGGGTCGTGACATGAGGTGGTGCATTTCTCTTACAAAAGCCAGTGTGTTCAATCCGTCTACAGGGCTTTTGGTGGAGCAGCAACCCAATCAGCCAGTCAGTCATGATTAGTGGTGTCAAGAAGTGCATGTGATGTATCAGCAACGGGGACTTAACTCAAACTTGTGTCTTGTGAAGAATCATTTAGGCATGGTATCATGGTCTGAGTATGTGTGTGTGTGGTTGTTAGGTGACTCTTGCAATATGTGCATATATTGAAAAGAAAAACAGAAACTAAAACTTGTAGTTTTCTCTATCAAAACAGTGGATAAAATCAAAGTGTGTCATTTTCAGTAGATTGGCTGGTAATGCAAGTAATCTGTTCGTTCTACCACACACAGATTCTTGCTTTTGCAAAGGACAGAGAGGATTGTGATGACCCCTACGCTGTCCTCGGATACATACTAAACTGATGTGACCACTGAACCACCCAGCATCTGTTAGTATCTGTTTCTTAACTCGGTTTAATACATTTAACATATAAAGAATGTCTATGTCAACATAATATTGTGCTATAACTCAGATCCTGTCACTTCAAAACCAATATTCCTAACGGGATAAAAAGCCTGACACTGCTTACATCCATGATGATTTAGCATAAAGCAGCAACTGATTTTCAGTGTTTTAAAAGAACAATGCATAGATCCTATTTATTGTAATTAGTCGTTAAAGAACTTGTCAGTGAATATGCTTTTCCCCATATGGTAAGCATATTATACCTATAGCACCAATACAAAGTTTGATCCAGGGTACAATTATGCAGAAAGGGACCCTGCATAGGGTCAGTTTGAGGGAAGGGTGATCACAGACCAAATATATAAATAATCAACATCTTTCTTCACATTGATCTTTTTATTGAGTCTTTGTTCAGCATAACCACATGCTACATGTGTGTGTGTGAATGTGTGTGTGTGTGTGAAGGAGACCACCGATCCAACTTAACCTCTATTAACACAATATTGATCTCCAGATCAAATCCTGGAGTAAAGTGACTTTTTTAATTGTAAACAACATCATGAATGAACAGTTATCAATATGCTGATTTTCAGTCATTTATTTTCATTTGAACAAATGCCTTATTTATCTATCAAACATTTAAACCCATGGTCAGGTGCTTCTGCCTCTTTTGGGTCTTAGTCCTGTATTTTTAGCCTTTTTACCACAAAAAAATGATCAATGCAATGTCAGAGTCCTCTTGACAATCATACATGGAGGCCATGTTGTAGTTGTATTTCTGCAGCTTTGAACTGTTTAAAAGGCATGGCCCTAAGAATTCACTTCACTAGGGCTGTGAGTCATCCGTGTGCTGAATGAAATCTGTCTACTTGGCTTTTCAATACTGCTCATGGTCATACTTGTCAACAGCGAGGAGTTTAACAAAGAAGCTTTGCCTCCTCCTGACAGCAGGAGCAACAACAGGGTAGTATCAAGTCTCTCTAAACACTGTGCTTGCTCACTGAGCAAATTAAACCATCTTGCTTTTTTTAATGGACGCTGCTGCTTTTCTGATACATTGTCAGAGGACTTGTGAAGCACTGAACGATATCAAGACAAAAACAAACATAAATTTGACCCAAAGGAAGAAAGGTCAGCTAAAATGTAAAAGCAATGGCCAGTAATTGTGTTGACAGTGATTGATAGTGATGTGCTGAGCCACAAAGAATCATAAATCACTTGTGACAGCAGTCATGAAGCGTGGCTATAAAAAATACGCTAGAATGAAGGTGTCTTACAACTAAGGGATTTTATTGGTGGTCAACACAATTCTTCTTCCATGCCTCCCCCCCCCCCCCCCCCCATTTTTCTCCAACAATAATCTATTTTATCCAGTAGAACAATACAGCAAAACAGTAATATCTTATAGTGAGGATTGCAGATTTTTATTTCTCGATGAAAGAAACTCCTAAATTCTTTGGAATTTTTATGCTTGAGAACTCAGATTTCTACTATCGGACTGTTTTGCAGCTTTTATTATTATTTTATTCTGCAGCTTCTTTCCACAAATTCCATTGTCCGAATGAGAGGCTGCAGCATTAAATCAAAAGCTGCTTTTTTGGATAATATGAAACCAACAAGTATGCTTACCAATGGCATTTACAGTCGCAGTGGATATTCTTTTTGTGTGTTTAATTGTTTTCTCTATTTCTAATCGGTAATCAATATTGTTTTTGTGTTTGAGAGGAAGTTTTCCCATCAGATCAAAAAGAGCCATGAGTACAAAAATTTCAACAAGATGAAAACAAAACATTTTTTTTTTGTCCTTTCTCCCTGTGACACTGTCACATGGACAGTATTGTGTTTTTGAAGCGCATGTTTAAAAATGTATTATGCAATGTTTTTTTTCTACCTGTCCTTTATAGTAATTTTTTCTCTTGTAAACATGAAAGAAATCGGCCATTCATTAACAACCACACACACACACTCAGAAAAAATAATTTATGATAATATTTGTAACATATTTTACAATCTAAATGAAAATCTCAAAGATAAAGCTTGGGCTAAAATTAAAAAGATAAAATACAGCAGATTATGTAAAACTTTTCTAAGAAGCAAAACCATAAAAAGAAGCATAAAACACAAATTAATATAAATAAAATAAATGATCCAGATGATATTTTTCCTAAACCTCCCTAAATTATAGCCTTTACTATATTATGAACAGAAAAGATTTTAGATGCTTTTTGAATGATTTCACTGTCTGTGGATCAGGCAGAGCATTCCTTAGCTGTAGAGCAGCAGCCTAAAAACATCTGTCTTCCACTGTGCTAAGGTGAATGTATGTGTGT
Organism: Kiunga ballochi; assembly: GCA_037177335.1. NCBI lineage: Eukaryota > Metazoa > Chordata > Actinopteri > Atheriniformes > Pseudomugilidae > Kiunga > Kiunga ballochi. The sequence goes on from JBAMIG010000007.1 coordinate 22,972,534, forward strand.
GTATGTGACAGTAAGTGTGAGGTATCCTGGGGTGTGGTCATGCAGACATTGGAGACTTAGTAAGAAGATCATATATTCCATTTGCTGCTAAAGCCAGGGCAGGGACAGGAGTTATGTCATTCAAACTTTCGACTACTCATCAAGATATGGGCAGCACAGTTCTGGGTGTACTGGAGTGTCTGCAGGCTCCAGTAGAGTCCAATGAGGAGGGCATTACAGTCGCTGGAAGGAGACAAAAGTGTGGTCCAGTTTTTCAGCAGCATTGTGAGAAACACAGGCAAAGTTTAAAAATATTTTTCAAGTTAAAAAAAAAAAAAAGATGTCTTGTTGAGATGTTAAATATGGTGGTTAACTGAAAAGTTGAGGTCAAACCTATCTTATCACAAATGTGGAAAGAGGGATGCGATGGTTGGAGAAAGAAATCTCTGAAGTGAAAGGACTGGATCTATTATTTAATGTAGACAATTGTCTTCTGTTTTTATGTGCTTTAGCTCTTTAATTCTTTAAAAAAAATTCTGTCATCCATGTCTTTATATCCTCCATGAAAGAGGAGAGAGTGGACAAGGTAGCCATTGGTGCTTTGGGATTGTTCTGAAGATATAACTGAGTATCATCAGCATAGCAAGAAATTCTATGCTGCTGTTGATGTGACCCAGGGGAATGTATAGATTGCAAACTAAGAGGGGCTAAGGACAGAGCCCTGAGGCAGCTCACAACATGAGGCCTCAACCTGGCATTCTCACTGACAGCTGTAGCCTCAGTATTAGTTTGTTTTGGATAATCGTTATCTTTAGTTAATTCAGAATTAAATCACTTGAATCAGAGCTTATCCTCCTATGTGTATAAGTTCTACCCTTGTCTACATGTTCCAGACAAGGTTAACACCACAAAAACACATGTAAGAAAATAGAAGTTATATTGAATACTGACTGGTGTTAACCTTGTCTAGAGATAGTGAGTTGATATTGCTGGGCATGGATTACCCTATACTCTATGCAAAGGTCGATATCCATCAACTTTTCTTTTAGAAATAAAAAAAGTTGTCTCCAAATGAAAGTAAACAGGCATATCCGGAAGTGACAAGTTCAGCGCAGATCTCTTTGGAGAAGAGTCAGCGATCTTGGCTCTTTGACTAGATGCACATATATTACTGGTTTTGTTTGAAAACAATGGAGATGATGCATTTTCACATGTTGCCCATAATGCAAAATAAAATATTTCCTTTCTTTGCACAATGAGTAAATGTTACTTTTTTTTTTTACATTTGCATCTTCCAACATGAAGAGTCTGTAAAATAACACTGTATTGTATTTCTACAACAAAATTAACTAGATCATATCTACAGAATGAGTGTATTATAGGTAAATATGTGTTGGTTTTTGGCCAAATGAGTTGTCAAAGATTAAACCCAGTATTGTGTATGTCTCAATAACATTTTGTGTGCTCGGGTTAATCTTGGTCTGATTATGGCAAAATGTGACCAGTATATGAAGTGGACTGTCTAAATACAATTTATTAAACCAGAACAATAAGTATTAAATTTATGCTACACACAGTTTTGCATTTTTCAAAATTTTAGAGAAGGTCCAATTAAATTTACATATAGTACATATAGTGCGTTGTAACATAAAACAAAAAGCTCAGTATCTTTACTTTATATGAAACCGTCAGAGAACATCTGTATCTTTTTACAAACACAATGCAAAGTCACATTCTTTACAAAACAGTTACTGGGGAAGAAGAAGACATGCTTATTTGAATGCCATACCCACAGTTATGCTCTTTACTCATTTCGGCATACCACATTAAGATTAGCAACATATTCAGTCTAAAAAGAAAAAACTAAACACAAAGTAATCACATTTGAATTCACATTTATTTTCATCATCTTTTCTTCCTCTTTGGTAAGCAAGTTTACAATTTAAGTGAGCATATATTTGTCTGCATTGTTTATGTTTGCATTCCTAAGATGGCTGGCAGATATATTTATGCTTGTGTGTATAAAGTCTCTGGTGTGAGGGAAGGATACATTTTTATCCTTATGGTTAATGTAGCAACAAAATTATCAACAAGCACTTTGGTAGACTTAAGGCTCAAGCTGTTGATACTGTCTATTCCTCCAAGTGTGCTTTAAGATAGAAAAAAAAACCTGCATGGAACTCTTTTTTGGCTTGAAAAACCTTTCATTTCTTGTAAAACTACGCTCTGCACCAGAGATTGCTTTACAGCAAGTACACAGCGACACTCCAGTGGAGCCACACAGGAGTACAGCTTTATATGTGTTCAAGCCAATGTTCTCTGAAAGTGAAGACAATGAAAGTAAAAGAGATTTGTGAATAAAAAGCGGAGCGGAAAGCTACTCATTCACTCATCGGTTGGCTGATCGAAGCAGTTTTAAGGAAATTGAGCTATTGACTTTTATAGCATCCCAGATGAAACTAAGTGAAAAAAATAGAAATGCTGGATTCAAAGCTCAATGATGGCCTCCAAAGCTTGCTAGCCCTTTATTTTACTGCCACCGTTTCTCCTATTGCGCACACACACACATATATGTATATATATATATACATGTTTGTCATGTTTAGAAATTAAAACTACTTGATGTATCATTTGTGATATGTTTGTTTTATTACTATTGATGTATGCAACACACAACACATCCTGACATAAACAAAGTATGCAAGTGCAAGCAAAGCTTAATTACCGGACGGACGGACGAACAATTGATCTGGAACACTTAATACATTTATACTCAGTGAGGAAAAGTAGCTAAAAGAAATTCAAAGTAATATAAAATTTAGCTAAAGATCCATAAGCTTTGTTATAAAAAGAACAGAATTGATAGTGCGATGTCGTCAACAAGCTGCAACAGAAGAAGTCTCCTAAATAGTCTCCTCATATTTCCTTTGTGCAGTTGCACAAAAACATAGCACTGGAATGCACCACAACATCCGTCAGATGTACAACATGCAGCAACATAAGGAGACATCATCTTCAAACTTAGTGAACAGCAACCTGAAAAGCATAATTACAAAGAGAAAGTAGGACACAGGGCAAATTTTCAAAAATGCAATGGTATTTTGATTTTACCTTCGAGCATTTATTCAGTTTTATAACAGTCTGCTTCATCCTCCTAAGAACCTGTGGTTCAACTTGAAAATGCATCTTATTTGATGTTTTTGTAAATTATATTTTGTTCAGAATTGTAACCTAAAGTTTTATAGAAAATAACAGCTACTGTTTATAATAAACTGTCTGCTGGAGTTCATTTGACTGCTTGACTAAGCCATTTAGTGAGTGTGAGCTGACTGTTTTCTTGTTGCCATGTTACCATTTTAAAGGGTTTTTTTATCTGTGCATTTCTAATGAAGAGTATTGGTTGCATTTTCAGCTAATAGTATCAGTTGTTTTTCTCCCTAATTTCCTAACTAAGTTTTGAACATTTTTTTACCCATCTGTTAGAAAAAAGTTTTTTGTTTATATTTAAACAAAAAAAAAGAAAAAGAAACGAGTGAAGAAAACATCTTAATTTACATAAATCCTTTCACAATGTTTGCTTCATAAAGCTCCTTTATCATTATTCCAGCAAAACTCTTAGTCCAAGAATACGCCTCCAAAAGCAAAGCTATCTCACAAATTATGGTCTCTACTGAACACTGAGGAGCAACGTTGCTATTAGACATTTTTATGTGAGACTGGGCTGAGGTGACCTGGGTGTAAACCTGCAACTGATTTATGACACTTTCCTCCTCCAAACCAGATAATGTGAACAGGCATCTGTGTTAAGCTTTTTTTATTCACAGAAAGAGCTGCCTGACTATTGCAAGGCAATAGATGTTCATGGGTAATTTCCCACACTCATAAAAATGTTAATCTGCAATGATAATGTTGCAAATGGAGTTCAATAATTTGATCTGGCACAGTAAAACATCTCTCTCCGCTCAACCTTCTGTCAGTCTGTGTTGGCTCTGTTGCTGCTTCTATCTGTCAGCTTTTTACATGTGGGACCCAGTGTAAGTTAAGCTGCAAAGACCACTGTCGTGCATGAAATTGCATTAGTCATAGCTTTGCTTTCCTGGCTGCAGCCACACTTCAGCGCTGTCTAATGGAGGCTTTTAGCTAGAGTAACCTGCAGATGACCAGTTTAGGTTGCTGTGTCTGTGGGATTTAATGCAGGCTGTAGCAGGAGAGAACCTCCACAAGTCAATACCAAAGTGTCATCCAGCTTCAAGCTTTAAGCTACTACATAAGCTAGTTGTTGTGATCTTATATTTAAGCTAAAAATGTTATTCTTAGTGTTATTACTTGGACTACTTATTAGTTGGAATACAAGGGGCAGAGCTGGTAAAGAAAGAAAACATGACAATGCCATTTACACATAGATTTTTGTTATTAGACATGCTTGGTTTTTTATGTACAGGAGGCTTATTTTAGACTCAAAAGGTTTCAGTATTGAATAAAACAGCTGTATTTTTGGACTGAGGACTTGATTGGATCATGCCCCGTGCTGTTCTAAAAGAAATTAGCCGCTTGTAATCACGGATTAAAAAACTAAGATGATTGTTTTCTAGCTATCCTGCCAATGAATGTTTACTGGACACACTCCAGAATGGGTGCAATCAGCCTTAGTTACCATAAATTTTCAAATCTGCCTAAATCCATTTAGTGTTTTGCATCATTTTAATCATCTTTCTTTGTTATTTGTGGAAATGAAAGAATCTTGAGCATTAAAGATTTTCCAATAGAAAATATAGGAAACAATGTATCTTTAAAAAAAACATAAATAACCAAAGGTGCCATGCTTTATCTTAATTTAGAATACATTTTAAGGCCATGGTATATATTCAAATGCAAATATAATAAAGTTGAGAAGTGTAAAATATAGATACACATGCAATTATTTGTAAATTAACTTGAACCCATATTCAAATGAATATTCTGCACAAGATATTTCAAGTTGTGCCTGTTAAAACTCCATGCAAAGCCAAAAGCTACATATGTCAACAAGTCCCAGGAATGCTGCCAGCCTCTCTCATCTGACATAGACTGATGCAAAAGGGAAAAGTGTGCTTTGATTACATTACAAATTGCTTTTGGAAATCGTGGACATTGTGTCTTCCAGGCCAAAGAGGAAAAAGATTATCTGGATTGTAATCAGCACAAATTAAAAGGCATCATATTTGATGGTATGGGATGTGATGCTATGGGTAACTTGCACATCTGTAAAAGCACAATTATTTCTTAAAGGTACATAAAGGTTTTGGAGAAAGATATGTTTCAACTAAGCTACATCTTTTTCAGAGACATTCCTGCTTATCAAATTTTACATGCATGTTAAAATCAGTTTTACACCAGCTTGGCTTCTTCATAAAGAATGCAAGTGATAGACAGGCCTGCATTATTAAGCATAAAATACCACAACAAAGACCCAAGACTGTTGAGCATCAAGCAAATATGGGAATAAATTCCATCTACAAAGCTTCAAAAATTTGAGTTGTTAGTTTCCAAACAGTTATTTAGTGTTAAAAGTAAAAAGGACATAACGCAGTGGTAAACATGCTCCTATCCCAGATTTTTACAAACCCGTTGCAAACATCATATTAAAATGGGGGCAGATTTGTCTTTGTATTTGTCCTTGTAGCATATTAAACTGAGCTTGTTTTAAAAGGAATTTTTTGACGCTGTCCAGAATCGTACGGCGGTCTGCGAGCCATATCTTGCCAGACAGATTTAACCTACGAAGGGAGACATGTCATACATGTGGCTGCCCTTGATATTCTGAATATTTATTATTGGATTTGTTTTGTAATCTTTAGTCCTAATATGATAATACTGAAACTGACAGGGGAAAAAAGAGAGGAAAAAAACAAAAGATTAAAATGAAACAGTGGAAAATAAGGGACTGAATTAAAATGTGAAATGGAAAATGGTTTGGGCCGATATAATATATAAACAATATAAACTACTACAATACTACAGTATACAGAAAGATAATAATTATATGCAAAAGCACAACGGATATTAAACATGCCTGCAGCATAAAATAATGCAGAAACATTAAGTATAAAGAAATAGTGAGAGGTGCACATTTATATGCTTGTACATGTGAACATGTGACAAAAATGAACTGACAGGCCTGCCAAACCCCCATAGCACACAGAAGCCAGGACAGCCAAAACTGAGAGAAGTGACATCCCACCCAGTGGGGCTGTTATTGCATGGTGGTGTGCTGGTCAGCACCATCACAGTTTTTCAGTGCATGTATTCTCTCCAGGTTATCTTCCCACAGTCATAATAACAGTCCAGAAAGAAGCATTGTATGTTCACCTAATTCACTTGAAAATAAAGTACCAGAGCGTGTGGTCCTCACCTATGGAACAACCTGTCAGATGACCTGAGGCTGCTCAAAGTGAATATAGCATATCATGCTAATTTAATCTTTTTTAGCCCTTAAATACATGGTTTTGTGCACTTCTAAGTGTTTAGGAATGCAGAAATTATTCCCTCCTGATCCTGCACATATATCTTTATATTCTTTATGATAATAATTTTTAGTCAGTTTAATTTTCTCTTTTCTCTATTATGTTTTTTTAAACTATTACATCACAGTATTTGCTGTGGGTTTGCTACATAAAGGTGTGGAATTCTCAATTTCGTGAATCTGCTACATTTATAGTAAACTTACCAATAAAATGATTCTCTGCTGGAAGATTAGCGTATCGCTGCTATCAAGCTACAAACATGGCTGAACAGGGTAGAGTTGAACTTCCTGTGACCTGGAGGGGGCGGAGCTTAACATTCCTCATTGACATTTAAAGAGACGGCACCAAAGCGAGTCGCTCTGAAGACGTACCTCAGAACAGGGTTATAAGGTGTGTGAGGAGCGAGAATAAGCAGGAATTCAGACCAAAGCAATGTGATTCTACTTTATATAGACAATACATTTGCCATTTAAATATTAAAAAAATAATTTAAACGCATGATAGATCTCCTATAAAATTAAAATAAAGTCTTGCATCACATTCATTTTATGTTCTGTGGATTTATCCAAAGTTCGGCTCCTGCCGTCCACGCTCTGAGGACAGTTAAACTGTCTTTTTCCTGGGACACCTGTCTTATAAAATAACCTGAAAATATCTGGACTTCGTATTGTGAGTTGTTTAAACGATCCACATTCTAAGAAAAGAAGCTTTAAGACTTCTTTGTCATCTCCTTTCCTGTAGGAAACCTTTCATTTCTTTGATAAAGAAAGCAGATAAATGCATACAATACTATAACTTGATGTTGCAACAGAATTCTACCCCCTCAGCAAATGCCTGTTTTCTGCTTTTTGGTTTGTTACTATTTCCTCTACCTCAATTTATTTTACGTTCAACCTTTTTGCAGTTTCTTTCTTTGCTAATCCCACACTCGTCATATTAAGAAACTGATTATCTGTGCTTAACATCATCTTCTTTTAGTAAATCCAATCCGTCATCATTCTATCAGCGACACACAGTCACTGTATCAGCTCAGTGTAGCTTGTTAGTTATAATCTGCTAACATGCTGACATCATTCAAGTTACAATGTTACATTTTTAGATAGTACAACTACAAAAAAAACTTTCATTTCATTTAGTATTCTAAATGTAATCAATATTTGCATCCTAGAATAGCATTTTGTTGCCACTATCTATAAATACTTCTAGTCATCCTGGTAAAAACTTAAGTATTGGTCATTTTTAGATTATAATAATAGATATCCATACTTTCCAGTAAGATGTATAAATGTAATAGTTCAAGTTCACCAGTTTTGACTTGACTTTGGGATAACTGGTGTAATGGTTCTGTAAAAATATGCATTATTTCTTAATGAGCTGTTTGCTTGTGATTCACTGACAAACACATCAAGTGTGAAGCAAAAACACTTGTACTGATTTCCGTCCACAAGTTTTCTTGACAAAACAGAGTTACTTAAGAGAATCTGTCCACCCACAGCTAGATATAAGCAATCACGCTTGTTTATAGTTAAACAGGAGCACTGCAAAGCAGCTCAAGGCAGCAACACATTATGACTCATAATAGTCACTGAATTAGATCACCAGCCATAGTCATTATCGACTCTGTGTGTGTTTGTATGTGTGTAAGGGTCAGAGAAGTGCACGGAAAGCAGGAGGAAGTAAAAGAAGAGGAGAATATTCAGGTTTTTTAGTTATTAAAGAACTAAACTGTGGAACAAACAGTATAGTTTCTTTGCATTTGTCCTTCCATATTCTGGTTATTTTGCTTCTTTATTATTAGAGATGCACATTGCAAAGAATAAAAGATATAAAAACATAAACTGCCATACAAAAACAGTAATATTATTAAATCAAATATATTATTTAAAATAATAGTAATATCAGAAAATACTGTAAAAATATTTTTTTTAAAAAGAATCGTGTCATTTGTTTATTTCAGCTTTTTGTTGTTCAAATAATTAACTTACAAATCTCATTATACCTTACAGGATATGTACGTACATATGTGTGAATCTGTATGCATTAATAAAATAACAACATTAAAATTAAATATTTAACTACATTTTCACAATAACAGTTTTGTGAAATTGTAACATTTTGAAAAAATTTATTGTAACTATGTGTTAGATAATATGAAATCATATAACCTTTTAAATTTATTTAAAAATCCTTTATATTATACTTTAATCAGGGAAAGAAAAAATAAAATGAAATACTGATCTTTTATTCCAGCCCAAAGGTAAGTTGCCATGACACCTCTGCTATATTGATTTAATTGAACAGGATATTGCTGCACACACATATTAAATTAGTTGGAGACTCAATAAATAAAAAATACTCTCACAAATGTGTGAATATATCAACCTGTCCAGGCTGTACCTCGCTTCTCGCCTGTTAGTTGCCGGGATAGGTCTTAGCTACTTGTGGTCCTAAATTGGGACTGAAAGGGGTGTAAAAAAAAAAGAATGAATGAATGAGAATATATCTTATCCACACGGTGAATTTTGGTTGCCAGCGCCAATCCACGGAAAACGCCTTGAGGACAGTAAACACACACTCAATTAAACCTTTTTCCTAGCATACCTGTGTGTTTAGACTGACTGAAAGGTGCCAGCATCAAGCTTTCAGGATGCTGATCACAGGATTCATCTATGCACAAAAGAGGGAAGGATGGAAGCATCGGACAAATAAGACACTTTAGATGAGGCAATTTCGCTACAGTAGATGAAAGGCCACGAGGTCAGCAAAACCATCAGAAAGCCATAGTCATGGAACCATTTTATCGCTACCAAATTGTCTC
>JBAMIG010000007.1:23047902-23065544 GCA_037177335.1 Kiunga ballochi
ATAGATAGATAGATAGATAGATAGATAGATAGATAGATAGATAGATAGATAGATAGATAGATAGATAGATAGATCTATTGCTGACTTATGCACATTTATGCAACACAATGCTGCAGATTTTGCTCAACTCAACAACTTCAGTGCCTAACCTGTATGCTTACATCCCATAATATAAAACTTGTATGACTGTTACAACTCCATAAGCGTTTATATTTGAGACATTTTGAAAGAAATAAGAAGGGAAAGATGGGGTGCTGTCCGTGGTGCTGAAACCTTTCCTGACACCTGAAATTAACTCGATTCAAAGATAGCTGACCCAGAGATCTTTCCCACAACCGTGATTAATTATCTCCTGTGTTTCTCCTTCCTATCATTGGTTTCACAGCTACTGTTTAATCTGTCAGCACCAAGAACGGCAATTATTCACTCATTAGCAACAGTGAAATGAACAAAGCACCGTCACGGAAGCACTGCATCACTGTTTAACTCTCACACAGTGCTTTACCAACTTACAGCCAGCCAAGTGACACTTTAGTGTTTATATATATGTTAGGTTTAGTCATTTTTTAAACTCTAGGACCATCCATCTTTCCCTTTCCTTATGAGTTGGTGTCAAGTAAGCAGCGTGAATTGCCTAGAGAGCAGCTGGTGTGCATTCTAATAAGGCCAAGCAATCATCTCTCATTCGCTACAACTGCATTTCTCATTCTTCTTTTGACAGTGTGTGTTGTTGTTTCTATGGTTTTTGAGACTTGGTGAGTTTGTGCAGATTTATTCATGAAAGGACCGTATGAACATGTGCAAACAACCACGTTGGTTAAGCAAAGAAAAAACATAACACGCGGGCCCGGTGGCGGCTTTAACGGTGCTTTCCAGCTAAGCGGGAGAGAGGCAAACAAAGCCACATCATGTATTAGTTTACATTTCTACATTTTGTAATTGCTGCAATTCATTCAGATAATGGCTGCTGGTTTGATGTTGCTCAAAAGACTTTCTCTGTGCAACAACTCTGACTGCCAGCTTGAGAGGAATCTGATTGGTCTACTGCCAACAGCAATGAAGTACAACAGCGAGTCAGATTGTAAATCGGAGCTCAAGATCAATGTGTTCCCTAATCACTTTTTATTTCCTGTCTTAGCATAAGCCCCTTAGCTCATTGGCTGCTCTGTCTATTTCTCTGGGATGTCCATGTGTCTCAGCAGTGTAGCAGTGGCAGTGTAATTGAGTAACGCCGCCTGTAATTGGTGCTTTAAAGACACAACACTGGCTGTAGGAATGTCGTCCATGATGATGCACAAGTTGATTATTTGTCAGCATGAAAGTGATGATTATTTAGCCTGGTGGCACTCGAGCTGCAAAAACACCCCTCCATGCTTAATAGACTGTCCCACTGGATTCACTTTATAATGAAAGCTGGTGAGGAATTCTGATGAATGAGCTACCAGAAGCAAAAAGGGGTCTCTGGTTTGCAGGTTGCTTCACGTCGCTCTAAAACATAAGAGGAAAACTATATGCTGAAGGTTAATGCATGTCTGATGGATATGGACCAGGTTTTAAGTGTTCATATAAAAAATGTGTGTGTTCTGTGTTTCTCCTACCCAGGCTTGTCAGTCCTGCAGAAAGTTCTGGATACAGCAGCAGAAAGGAACTGGCTGGTGACATCGGTCAACGTGGAGACCATGACCGAGGCCTCCTTTTTGAAAGTGTTTCAGGATTTGGACAAGAGGAAGGAAGGACAGATCATTATTGACTGTGAGACTGAGAGGCTCACTGGCATCCTGAAAAAGGTACAAATGGAAATAAAACAGATGTTTATAAAGGTAGAAAGAATTTCACATTTAAACACAGAAATCATTTCCTTTTCTGAAAGATGCATCTTAAAGTGTTTCTTCTTGATCATTTTAACCAAACAAATAATGGAGTAAGCGCAACCAATGAGAGGTTATAGCTGGAAATGGAGGTTGTTTATGATTGGAACTGGTGTTTTGTCTTCTGGAGCATCAAAAACAAGAAGAATAAAGAGCACAGCGATGGTATTTGGAGCTGGCAGGTATTCTGTGATAGCATCATCACTTACTCACCTCTGAACTGTTGAAAGGAAAAGCATCTTGGCATCACAATTGACTGTGCAGCAACCCCCTCCAACCAAACACAGATTGTCCAATGATAGCTTAGCAACAGTAACTAAGCAAGCCAGACCTGTCAAAGTGTGGATTTCTCCAGGTGATGAAGTGGAGCTCAGGATGTGGCTTTTTATTTGTGTAGACTTTTATAAGCCAAAGCCTCAAACGTTTGCAGGAGGAACATTAGATCTGTTGCCTGATAAGAAAAAGCAACATTACATCTTTTTTTGTATCCATCATTAAAAAAAAACAACGTTGTTTAAACAATATCTGGATCTCACTCTCTTAAGATGCTACTTGGTGTGCTTTACTTATATGAACGCACTTGAGGAGCTTCTTCTCTGTTGTAATAAGTTTGTTTAAAAGCTAATATCTCCCTACCAACCCTACATGGGGTTGTTTATGGTGTTTTCTTTTAAATGTCACGCTGGTCTGGTGATAAAGATAAGTAAAGTTATTTTATATCAGCTGGTTACTTATCCCCTGAAGTCCACTGCTGCCCATTATGACCTCAGATTACTGCAGCTGTAACTGAGAATATATTAGTTTCTATTATAGGTATTCGGTATTTTAAGCCTACCCATTTATCTGCCTTTATCTCTATTTTTAAGCAATAGTTTCTGATTTGTTCTAAATTTTGTTTTACTGTTGCTACTTTTATTTTTGGGCTTTTTCTTTGGAGAAATATGCTTTCTAATATCTGCTATGCCACTAATAAGAGCTGAATGAAAACAGTAACAACATTAAGGATCCTTTAAGGTTTGATAAAAAGGACTTAACTCAATGGTTGATTTGGGATTAAGTTCACATAAAACAGAAAGCTCAACACATAAAATAATTAAATCTTTGAATTTGTAATGAGTTCCCTATTAATATGGCATAAAAACATCAGCTATTCCCACTTCTATCATTCTGTCTATGAATTTCTAAAGAACAATTTGACTTCTCATCATAGTCTTTTTGCACCAACAAGGGCTTTCAAAGACCTATTTGGTGAAAAATGTTCAATTCTGCTGGTTTTTATATCTTCCACTTGTCCTATTAAGGTATTTATATGCTTAGAAAAGCAAACATCAGTAAAGAGAAGGGCTGATAATAAACTATATAAATGTGCAGTAATAAATTGCATGTTCTGGTGCTGTTTGAAAAAATAGTTTGAAAAATAAAAAAGGGACCTGGGCCACCTGAAACATGACCTGAGAGGAGCTTCTGACAAACACGTGTATTTTTAAATGACACTATCTTTTCACATCAATGAATAAATATATTGGTTTAAACACACATACATCCATGCAGTAACATTTACTAAGAGAAAACAACTGAAACTATAAGTCTAATGAAAAACTTATTACATTAATGTCAGATTTTTGGTCAGTGGAGTTTGGATTTATGTACAGCTTATTGTGTTCTGAAACCTTTTTGCATTAATGTAATAAGGAAGTAATTGTACCTTCATGTGCAAACATGTTATTAATGTTAGCATCTGCGCTATCTTGGCTTGGTCTGCCCTCGCCTTGTAACCAAAGAGGAGTTTGACACATTTTCTGAGATTATGACACAAAATGTGACGTCTAAAGCCAAAGTCACAGTTCTAAAGTTTCATATATAAACATACACGAAGACAAGACATCTCACTTATCCAAATTCCTGTTTCAGTGTGCAAACCTCTTCATAAAAATGCTTCAGCTGTTTTTATTAGCTCTCTACCTCAAATATCCCTACAGTGTTCTGTTTATGGTACAATCATGAAAAAAACACTAAAATTCAAATAAAAATGTTTAATGCAGGAAATGGGAATGTATTATTCCCTTATATGTTTAAAACACTGTAACTACATACCTTTTCATAACCCATCTTTATTGTTGACATTGCAACCCAAATTCCTGTTTGTCAATATTTTGTTGTGTTTATTTAAGTATTTTTATTGTTTGTTTTTCATAATGAATCAAATAAGTAGTACATATTTTTAACATCCTAGTCTTTTAAGCCATCACTTGAAAGCAGCAGTATCTTGTGTGCTAATGAAAACTGCAAATAAATCAGATAAGTACGGTTGTCACTCATTGGCCAATTTAAGCAGTTTTAACTCAAAATTAGGTTTTTTTTAATTATTTTTACAACTCTAAAGTCCAGAACCTATCATCTGAAAAGCATATAAAGGTTTAAGTGCTTTATTAATACCTCTTTCAGTCCAAAATCATCCAGCAGTCAACAAGCTGTAATTTGTTTTGCTTGTTAATAATAATCATGTCATTTATACATTTTCAGTCAGGCTGTGTGTTTTTTTTTTCTGTTTAAGTGCATTGTCTGTGAGGATAGATGAAGCACTCACACTTCCACACGCATGGTCCTGATCTGTATGTGCAGACTGTGGCTGCTCAGTGTGAGTGTTATTGATGGCATGGTGTCTACAGTTAAGGTTATTGCATCAGTTCTCACCAGTTTACAGGAGCTGAGCCTGAGAAGTTCCCCGTTCAGACGCCCGTCATCAATCACCACCATCGGCTGCCCACTTCCACGCTGCCCTGCCCGTGCACTCAAACACACATGTACACACACATACACACAAATCTTTTCCTGTCCTACCCTTTAAAGTCAATGCTGAGTTCATCTCACACTGTACAGACTGTCTTACAGTAATGTCCCCAGCAGAGTCGTATCAGGCAGTTTTTGGCAGACATTTTGGCTCATATGACAAAACTTTCTGCTTTATTCTTTTCTTTTTTTTCTCGTAGAACACAGATAGAAAGCGACCTGTTCTTTTGTGTTGAACTCTGAATGACTCTTTGAATTTGCATGTATAATTAAAAGAGGTACTCACAGCCAAAACCTTTCCATTTGACAGTCTACTGTGGAAGTAATGAGTGTGTCTATGGTGTATTGTTGTCTGCACTGCTGTGTGTCTCCTCCATCGCTCTACTTTTCCTTCCTCGAGGCTTGGCCTCAGGTTTTGCCTAGCACTGGGGTCATCATTAATAACAAATGCCACCGTCTGCCGTGACCTACAGCATCTTTAGACATGCATAACACACTAATTAATAAGTAAAAAGAAAAAGTACACACAAAGCAAAATACTTTTACACAGAACTCCTTTTCCACCATATTTAATGGATTCAGGAGTAGTTGAATGAATGCTTCTGATTGGCCGCTGTTAGATGACTCTCATGATACATTTACACACAACCTCATTTGTTTTGTTTGGTCAGACATGTAAGCACTTACTGCCTTTAAGTATCTGCCTATTTATTTTCTAAATAAGATGTGGAGTAACAATTTAACCACATTATGTATCTGTTTGTCCAGTTTAAACAGAGTCAACCGTAACACCCAGACTGATAACAAAGACCTAAAAGAGGTGATAAATCCAGGCCTCCAGGTTGAGTAGTCAAGGTTTGGACAATGTCCCATTAGTCTTCTTTTCATCAAAACACAAGGAGATTTAAGCTATTGTCCCCATGGCACAGCAAAGTATCCTTCTTCATCTTCTTTAAGGGATATATCTTGCAAATAGCAATAAATGAGTCTCACACACAGGTGCCATCTTGTTCATCTCCTTCTGATTCATCTGTGTCATTATATTGATATTGAAATATATAGATATTTATGCGAGAGCCAGCGGTTTTTAAAATCTGCAGAGAGCATTCAGAGCACAGCTCTCCTATTACACCAAGGTTTTCGTCTCTAATGAGCTTGTTATGGCTCAAAATGATTGTTAGGAAAGGCCAGGTGATGCAAATTTGATTTTTTTAAGTACTACTCGCTGCAGTGTTTAGCAGCCATCATCTCTTTCTGTCATCCGTCTACAGCTGCCTAGATGGTTGAAATAATAATGTCTGCAAAGCAGGGGAACATTTTTTGACATCCTCCCTTTGATTGCAAACACTCCTCTCAGATTAAGCAGAGTCTAGACTGAATGCTCTCTGCAGAAACAAGCACAAACATGACCTTTGTGGAAGATCTGTCAGAAGAAAACTTTTTACTCCTCCTCGTCACTAATTCACAGCCAGAGGTTTGCAAATGTGGAAAAAGTGCCAGGATACGTAGAAGTTAAAACTTCTCAGCTGATATAACAGAAACAGGATTTTTTCCTGCATTCAGTAAGGAGTTTATGACAAAAAACATCTAAATAAGCCATTTATTTCAACTTTATTAGGAATTCTGTTTCCTGGATGTACATAGAGAACATGTATTTGTTATTGAGTTATATCAAAACTGTAAAGTTAACAGGAAACTCGTCTCTGCATTGATGGAAGATGTGCATGCCAAACACACCTTAAAATCCACTATCTAATCCTCTAAACTGAAGGTTTTATATATAATCTGTGCTCTGAGAAGAATATAGTGCACAACATGACTGAAGAAAATCAGAGAGCAAGAACAATTTCAGCAGGCAGTACTTCACTGATGTGTCCTGGTTGTGTTGACTTTGGGCTGAAATGGACGAGATTTAATCAGTTTTAAGGTGCTAAATTTCCTTTTCAAATACCTCTTTTTGTGAAAAAGAATCAAATCATTTCTGCTTGTTTTAAGAGAATGGAAAATGTTCCTTTTATTCGTTTATATTCTGCTTATCTTCCTCAATAATTTCCATTGGCGATGCCAGCGTAACATCACAGGAAGCTGCAGAGACACATAACTTTGCACCATGTTCCTTTTCGGCTACCCATAAGTGTTTTGACACCTTTCAGAGTGAGCATAACAACCTCACTGATGGATTCATAATTCATGCTGATGGGAAATCCAGGTTTTATGTTTTACATTTTTTGCCTGCAGCAGTGAGTCCTTCTTCTTGTCCTTCCTCTATTATGTATGTATCCAGTTTGTTACATTATAATTTGTGAATGCAGATTATTGCTATTCAGAGGTACAGGTTCCTGCACACTTGTGTCATTTCCTTCTCGTTTAAAGAGTCATAGCTTTACACTTCTTACACCACTTTGCCATTTTAGGATGTGTTCTGCCCAAGCCTGGGGTATGTTATACGTCTTCCTGAACCTGCCTTTGTGAATTAACTTCCAGGAGCATCTATGACATCATCAGTTCTACACAAATGCTAAGAGAATCAGTGTTTGGCTGATAAGTGGTGCCTGCAGTTCAACTATTACAAGCAGGACAGAGGGGCTTGTCTACAATTTGACACTGGGAAAATAAACTATGAAGTTCCAGTGAAATGGAATATTTTTGTATGCTATATTATTTCACACAGCATTATAATTTCAAATGCAATTTGAATCCCCTTGGTCATCATGAAACAGCATTTCTTATGACACTGTGTTCTTGTTTCAGTCTTCACTCAGGGCATGAAATTTCCTGATTCAAACTGTCACAGATGAACAGCTCCAAAACAGTTTGGTCTTTTTGTTTTTGTTTATGGATTTTATGTGATACGTGGGGTTTGGGTCTTAATTCTGACTGATATTTTTACTGTAAGTCAAATGTTTTGTGGGTCCTGCAAACAGCAAATACCTGAAATTTGACAGCCTGGATGTGTACTGCAAAAAACACTGCTCTCTCTTTTTTATGTATCTATCTCTCTCTCTCTCTTTCTCTGTATCTCTCTCTATCTCACACACACAACCATTAATAAGCCGCTTACGTATAACAACCTTTTGATTTTTTACTTCTCTGTTCATGTTTTTCAGATTGTAGATAAAGGAAAGAATGCAAAGAGCTACCACTACATTCTGGCTAACCTGGTAAGAAATCAGCATTAAAGAAGCCTTTTATTACCTCCTTAAGTTGATTTTTAGGAAAGAAAGCTTCCAGTCTCGTACCTCCACTGAATCATTCTTGGAATTGGATTGCTGTGACATCATGGCAGACTTACAGCACTTTATCACCAGTTTAATAAACCTGTACATGGCTGATAACTTAGTGTGGAAATATTTTTCACTTCAGCTATTCTTTCTCTCAAATGCCAGACTAAAGCAGGAGAGGGATGGATAGGGGGGGTGGGGGGGTGGGGGGGGTGACTGAAAAGGGTCAGAGATCCAAGCAGCAAACATTAGATGTCTTTACAGCCATTGTCTCCGTGCGAATGGTACACTGAGCACCGCAACGCTGTGTAAATGTAGCCAAACGATGAGAAAACTAACACCAACAGAAACCGTGGCAATAACAACATTAATATGCAGCTGCTGGCTTCAACAGTTTCTCACTGCGGGGGTTGTCGATTGGCTCAATCTTTCTTGTCTGGCCAGTTTGCCAGATTTAATTTTAAATGATAAGGCTCAGATGGTGTGAACGACTGATCTGCAAAAGGGTTGCGGTCATTCATTATGGAGCTTATTAACACGCTCGTATGAAAAGAAAAGTGATTTCTGATATTTTAGGCTCCTTTTCTTTGTCCTTGCAGCGTCGTAGACTTGTGCGTTTTCTGCCTGTGTGTTTGGATCTAAACAGGAAACCGTTTGAATTTCACTTAAATGTCGTAACATTATATGTCAGGAACCCCCCCAACTCCATCACCATCTCCCCTCTGCCATAAACCTCCACTTCTAGGCTTTGCAAAAGCTCGTTTCTATAGAAACCTCTTCAGCTCAGTGCTCAGAATTAGCTAATTCACAGAGAAAAGACACAATTCTGCCTGTTCAGTGGAGAAACATGGACACCTGGAAACACACACAGGTGCATTAGGAAGGAGGCGGAGGAACACTTTGCACCATGAAGACCTTTCTCTGGAAAAATAGGGAGCGTGAAACTGTTTCAGATAACTTCCCTTAGTTAACAATAAGCCTCCTCCGTTTGTCTGTATTTGTTTTGCTGTATGGATTTTGAGGATCAAAGGAAGTGAAACAAGAGAGAGTTTGAGATAAACAAAGAACAAGCCGATGCTTCAAACGGCATGAAACACATCGTGTCAGAGCGAGGAAGAGGGAAAAAATGTACCGAGTGTTGTGTGATGTCAGACAGAAGCCAGTGACAAAGCAGGGAGGTACCGGTTCTTCTCATCAGTCCTGCATCTTCTTCCTCTCTGAGAAACAACCACATCATAGTTGCAGGGGAACATGAGTAGGAGATGGCTTTGCAGCAAATCCCTTTTCCTTTTTGTTCTATTTTGTGCAACATTTCCCAGGTTTTGTCCTCAGTATTAATAACTGAGCTGTTGGCGACGAATGGGTCTTTTAAACATTAGTTCTGCTCTGACTCTCCCATGGAATCAGTTTTGTTTTTCTTTATTTGATTTTTATTCATATGATCAGGCTTTACACTTGTTTAGTGAACATGGAGTGGATTTACTTTTTAATGTGACCTCTGGCTCCACTCACTCTCTCACATCTGTACAACAATATCAATCAGGAAATGTACGGTAGCTTAATCATGCACATTCATTCTGTGAGGACCCTAACTTCTCATCGTTTCTACAAATAAAACAATCAGTGAGAAGTAAAATGCAAACACTTTCATAAAAAGCCTTACAGAAGCTGTTGATTGGCTTTTTATTATCAAACTTCTTTTTATACAAGCTTGTTTATAGGCTCCATTATGAATGACAGCAACCACATGCAGCTCAGTTGTTCACATCATCTGAGCCTTTAGTGGTTTTACTGACTGATTTTACAAACAGAAACCTTTGTGATGGTATTAGTAGTGTAGTAACAAATATAATGAAGTGTATAAGAGAATAATTCCTATTTATGTTATGCAGACGTATTGGTATCAGGCAAGGATCCCATATTAGTTTTTTGGGGTCTTTGTGAGTGAAGAGTGTGTCGGGAACCGCAGTGACATATGTGGAAACAGGACTGTGCGCAAAATGTCCAAAATGGCATGAAAGAGTGTCGCTCAGACTGCAGATCATGGTCACATAATCTGACTAAATCTCTAATAGGCGTGAATTTGCTTAAATGAAACGTCTTTGTGTGTGCCTCTGCTTTTTATGCCGCGCTGGTGACAGCTGTGGCTGGAGGCATTATGTTTTCCTCTATTCATCCATTTCTACATCTATCTCGTTGTCCATCAATTTCTCAAGAGAGAAATGTCTCTCGAATGCCTTGAAGGGTTTCTTCCGATCTGGAACTGATGTTGTCTCAGACACAAGAAGATTTGTTTTGTTGTTTAAAGAGGAAAACTTTTCCTGGGAATAATAATACTGATCAGTCGTTGCATCAAATGACACAGAGGACCGTTTTCTTTGTTGTCTTGTGATTGAAACTTTTTAAATGTCAGATTTATTAAATAAAGTTTATTATTTTTACAGTCCTTCAGAAATGTTATTTTTCATTGCTGAAGGGGGCCGATGTGTCTGCAATAGAAATGAATAATAACACTTTGACTCAAAACAGAATTGGTTTTGTATTGTTTTTGTACCGACGTATGTTATTTTTACCTTCTTGCTTTCTGCCTCAGGGGTTCCTGGACATTGACCTGTCAGACCTGAGGAAAGGCGGTGCAAACATCACCGGTTTCCAACTCGTCAACAACTCCGAGCCGAGTGTGAGCCGCATTGTCCAGCAGTGGATGGAGTTTGACAACAAAGACTCCAAAATGCTCAAAACTGGACTCAAAGTAAATTTTCCTAACTTTATTAAATATTTAATAGAAATTACCTAAAAGATGGAAAGACTTTCCTCCTTTTTTTTAGCTTAATGTGCAACTTTGACCAGTTTATTGGTAAAAAGTTTTAAAAAGCTTCAGAATAAACCTCGTGGGATGGATCCTATCAGAGAGTTCGGATTCAGATCTTGGGTTTCTTATAGGAAATCATTATTTATTTATCTTGTCCAACAAACTAAAACTGCTTCCACTGCAAACATTTGTGACTTTCTAGAGTCAAGAAGTTAAAACTAAGTTCAGTAAGAGCTGAAGCAAAGTCAAACTAATTAAAGTTAAAGTTGAGTTATTATATAGGTTGAGAATACATATACATATATATATATATATATATATATATATTCTTCTGTTTCTGCATTGAGTCACACGAATGTTCATAAACGTGTCCCGTTTTAATCCTCTGCTCTCCGTCTCAGTACACAGGTGCTCTAACATATGATGGAGTGAAAGTCATGTCCACAGCCTTTCAGAATTTAAGGAGACAGAGGATAGATATCTCTCGCCGGGGCAACGCTGGAGAGTGTCTCGCCAACCCACCGGCTCCTTGGGGACAGGGCATAGACATCCAGAGAGCCTTGCAGCAGGTCTGTACACATGAACAGAAACATGC
Source organism: Kiunga ballochi (assembly GCA_037177335.1). Classification (NCBI taxonomy): domain Eukaryota; kingdom Metazoa; phylum Chordata; class Actinopteri; order Atheriniformes; family Pseudomugilidae; genus Kiunga; species Kiunga ballochi. Next base: position 23,059,189 of record JBAMIG010000007.1, read on the forward strand.
CAATGCACACACACATGCATACAAGCACAGATGCACACAAATCCCTGACTGGCACATTGGCTAACGGCTCTTGAGTTGGGGCTGGCTGAACAAATTAGGTCTCATTCTGTCGTGTAAAGTTCACATTAAGTCATATGGGAGCTCCCAAGTATCAAATGTGACATCACGGCTAGTAAACAAAATCTCCTGGCAATATTACTCAGCTGTGATCATCATGGGATATGACATCAGCAATTGAATTTAGAAATGTAATATTTGGCAGTAGAATTGGTAACGCTGGCCTTGCTGCGAGACTTCATGATCTCATGGAAACACATGGACACAGTCATACATGTGTGTCAAGAAGGAAAGGTAATTCTTTTTTTGCAACAATTCTCCACAACTGTCATGCATATTATTTCTTTATATGAGAACAGCATTATTATAAAGGTCCTGTGGTTAAACCAACCCAACGCGTCTGAATAAACACATAATGACATGTGAGTGTGCGTGCACACAGCCCACAGTCTGTCTGCAGAGTGGCGATGCAGAGGCCTGCTCAGAGTCAATCTAGCCATCTGCCTGCGGACAGACTGAAGATTGAAGCAGTGTTCGCTCAATTAATTCCATCACACAGCCAAGACAAACACACTGCACTGTACGCATACACGTACACCATCTGTCAATCACCTCCACATGGACCTGAGCTCTATAGAATTTCACAAATAAGTACTATACAAACACATGCAAGCTATTCTCAACATGCATTTCATTGTAAATATGACACGCAAATGTTTTGTGGTGCCACATAAATTAAAGACCGAGACTATACAGCTTTAAAGCATCCATTAAGCTATTCATCCATCTGTATAGAGTTTTGAAGTGTGAAACGGACATGTTTTTTATCTTTCATGCTATTACAGGTCCGTATTGATGGGTTGACCGGTCACATTCAGTTTAATGAGAAAGGACGAAGAACCAACTACACTGTCAGTGTTATGGAGTTGGCCCCATCTGGGCCTAAGAAGGTAACCATGCAGCACAAGTTTAGATATTTATTTTTGCCAAAGGACTTTATGTAGACTGCTTTGTGATTTGCACTCCTGTTGTTTGATTAATGCTGATGTTCATTTTAAAAGCCATTTTAGGGTTAAATAGATTGATTGCTAAATGGATAAATAAATGTTTCGTTGTGGGTTTTGTTGTTTTAAACTGACGCATATGCAATAAAAAATTTGTGCTATAATTAAAAGTGAAGCAGTAAATTCAAAAGAAAATGAAAAATTAAGTCTAAGAAAGAACTGTGCCCAAAATTATTATACTATATAAATAACACTGACAGATGCTGTGAGCATGTCTAAGAGTATAAAAGTGTTTAATTAAGTAAGGATTTAGTCTTGTGTTACAAGCAGCCTACTTGTACCAATTGTGAAATGTTAGTCTAACCTTTTACAGGGGGTTGTTGAGTGATCATCTGATTATTCATGCATATACTTTAACCAAGGATGTATTTTATTAAATGGGAGACTAAGATTTATCTTGCTTTCCTTCACTATGAAGCTAAAAATTCCACCACTAAAAAAAGGGATGTGGGATGGAGGCAATGCAAAGGAGACTTGCAGTTTACCAAGGATACTTAGATTGGATAAAAGAAAAATGTGTAAAGAATATTTGTAGTTAATAAACTTCCTCGTGATAAAGTAAAGACTCATTCAACTTTCAATTTTAAAGTAGGAATATTAACCAAAAAAATGGTATTTTAAAAACATACATTTAGATGTTCTTTTTCTCAATTTTATATAGTGCATTATTAAAAGGAGTCCATCTTAGTTATTCAGTCATCACTATTTCTTGTACATATTGGGTAATGTATTGCTAATGTAGCAGGTCAGCTAGCTAATTTTACAGTACAGCTAACTAATGTTAAACTTCAAGCCACTAATGTTACAGCGAAGCTAGCTAACATCATGATTTACATTTGCACATAAAGAAAGCTAAGAAAGGGATAATGCCTGACGTGGTGTCCATTATCTGAAAATAATGAACAACGCAGAGGCATGAAACATACAACACAAAGTTATTAATTTTAGATAATGGACACATCAAGGAGCATTAATGGTCACGTACAACAGAAATACATATTAAATCAATTATTAATACAATTATGTTTACCAATAAAAATGTAAGTTTTTAAGTTAAAACTAGACCGTGGTATCATGCTAGTTTATGTTGCTACTTGGTTAGCTTTCCAACCTCATGTTGTTACACTCTGCACTTCTGCTGAATCTTGCATGTAAAACATGCTGATTCAATTTTCAGTTGCAACACCAGACAGTTAAAAATATTCAGCCACTTTTTCGTGACACATTCTTCTTGTTCTAGGTTGGCTACTGGAACGAAGATGAAAAGTATGTGACTACAGCCAGTCTCATCAGGGGCAGCAATGACACTTATGGACTGCTGAACAGGACCTATATAGTCACCACTATCTTGGTAAGTCTGAGTAAAAAAATGAGTTTTTAGAAGGAGAAGAGTTGAATTTAAGATGGGAGAAACTGACATGAAGGGAGAGTCTGGATTTATGTGACAGAGGTCCAGTAAGTTCAATGTACTCAGCAGATTTCAGGATTTTTCTCCTTTCTTAAATCTTTCTACAACTGTATTCTGCAAATGCCTTTTGGGAGATTTAGTAGAACCGGTGTGGTACATACAAATTGGCCAGCGCAAAATCTAAACCACTTGGTTAAGTGAAGGTAAATGTTATTGTCTGGGTTAACATCCAACTTTTGTGTATGGTTAAGAAATGTTTAGGACTCATCCCTTCTCCAACACACCTGAATCAAATAGCTGAATTCCCTCTTCAGCAGATCATCCAGCTCTGCAGAGGCCTGGTAACGATACATTTATTTGATTCAGCTGTGCTGAACAAAGCTTGCATCTAAAAGTTGCAGGTTGGTAGATCTCGAAGACCAAACTTGAGCACCACTGGTTTAGGATTTCTGCCTGACCTGGATAGCATCTTCAGACAGAAATGGTGACATATGAGTGAAATGTGTCATTAACATATTAAACCCCTGAGGAAAAATGACACAATGATTTGTTCAACTCAGCATATCCCCAGTTTACAAAAAGCAACACTTTTAGGTTGATTTTAATCTTCAGAATGGTGGAAAGTTCAAACTGAGCTGCCTGGGAATCTGTTTGAAATAACATTTTTGATGTAATGAAACAGAACCCCAGGTGTCATGTCAGCTGTAATTTATCTGTTCGATCAATCAGTGTAAAATGTACAAACGTTGATATGACAGCAAGAACAGCCTGGCTTTGGAGGGAAGTCAGCTGGGCTGGAAATGATAGCAACTTCGCCTGCATGGCTCAGATTTATACAGGTGCCTCTTCAGTTCAGACCTGAAGTCTAAGATTTCATAATTATGGTAAACTGCTCTGGTTTCTTGCAGCAAACTGTACATTATCAAAACACCTTTTGTTGTGGCTATGCCAACATGATTATTGTACTCATGCACCTTTTGCATTTGAATATCACACCCTACCCTCAGGGAACAAGGCCGAAATGATACCTTGTAATTTTAGGTGATTATCTTTCCTTCTTACTTCTTTACTCCAGCAGTTATCTTCTGGTCCAGTGAGTTTATTTGTGTCTTTTTTTTCTTTCTGTGCCTTTTTCCTTTGTAATTAGTTTTTCTCCTAAAGCTCAACTATGAGCTATGATTAGGACACAGATAAATGCCACTATAACATAAAATATAACCATATAATTCACTATTTAATAACAAACTAGGGCTTCATTTTTATTCATAGGGATTTTTTTTCATTAGATTAACAAGCTGACATCACACTAATGACTCAGTCTCAGCAGTGTAACAGCATACTGGTTTTTTTACATCTACTTTGGTGTTTCTGACCAAAATATTGATCATGGTTGTCTTTCATTAAACAGGAGTCTCCGTATGTGATGCTGAAGAAGAACCATGAGCAGCTTGTGGGGAATGATAAGTATGAGGGATACATCGTGGAACTTGCTGCAGAGATAGCCAAGCATGTGGGCTACCAGTACAAACTGAAAATTGTCTCTGATGGGAAGTATGGAGCCCGAGATCCTGAAACCAAGATGTGGAATGGCATGGTTGGTGAACTGGTGTATGGGGTGAGTTGTTTTTTTGTTTTGTTTTTTATTCATAGTCGTCATTTTCATCACTGTAGCAGAGCAGATTCAACATGGAGTGGTGAAATGAATAGACACACATGTGAAATGGAGATGAATAAGAGAGCATTAAACTACAACAGCTTTTCACACTGAGCTGAAATGAAGCGGGATCACACAGGTATGCTCCCTTTGCAATAACACTTTAAAGAATGTGTTAGATAAATGCAACCATTCCTAAGCAATGTTACCAACAACTATTGGTGGAAATTGGTGGATCCTGCAGGAAAATTCACCAAATCCATGTATATTCAGATTTATATCAGCTCTTTACATCTGATCAAAACAGTGAGGTCAAACTGACCAATTTCCAAATAAAGCTGCTTTCATTTATATATCATTTTGTTGTCAAATAGGAAAGAAAGTCTACTGGAAAAGCGACTGAATGTTACTCTGCAGTCAGTATTAAAACATTTCCAAAGTGCTGATTAATACACAGTAAAAAAAAAAACTCCACCACAGTCTGATAAAATCACCCAAGCTTTGTTTTATTTATATCTATGCAAACAGACACTCAGGGGCAATCTCATTAGTTATTAGTTTAAAGCTTTTTGTTGCTGTTGATCCGGTCACAGCACATAGGTGCCTGCATGGGTCTGCAGTTTATTAATTCATTTATTTATTTGCATCAGAAATATTCCCCGCCTTGGGCATTTAGGACGTGTAGATTACTGATCTCTGAAACCCTGCTCATAAGCATTTGTGTGTCTGTACTTTCCCTTCAGAAAGCAGATTTGGCTGTGGCTCCTCTCACTATAACTCTTGTCCGTGAAGAGGTGATAGACTTCTCCAAGCCCTTCATGTCTCTGGGCATTTCCATCATGATCAAAAAACCAACCAAATCCAAACCGGGCGTGTTCTCGTTCCTGGACCCGCTGGCTTATGAGATCTGGATGTGCATAGTGTTTGCCTACATCGGCGTCAGCGTCGTCCTCTTTCTTGTGAGTCGATTCAGCCCGTATGAGTGGCACGCCGAGGACTACGAAGAAGGAGGGGAGCCGCAATCTCCTACGCAAGCAGCGGCTTCTAATGGGGTGCAGCAAGGCCAGACGCCGACGCAGCAGAATACCAACCAGCAGAGTCCAGAACAGACCAACGAGTTTGGCATCTTTAATTCCCTTTGGTTTTCACTGGGAGCCTTCATGCAGCAAGGCTGCGATATCTCACCACGGTAAGAAACTCAGGCAACACATTTTCAAGTCTTTATTTCATCCCCAGTTCTTTGAGTTTCTGACACAGTGACACAAATTACTTTGGGTTTCGCAGCAGGAGTTTATCACATGGCCATTTTTTAGATTTCATTTCCTGTCTCCATAGAACTTGGTAAGTGGTAAATACATATATATATATATATATATATATATATATATATATACCGTATATATGTTTACATAATTGTTTTTTCCAGTAAAAAAATTTTATATTAATTAATAGATTTATCAACTCCATCTGTGAAATGATTAGACGTTTTTTTTGCAAGTAGGTCAAAAATAAAATCCACGAGTCTTTTAAGAGGGTATTCTTAAGGATCCTGGTGTTAGAACATGTTGGCTCTCATCAAGTGCTCTCATGAGCTGTGGTATGAAATCATTCTCCAAAGGTCACCAATTAAAAATCTCATTAAGTGTCTGAAATTAGAGACACTAAGGTTGACTTTTTGAGCTTTCCACTGGGATTAGGAGGAGATGAAGAGACAAAAGTCAGTAATACAAACTGTAGGCTCACATTGAACTCAGAAAAACAGGTTAGGTCGTGAGTAGACATGAGTTCCTGGCCTCTTTAAATGACAAGCTACATATATTGCACATGATGTAATAGTTCAGTTTGGAGTTGCATGCGTGCATAGTGGTAAACATTGTGGGAAAAAAGGTTAATAGTGTGCCGGTTTATTTCAGAGATGTGGTGTGATATATTATTAAATATCACTACTTTGTGTTACCAATCTGGCTTCTGCATAGAAGTCTGAAAGGCTTCACATAGTCCTGTTTACAGCTCCTACATGAACATGCTTGTTATGTGTGAAAGACAGTAAAACATATCACATCAGTTTTGATACAGATTGGAAAACCAGTTTCCAGTTATATACAGGACTGTCTCAGAAAATTAGAATATTGTGAAAAAGTTCTTTATTTCCTGTAATGCAATTAAAAAACAT